>QLSS01000022.1:1362281-1386495 GCA_024372645.1 Trichomalopsis sarcophagae | reverse complement strand
TCTCTCTCTCTCTCTCTCTCTCTCTCTCTCTCTCTCTCTCTCTCTCTGCGAGATGAGATCAGAGCCGCTTCTGGATCTAAAATACGACGTGTCTACATACACTGGCTGGGGTATCGGATGGGGCGAAACTAATCGCCCGACAAATTAGGTCGAATGTTCTTGCTCTAAACGACTTCTCCTATGAGTATACTTCTCTTTTTATACTCTAATATACGACGAGACAGATTATTCATTTTAAACATATCTCTTATATTCTCCGCTTTTTTTCTAAAGATATATCGGTAAGCCTTACTTCGGAGGAGCACTTGTTGACGTCGTGTGTGGACAGTGACACATTTTCGGTTGAAGGCCGCGAACGCGAATGCTAACAGTGCGTATTAACGGCAGGACCTCGTGTTTGTCAATGGCAAGTACATTTGGCCAGTTTTTTCGAAATTCATTTATTGAAGTAAATATACGTATTATACTTTGATGTCACAATCGGCATTTTTACCGCGAACTTATGTTTTTTTTATCATCGAAAAAAATACGTAAACTATATAGGCAAAGAGAATACTTAATTGATATCAAAGTACTATACAATATATTAGTTTATTTGATTAAATACATTTGCGAGCACTAGCTGAAAGAATTTTCCCGAGCATCGATATATGATTTGCCAAGAGGCCACACGTGAATGCATAAACCTTAACTCAAATATTTTGCTTTTCCATTTTCGTTTTATTAGCAAATGCAGCAATCGACGAGAAGTGCTGGTAAAAAAATATTTAAAAAACGAAGTAGCAGCTGAGCGAGTTTATGAAGCAAATCTAGAAAGCGCAGAACCATTAGAGCTGACCAGCTTTTGTTTCAAGTTCTCCGCCATATATAATCTCAACTGTATATAGTAAATGAATAATTTATGCTATTGCAATAAATTTACGATTAGCAGCTGCGGAAAATAAGGTCTACCGTCAACGACGTCGATGTGTACAGTACGTAGTATAAGTGGCGCTCGATAACCCTTGGTTTAAAGTTCACGCGACTGACTCTTTGGCTACTTCGCGCTGTGCACATATTATACTCTGTACATATACGTTTGTGCTACTTTTCTCTATATATTCATTGTGAGGAGGAAACTGATGAAGTACCACGAGCCAAAACGACATTTCCAGAAATTTTATAGTTGATAAAGAATATCAGCTTTAAGAACTGGGTATTTCCCGATTCATATAAACTCTGATTTAAAAGCAGATTTTTGGTCTCGCTGTTTACTTATTATCCGGTCAAGAGACGAATATTCATACCTTTAAATAATCGACTAGTGAGCAAATTCCGTTTGTATGGAAATAAGATTATAATACGATATTTATATTAAAAAAAGCAGTAAACATTTGTAAAATCAATATATCTAACAATGTTGAGAATTTATTATTTTTCGCAAAACCAAACCATCAGAAGATAAATCGTTAATAACGCTTATTTCTAGAACGTTTCTCATTCTTGTAAAAACCAAAGTATAACAAAACCGCTGTTTTATTTACTATCACAGTTTCTCATATTAATCCATGCGCGTTAATAATACATGTTTTCGATATTATCGGATATATCGATGACAAAATTCACAATAATAGATAAATTGTAAAACGTTTTCAGAATGTTTGTATAATATGTACTTAGCCAGTTTCGAGATTAAAAAAAAAACATATCACGCAGACTATTGATGATTGGACATCGAAGCATCTTAAGAAAATCATTTGCTCGACGGACGGCGGAGTCTCGCGAGCATAATATATTCTGCGCTGCAGTAGGCTGCAGCATCTGTTAGTTTGGGTTATGCAATTCTCACGCGGTACGGCATGAGTCACTTGCACCAGAGCACATATGTAAAGCAACAAAGTATAATAAGTACACTGCGCGTGAACATTTTGCGCCAGTGTCTCGACGAGCTGATCTCTCGTCCTTGCGCGGCCTCACTCAAGGCTTTTTCATCTTGAGTGTATTACGAACAGGTATGACCGACTGAGTCTCCTACAGCATTGCTTCGATCGCCGCGACCAAAGATTCAAGAGGATTGAATGAACTTTTAGCTTAGTTTTTCACTCTTTTTGCTGAATACATAGATGAAAAATCGAAAAGAAGAATATCAATATAAACTTTATCAACACATCGTCAGATATAGAATTTATAACATTTTTAGCTACTAGAAAATTTTATTAAAAAAAAAAAAAAAACAATAATAATATTATATCGTAGGCATCCTATAATTGTTTTTGCTATTATATTAAAATAAAACAGTATGGGTACTAGTAATTTCTTTAATAATTAATAATAATGTAATGAATTATTCTAAATGTATTTTGCAAATTTTCTTTCAGTATAAGTATAATTGAATTCTTCGTAAACGTTACAGGAAAGGTTTCTAAGAACCCGGAACCTAAGTTAATTATTGACATTTCCTACAACAACGTAGCGTGAAATAATATAATTTGTTTCCTTATACCATAGTATTGATTTTTTTCACATTTAAATCTTTAAATCTTCCAATTACAACTTTAATTGTTCACAAGTGGAAAAAATAATTTCTACAGCTAATATACAATACTAGTTAGTACTGATATATGTATGTCACCAATTAAATATAATTTCTTATTTTTTTAAATAATTACACAAAATATTTGTGTATCATAATGTTATTAAATTTATCAAACTCATATAATATACTTATTATACTTGCAAATAACATAATGTAATGTATAGTAACCAAATAAGCCACTATACTTATAATGATAGTTGAATAACGATTAAAATATATTTAGCTCCATTTATATACTTCTACTGTATACTCAATGAATTCCCTCTTGAAACTAAGCATAAATAATATATCCTTGATAATTAAAGAATAACTTTAAGAAAAAAAGTTTTAAAAAATAAGATAGCCAAAATTTTCATAAAATATATATTTGTAACCGTAATACTGACATTAAATTATTTTTAATATTATAAACGAATGATTATTTTGTATGTACAGTGTAAAGATATAATTGACGACTATATATTATTATATAAACGATATACTTTGTTCTCTTTTTCTAGTTTGGTCACTTATTTACACGCCCTTTTATAATACTACTATACTATGCGTAATCTTTTCAGCTGGAGGCCTTTCACTTTCGTCCTCATGAATATTTGCCGTTGTGTTGTCAAGCTCAAAAATTTCCATTTCAGCTTGTTCGGAACTACTAGCCGCAGGTTGTGCCTGATGCGGACTTTGCAGCTTGGAATCCACGCTTTTTTCATATTTATATGCATTGTGCAGCTTCTTCAAAAACATCTCTTGCGCCTTACGATATTCAATCTGTAGAAGTTTGTAGTTTCTTTGCAGAGCATTCACTTTGTGCATTATTTCCAATCTTTCTTGATTTCTACGAGTTCTCTCTGTATCCAACAATTCTATGACCGATTGCTTTTGTGGAGCGCAAATACTGTTTTCGATATTCAATACTGCAAATAGAACAATACAATATATCTTACGGGCTTTGCTTATATTGTAAATTAATCCTTAAAAAAGAATGCCTGTATATAAGTATCTCAAATGAGGAAAACTATTTGGAACTATTGGAAACGCGTACATATTTTTATCGTGAAAACGAATTACTTATTTTTTGTTCGAAGAACTCTTTAATTCAAAATGAATATCGTCTGGTATAATTATACCAACAGTTATATTTCAGTATAGTTAAATGTCACATCGTTTTCTTAAATTGGGATTTAACGGTCCAATGGCAGGACATATTAATTTACTGCAATCTCTTAAAAAATTTGAATTTTATCGATTTAAAAGTACAAGTTGAATACTAGCTTAAAATTAAACATGAAATAAATACAAAATGAAAACTATATGAACCTTTGCGTACCTTTGGAAACAGTAAAATAATCGACTAGCTGTGGAATGACGACAAAGACACAGAAGCAGGCAACAACTGTCGTGGATACGAGAAACAGCAAGTACAACTGCAAATAACACAAAAAGCCGAATAAACACTGTATTATATCGAATTCACGAATACATAATCTCATTAATTTGCGAATACTCCGTTAAAAAAGGACAAAGTCAACAAAATTATGCAAAACGTCATCCATGTGTACTTTGCTTTTCATGGCCATAACATTCTTGTCTCCTAAAATAAATCTATTATTATAATACTAACGTTGATTAAAACAATATCGTGCTTTGATTTAAACAAAAATTAACAGTTTGAAAAATGCTACATTTGCACAAGTTAATCAGATTTCCAAACCAGTGCTCTTTCACGAAGAACGTCACGCATCTCGACTCGGGAGTAAAATGAAACGGTGGTATAATTATATAGTTACCTTATTGACTGGTTCCTGATGATGTCGCACATATTTGCCCGTATGTAAAATGTCCTCCTCCTCGTCATTTTCCCCAGCAAAAGCCGAAGTACTTTCGCAGTCACCGCCTTTTTCTTTGGCTCGCACAAGATTGAAGCCTAAGCGACCCATGACGTACGACGCGCACCTTCCAGACTGAAAATGCCAGTAGCGCTACTGCGAGCGTTTTTGCGCATTGACGATTTTACACGTTGAATAATATGCCGCTCGCATCTGATTGGTAAAACCGATACTAATGGATTTTCCACGGCAGCTGCTCATGTGCAGGTAGACATAAGCATGCCGAAATCGATTATGATTTATTTTTTACAGGTTTATTCTTGAATTTAGTTTTTTAAATTATAAAAAATCCATAATGCAAATCTTAGGTGAAGTTATTCAAAACATTCTCCACTTTATACATTTTCCAAAAATAGTTGTAAGCACCATTCTTTGTGTTAAATATACATTAATTATGGCACAAAGTTCAGTGATTGATGTACATATGTACATACTAACAAACTTTACTGAACTCATTAGTTATAACATTTTTTAAAAAGTAAACAAGTGATGCGAATACCTACGCGCATTGAGGAGTATTTTCAATTAATATTCTGATTACGTTATCGAAGTAACAGTAATAGTATTGAATAATTATCACAATTCAAATCATCAAGCCACAAAAAATGTTGTATTATAAAATGTATCCACTTTGGTAAATAAAGCTCTTATGATTTTAAAAAATTTAATGATATGTTAACGCAGAGAGCTAAAATATTGAGAATTAGAACAATTTTTGTTTTTTGTTAAAATTTAACGGAACATTCAGGTTTGATGTGTAGAATCTCAACTGTTGTAAACTATTTTAGGGCAATTTGTTAATTATAACTTAATAAAACCTAAAGCTGCTTAAAATAAAAAATTTTATTTTTATTCTCATCAACTTATAAAAGTCAATATTTACGTTTATGTACAAAATTTTTTCTCAACATAGCATAACAATTTCTCATTACGAATCATCACAAATATCTTTTATAAACATTACAACATATTATATTTTGCAATAATTTAAATTGCAACCTAATGCAAATTAATACGTTTTCCATCAAAAGAAAACAACACGATTAGCATATTTTATAATTATATTGAAATTTAAATATTGTAAGAATTGAATTATAGTTTGCTATCTAATTATCCAAGTACGACAGTGTTCATTAATTTATTAAAAATATAAAGTTATAATATTTTATACATATCTATTATTGACATCTTTTGTACATATAAGTATCAAATGTCATTCAAGAATATTAAACTAAACAAATTCATTTAGATATTTTACATAACTATAAATTGCAGTATTTCATTTACATTTTATTTTTCAGTTTCTTTTTTGCCGAGAATATGCAATAAATTTTTGTGGACTCTTTGTGCAGGAATATTATTAATTGTTAAAAATTTTCTAATTTTTCCTGCTGCACCTATTGTAGCCCCCTTTGGTTGTTTAATGTCATCTGCAGTTGCATCCGACTTTTCATTAAAATCTATTATACATGGTTCCGGATACTTTACAACTTTACGAAACGATGCATCGTGGAAATGTTTTCCTAATAAGCATTTTCTAAGCTTGTTTTGGAAATTTGTAATTGCAAAATTATCACTTGATACATCTTGGTCACTTAAGTATTCATAAAAATGTTCCAATAATTCATCACTGAATCGTGCTGTTAAAATGTAATTAATTTGAAAATCTTCAATACTAAAATTTTGTTGCAAATAAATCAACAATTCTTTGAGCGAATTACTTTTTAAGATGACTTGATCTTGAATAATGGATGATTTTTCCGAGCCAACAATTTTTGTAGTAAGCATGAGTTTTTCCATCTTATTCAAAACTTTATTTTGATATTCTAAGTGAAAACCATATGGTTCTTCACCTTCCTTAAATCCTTCTTCTACTTGGCTATTACACAAATCAATCCAATTTCCAAGCGACTCAAAGAATTCCGCGACATATTTCCAATCTTTATACAAAATAAACGCTTCATTACCAAAATAAGTTATTTCTGAAGCAATCTCTTTTGTAAACAACTTTCTAATTAAAAATGCACTCTGATCAGATTTATAAGTCCCTAAAAATTCTGATGTTAGTTTATAAACGTTTTCTCCTGGTGAATTTTTATTGATTTCTGCAATTTCTTCCAAGCATCGTTTATTTACTTGCTTGCCATTGACAATAAATCCACTTTTGAAAAAATACTGTCCAATGAGGGATAACAAATTTGATTCACATGGAAAAACGAAAACTTTGTAACTGTTTGTTTTTGGGTGATCAAAATAGCATTTTCGAGAATTTTGAACACCAATATTCAAATCTGTCCATATTTGATCATCAAATGATTGATAATTTGAAGTTATTGCCACTACGATGTATTCAGCATCATACAATTTCGATATTATTTCTTTCACAACATTTGTTGTCAATGTTTTATCAAAACTGTAATAAATTGGCTGTATCCATTTATGGAATAGTCCCCTGACTATACAAATTTGGCAATTCTTTTGCGCAATATTTATTTCACCAAAGTTTAAAATAACAATTTTTTGAAAAACTGATAACGACTTTGCTCTGTGCTTCATCACAGTTAAAATATCAGTTAATAAACCTTCAGCGACTTTGATATTGGCTGTCCATTTCCGTATAGTTGATAAACCAGGTAATGGATAATTATTATTCCGTAAATAAGAATAAGCTTTCAGACTTATGTTCTGTAAAGATATAGCTGAAATGATGTCTTCTATAGACCACTTGATTTTAGATTTAAATGGATTAATTAGTTTATCTATCTGATTTGTTGAGAATACATTTTTTAAAATATCACAAACTCTCTTGTTGACGAAATTTTTTGATTCATTTTGTAACCTTTTTAACTGCTTTTGAACAGTTTGATGTTCCATGGTTTTAATTTGTAATTGCCTTTTAAGTTGCGCTATTTGATCTTGATCACTATAAAAATATTTTTTATCAATTATTTGGAGATAAAATAATATTTTTAAAATCAAATTTGAAGCCATATTATTTAACGCGAAGAAGAAAGTACATAATCAGAGTCGCACTCACCTCAATGAGTTATTTAATTTTGGTCTGATTTCTAAATTAGTTGTCTTGTAAACTTCAGTGCTATTATTCTCATTTTTTTTCATTGGATCATCTATGACATTCAAATTTTTATTACTATTTGCAGCATATTGATGATCTAGTATATATGAAGGAGCTTCAATACGTTCAAGTCGAACATCTAAGTTTGAATGACCACTTATATATTTAAAAGATGTTGGTGGGGTAGCAACACTGAAAAAATCATCAATATATAATCTATAACAACAGTAAGTACAAACTTCTTGTACCAAAATCTATTAATTAATACAGAAAAAATACATAATATTTCACCTTTTGAATTGATGTGTAGGATTATTATTCAATACTCGTAAATATAATACTGCAGGAACTTTTTCATTGACTTTCGAATTAGAGACATGTAAAACGTTTTGATTATTATTATTGTTGATGGATGGATTTTGAGCACTGAAAACAATTCTTATTATAAATAAGATAACCATGTACTTGGTTATAATTATCCATGCACTATATGGATATTAATTCTTTTTACCGCTTTTGATGTTTAGTAACTGATCTACTAGCATCATCTGAGGCTATACTTTCTGTTGGAACTGCATCAGGTAATAGTGTTCGCACTCCACTTTGAGAGTAATTTAAATCTTTCAAATGTAGTGGCCTTGGTTTATAACAAGAAGGTTGAAAATGAACAGAGCACACCCGAGCTGTAGATGTGTAATTAATACTACCCATGTGCACAATATTCAGATGCTTTATTCATATTTGCAATAAAAGATAACTTACAATTCTTTATATTAACTGAATGTTTACAAACTTCTATCCATTTTGAAGCAGTTTCTGGATCTTTAGGAAAGGAGAAAAAGTGTAGTTTTGGTTGTCCTTTTTTATCAGATCTATTCTTGCAGCCTTTTATTTTACACGATACCATTTTTAAGGCACAGCACTAAAAAAATACATTGTTTACAAATTCTGAACAGTAGGATAAGTACTAAGTACTATATGGTATCTGTCGCGGTCAATCTGTCTCTGCATATTTGGACCATATCAGCGCTAGATAGGTATATATAAATACACTACACCAGTATTTAGAATGCGAACCAATAGAACGTGCGTATAATGCAAAATAGGATTTCTCTTACAATAATCCGCGAATTTCAAAACTGACACTAAACTACACAAAATATGTGTATTTTACGAAACTATACTAATGATTACTAAATGTTAAAAATAATAATAGATTTAAAGTATCGAAACACTTTATGTTATTTAATACATCAAACAATTTGATATCCAATAAATATGTATTTTTGAAAGAAATAAACATCCTTTTAAATTTTTGTATAGGTTATGGATTTCCGGTAGGTATAGTTTAAGAGAAAAATCACATCAGTAGCAGTAGGCGTAGCATTTACGCACGTGGACCTTTATCATATATATATATATTGTTTCCTTTTAACGATATACATATATAGTGCAAGTGCAGAAGAGCCAATTTTAACGTGTGATGAGATGTAAAATAAGGATGTACCTGCCTATACTTAGTTAAATTAGTTTTAAATCTAATGTTTACCAAAAAAGTCATAAAATGAATTTTTCGGATTTGAGCACTGATGTGCTTGCTGTAAAATGCATAAGTAACTATGTCTTTATAGGTATGATCAAATTGAATAAAAGAAAATAAAATATTAAATAAAATGTGATTGCGTTTTTATACTATTATGACTTCATTAATTGTTTTTATGCTTATTCAGGAATCGGTTGTAAACTTTATGCAATATGCAAAACAGATTATAAAATAAAAATCAAAATAGATGCTCTTCACCCTGACAATATTCATGGTATTGTTGTAAAGTCAAATAGTAAACTTATTGTTTATGGGGGAAAAAGTTTATGTGTTTTTGATCTAAATATATCTGACAATGATGTGAGGTATGAGTAAATTATATTCTTCACTGATTTATTTAAATGTTATTATGTTTTGTATGTTATTTAATGTCAGCATCAACATATTGGATAAAATTCATCGATTTAATGACTGGATTATTGACGTTGATTGGCTTGGATCACTTAGAGACTCAACATTGACAATATTGTTCGCACACAATAATGTTTATAACTACGATTTATCTGATCAAAATTTTACTAATACGGCTTGCAAAGAAATATGTTTACTGTATCCTTTTGCATTTAAATTGTTATTATCAATAAGTCTATGTATTATTCCTTATTCCTGAAGTATAAATGATTGATCGACTGTAGATATGCTGGTACAATATCAGGCCAAAATTATGAAAATGCAATTATTTTTAGTGGAACTGTATTTCAAGAAATACTAATTTGGAGTATAAATAATAAAAGAGATAATCAATACTCAGAAGTTTTACATCGACTTAAAGGTCATAAAGTATGTAATGAATAATTAAAAGTTGTAAATGTGTCAACGTGGATTTCATTTATTTGACAAATTATATTTTCACTTTCAGGGAGTTATTTTTTCAGTTTTCTATAATCCAACAAATAATCTTATTTGCTCTACATCAGATGACAGAACTGTGCGATTATGGAAAGTATCTTCTGAGAATATGGATGATCAGAATCCTATAAATTGGGTGAATGCTAAAATATCTCTACAAACAACCATGTATGGACATTTAGCCAGAGTTTGGAGGGCAGTTTTATTTAAAAGTGTGATTATTAGCATTGGAGAAGTGAGTAATATCCAATTTTGTTCATTTTTTCAAAAAACATAATCATATAATCAATTATTATATTCATGATTTTAGGATTCTCGAATATGTTTTTGGAATTTATTTGGTGAACTAATACACAAAATAGAAGCTCATCAAGGAGCACCAATTTGGTGTATTGATATATCTGAAGATGATATTGTATATACTGGAGGAGCAGATGGATATGTAAATTTTTGGCCTTTAGGAAGCATTAAAAGTTATATGGAAAACCATATTTTACTAGAAAATAAAGACATAATACCTAAGAATGTCAATTTTATTGATGACGGTGATGTTTTTATTTTTATAAATTGTGATAGTAGTAATAAGATATTACACTTTTGTAAAAAGCAATATCAGTTAAAGCATACTTATGATGTATCTGATTATTCATCAACTTATTGTATTATGGAGCTCTCTTTAAATAGACAACGTATTGCTTTAGCATCCATTAAAGGAGAAGTAACATTATATGATAGTAAGAATATTCTGTGGTACTAATTTTGAATGCAGCATGCTCGCTTGTACACAAGAAATCATAAATTATTATTTTTTTTACATAGAAACACAAAGCAAGTGGATGCATTCTTGTACATATAAAGTTATGGACACAAAAATATATTCCATGCAATGGTTGGACCATGATATAGTTGCTACTTGTGGATCAGAAGGAGTTTTACTTATTAACAAATTTGTATCCAATGGTAAATTTTATTCATACTTTTTTAGGAATAATAATGAAAGATATGGTGCTTGATAATTTATTTATTTATACAGGTATTCAAGTTTTATCCAAACATATATTGCCACCAAGTCGAGAGCGATGGACTACATCAGCATGCATGCATAAAAATCTTCTAATATGTGGAGATAGAATGGGCAGTATCTTTATATACAGGCTAGATAATAATTCAAAAAATCCACTGCAATCGTTTAAAAAAATTCACGGAAGACTTGGTGTGCAATCGTGTTCAATCATCGATTCAAATCTAATAAGTACTGGACGTGATGGAACTCTAAGATTTTATAAGTTTTCTAATGTTGATAGCATAACTCCAACTGTTAATTTCCTGTACACCAAAAGTACACCAATGGATTGGGCCAGCCGATTGCTTAAAATTGAAAATAATTATTACGTTTTAGGATTTAAAGAGGTGATGCAATTCGATTCTAAGAAGTTGATAAGTAGTTAGAAATTAAACAGCTCTTTGTAAAATGTTACTGTTTTCTAATTCTAGGAAGATTTTGTAATTTATGATGTTAGGCTGAAGCGAATTCTGTTAAAAATTCATTGTGGTGGAGGACATAGGTCTTGGGATTGCATAATAAAAGATAAATTGATAAAATTTGTTTACATACAAAAAAGAAAAGTTTGTACAGTAACAATACCCTTAAATAAAATATGTATACCACCATTATTGGTAAGACTGCTATTTAAATTTAATTGACAAAACATTTGAATACATTATTAATGTGCAAATTTTTTTCAGTCTGGATTTCATAAAAAAGAAATATATTGTATTAAAACTTTACCATTGCTTTCAAAACATCATAACATTTTAATATCTGGAGGAGAAGATTGTTCTCTCCATATAAATTATATCAACTCATCAACTTCTAAACTAAAACCAAATTTTAAACTTATAAATAATTTCGATGGTCACTTATCAAGTATAAAATGTATTTCAATTCTTAGCTTGACTATTTATGAGAACATGAGCAAATTTTTAATTTTTTCTGGAGGTGGAAGAGCACAACTGAAGATATGGGAAATAATTATTAATTTTAGTGAGAGTGCATTTGTAAATGAAGATCTTTCCTGCAAAGACTTACTATCCTACATGTTACATGGACCAGACAAAGAACGTAACAAAATATGGGTTGGAAAAGAACTCATGTATAATGCAGACCCAGAAACACGTTATATGGACATAAGTACCTTACGAAATCCTGATCATACGTGTGATATTTTAATCTTTATTGCATGTTCGGATGGTTATCTTAGGTACAAATAATATTTGTAACTTTCAATTTTTTTATCAATACCTACCATTTACATATCAAATTTAATTGAATATAACATTTTTCAGAACACTAAATTACAACGTTGAATCCAATGAAATAAAGCTGATTGACACGTTGGCATACAAAAGTAGATGTATTTTAAAAGTTCACGCATTCTTATATAAAAAAAAAATATTAATTATGTCAATGGCAACCGATGGATTATTAAACTTTTGGCATTTTTCAGCTTCAAATAAAATAGTATCTATTAGAAACTTGCCAATTGATGATAAACTAAATATTAGTTTACATCAATCTGGAATTAACAGTTTTGATATTAAAGTTGTAAATGATAGTGAATATATTTTAGTAACAGGTGGAGATGATAATCTTTTAAGTATATTAATATTTGAAATAACTCTAACAAGCAGTGAAAATCTATTTATTCGAACTAAATCTTCTTGGAAAAGCACTTCTAGTCATCATGCTCAAATTACAGGTTTTTTGTAGCCCAATAAATAAAAAAATTTTTAGGAAACAGTTATAAAAATTAAATAAAAATAATTCTATTTGATTTCAGGTTTAAAACTATTAAATGATAATAGACTGGTTAGTGTTGGAGCAGATCAAAAGTTACTTGTACATAAATATTCAGTTGATGGTTCAAAAATATCTTCAGTACTTGTGGAGGAAAAAACTTTATGCATATCTGATGTACAAGGTTTAACACTTTGCGAAAATCAAATGTAAGTTACATCATATGAAAAAATTTTCAACATTTTTGCAATAAATAATTTGTGTTGATTTCATATAAATTTTTTAGGAATAGTACAGAACTGTTTTGTATTTACGGGAAAGGATTGCAGTTATTGAAAAATAGCAAATGATAAAAAAATACATTGAAAAGGAATATTTATTTGTTAAATATTTGTACACATTCAATAAAATTGAAAAAAAAATGTTTAATTATATCTATTTTTTAAATATATCACACATATGCGCTTGCGCCGTTGTTAACACGCATTATAGTAATTACACTATATATAGAAGTATTGACTATACTGTATTACGTGACGTCTGTAGACTATATGTATATTATCTTGCGAGTTTGCGACTGAGCTGCTTATTTGTGTTGCCAGTGCTGGAAACATTAAACTGAACACATTAAAATATTTGACAGATACATATATATATATATATATATAGTTGCAGGCCAGTAATTAAATGGCTTCAGCGATCTCTCTATTTATAGTGGTTAAATTCTAACAATCCTAAGAATAATACATTTATTCAAATTAACTGTAAAAATGTCAAGTATTACGATATCAGCGGTTCGTCCACGAACAAGTATTCTTGATAAATCTTTGAGTAAAGGAAAAGGAGAGGTTAGCTTGAGCTGTTATGCTCTTTTGTTTTCGGAACTAGTTCAATATTGTCAAAATCGAGTTTACACAGTTCCTGAACTTCAAAACAAGTAATTTTACTTTGACCTATTATTATTTATAGATTGTAATTACATATAATGAATGTTTTTACTTGTTTTATAAATTACTAAATGTTTTATTATTATTTTACTTATCTTTATCATTTTTTATTTAATAAACTTATTATTTTGCAGATTATCAGAAATGGGTGCCGAAGTAGGTCATCGTGTAACAGATTTATTAGTTGTAAGAGAAAAGGGTGGTAAACGAGAAATTAAATTGTTAAACATTTTACTTTTTATTAAAAGTACATTGTGGAAATCCTTATTTGGACGTGAAGCTGACAAGTTGGAACATGCTAATGATGATGAACGAACGTATTACATCATTGAAAAAGAGTCATTAGTAAATAAATTTGTTTCAGTCCCTAAAGATAAAGGTAGTTTAAATTGTGCATCATTTGTGGCTGGAATAGTTGAAGCTGTTTTATGCGATTGTGGATTTGTAAGTAATTAAATATTTTGATAGCAATATTCAACTTTTAAACTACAAATACTAATAAAAATGTCTCTTTTACAGCCAGCCAAAGTTACAGCACATTGGCATAAAGGAACAACTTACATGGTTAAATTTGATGATGCTGTTATTGCTCGTGATAAACAACTTGAAGATAGATAGTAAAATTCTTCTTAAATTCAAGATCACAATAAAATTGTTTATAACTTATTTTCACAAGCTATTTTTTACAATAAAATATTATTTGTATAAAGTATCATACAGATATATGTTTGATTAAAATGTAATATAGAATCATATTGTGATTCAAATATCTTGCGTATATAAAGTAAGAAAAAAACATTAAATATTTAATCTTCTAATCATTAATAAAATGAAAATTTAAGTGACTACTTTTTTTTTATTTTGGTTATTTTATCAATGCAAAATTGGGTACTTCTGAAATGACAGGTTTGATTAAAACAAGATTCACCAACTTTCATTCAATGGTTGTATTGATATTAATTCTCCATATTTCAATACATAATATATTATAGTTTACAAATGATCATACATACATTGAACAAATTGAGATGAATTCAATGGCTGTTATTTTTCAAGGAATTAAAAACAATATTTTTGTAATTAACAGTGTATTTATTGTAATGATATCTACGCTTTCAAATGTAATAATTACTTTATACGAATTTCCACTCTCTGTCCCTGTAACTCACTTGACCAGTGGCAAATCTATGTTCTTTTTCATCCTAGAAAAATTAAATTTGTATTAAGAGATTTCTCTATAAAGGTTTAAAATACTTATAACTAGTATGAAAGTTATGTTAAATATTTGAATGGATATATTTTGCTAATTAATATGTAATAAATAATTTCTTACTCTAAACTTTTTAACACGCCAACCTACGAAAAACATGCTTCCACCGAGAACTACAACATTCCACAAGAAAGACTTGACTGTTGGTCTAAAGAATTGCTCTTTACAAAAAAGAGTTGAATAATGTCGTTGAACAGCTGGATCAAACTACAATAAATACGGTTCATTATATTCTTTATCAATACAATTTACTACTAAAATTACAAAAAGACTGAGACGTTGCAGAAATTCAAAATCGATTATAAAATTTATTGGAATTAAAAGTCATTTACAATTTAATCAACATGAGATTATGGAAGAACTTGTAAACGCTATTAATACAAATCAATATAAGAAGAAAACAATTACATTGGTATTCAATTTTGCAATGTTTAAAGGTTATTAAAAATGGCTACTTACTATATGGCCTACGTGGGGAGAGTTTGGATTAAATTTCTCTCGCAAATATAGATTACGTAATTCTAAACGTCTATTTGCTTTCCATTCTATCACTTCTTTTTCTCTGGCAGATACATCATAAATTTCATCTGCCCCAGTAATTTTGTTACTCATTTTTCATAAGTTTTCAACCCAAGATGCAGCCAAAAAAATTCTCTTTCTATCGCCGCTGTAAAGACTAAAGAGCTGTACGTTGGCTGTACTGTTTGACGACTGACTGCGCAGAAAAAGCTGCGCAGTCTAGCTATACGGACCATGAATTACATGAATATGAATTACATAAGAACTATATATATGTGGCGACGCGCCACTTTACCCATAGATGGCGTGTCCCGCTGCCTGTCTCTCGCAAGCGGTAGGATCCACGCTCGGTTTCTATAAGAGACAGCATCTCCCGAACCAAACATCCTTACCGACACCTTGCGCGTCTGAGGCAGGGTTACCATCGGATGCGGGATGCCTTACTGATCACGAGTCCACGATGGTAACCTGGGACGAAACGCAACTCTCTCTACCTTCTTCCGATCGAACGAGCCTTGGGACTCTTTATTCCCAAATATATAGTTCATTCAACAGACCTCTGGACCACCTATATATACAACACACATAGAATAGTTCATTTCGCGTAATTATGCAGTTAAAGTATAAGTTATAAGTGTATTTTACGTGCCACAAATTTGTAATTATTTTTTTATTTAGATCCCGAACCATAATTTGAGATAACATTCGATATTTTTGCGATCTTTCAATTATTAATCGTCCTGCATAAACATATTAAGTTAAGTTATGAAACTAACAAAATAAAATGCTTATGGGACCCTTTCACAATGAAAATACTGACTTTATTTTTAATTGAATAAATGTCAGTTTTTACGAAATTGTCCTAGTCCTGGAGGAAGTTCGCGATTTTTTATAGGATCAAGTTTATAGAACTTTATTTGAGCGCTGGTGAGATAAAAATGATTGTTTAAGCAAAAAGTTGTCTACGTTTAAAAATTGCGAAAAAATCACAATAAAAAGATAAAGAGAATTACTTGGTTTTGAAGAGTCCTGAAATTTCCATGGCTTTATTCGCTTTTTACTTCGCTTTGACGTAGCTATAGCTTTTCCCATTATACTCGATGCGTATACACATCAGTAGTCCCATCATACCTATATATATCGAGTGAAGATAAGTAATTAATTATATCCACTTTTTACAACAAGAGAAAGAATTGCTAAACTAAATTTAAATACATCTCCTAATCCTCAATCTGAGGCATTAAGAAAAAAGAGTCTGTTTTTTGTTAATTATGAGGCTTTTTGTGTAGGTAGGTATAATATGTGTATGCATAATATTGTATGTTGCTTGCAGCCAAAAACAAATTTTTTGCGGGAAAAATCGGACAAATTCTAAGACTTCTTTGTCCATGCATATAATTTGCCATCAACCAATGAGGTTCCCATTTTCCAGTTATACTTATCAGCTGTGTCGGAGCGCCGTGATAGGCGGGAGGGAGGGGGGATATATCAAGTCTTGACATGTTCAGTTTAAGCCGTATGAGTTTAAATTTCTGCATAAACGTTTGCAGGTGCTTGCCTGAGTGTTTTGACTCGTTAAAAATTGTTTAAGTTGGTGACTTTAGTTCGTGAATTTTCAAGGTATACTATATAAGCATCAGGACAGAAAATTACACATAATACAAGATGTCGAGAATAAAAGACCTCGAGATTCGAGGAATACGAAACTTTGGGGATGAAAGAGCAAAAGTACTTATTCATTTTTCCAAACCTCTAACGTTGATTCTTGGACCAAATGGAACTGGCAAAACAACGATCATCGAAGCTCTCAAATTCGTCACTTCTGGAGAGTATCCGCCGGATTCTGACAGAGGAAAATCCTTTGTACACGAGCCAAAACTCACTTTAAATCACACGGTTCGTTTGAAAATTTATAATAAAACTATGAAAAAGTTTATATATTTGATCGAAACAATGTTTGAGTTTTATATTTTATGTAATATAACTGTTGATTCAATAATAATTCCAGTGTAATTTGTATTGTATTTATTTATTTATTTTTATTCATTATATTTCAAGTATTTCATGAATCTTATAGGTACGAGGTCAAGTAAAAGCCAAAATTCTGGATAAATCAGGTCAAGAACTTGTCATTATTAGAACTATGCAGGTATCGCGCCAAAAAACTGGAGCTCTGAAATTTCAAGCTTTAGACAACACAATCACAAGATTAGATGAGCGAACTAAAGATGTAACTATGCTATACAGTAAATTATTCACTTAATTATTCGCGCATGCATGACAATTACAATCAAATATTTTTTACAGAAAATACAAATTACTAATAGATGTTCCGACATTGATAGAGAAATGTTAGCTGCAATGGGAGTTTCTAAGCCAATCTTGAATTACGTCATTTTTTGTCATCAAGAAGAATCAAATTGGCCTTTAGAGGATGGCAAAAAATTAAAAGATCGATTTGATGAAATATTTGATACTTCCAAATACAATAAAGCAATGGATACTATAGCTAAACTCATTAAAGATCTGAATTCAGAAATAAATACTTTGAAAGCTCGTGAAGAAGCTTTCAAAGAAATTCTGAATGAAGCTGAAGACCAGGAATCAAAACTGAGGAATAATGAACAAAGAGAAAAAGAAGTACAGGATAAAATAACTGTAATCGATCAATCTGTGGTACCTCTCGAAGAAAGAATGAAACAAATTTTAGATGTTAAAGCTGATTACCAGAAACTTGAAGACCAATTAAGTAAATTTATTATTCAGTACCGTTATATATTAATTATAAACTATGCTAATATGATTTATAAAATGTTCTAGATAAAGTCGAAACTGACTACAAAGTAACTAATAATTATATTGAAAGTTTAAAGAAACATATAAAACAGTTGCACACGGGATCTAAAGAAGAATTAGTCGAAAAGTTGGATAGTTATGATCAAAATTTAACTCAAAAAGTTACAATAAAAAAGAAGGTACTTCAGAGACAAAATTAATAATGATTGTTATATAAAATGCTTAAATAATGTAATCCCATTTTTTAGTCTGAAGAAAAACTAGAAGAGACTGAGCGCTGTGAAAATACTCTACTTAAAAAACTTGCCGATGCTAGAATTAAATTAGGTTCATTAACACAGAAAAAAATCGCATTTTATGAAAAGATTACAAAGCGTAATGAGCTTTTAAAAAAAGCTTTCAAAACTTGGGAAATACCTCAAGTTGATTCAGTCACTGAAGAAGGTAGTGTATTATTTTTTTTTTTTTTTTAATTCAAGCTCCACTAAGTAAATGTTTTTATTTTTGTATATTTGTACAGAAGCAAAAGATTATATTGAACGTATCAGCAGAAAGGTTAAAGAATTTTCAATAGCTATGAAAAAAAGAGCACAAGAATTTGAACAAGAGGAAAAACATGTCCAAAGAGAAGTAGATGCCTGTAGAAGTGAAAAAACAGGAATAGATTCAGAAATGTCACTTAAGGAAAAAGAAAGAGGCGAAATAAAATTGGAAATAAATACATTGAGAAAAAAAATAAAACAAGTACTTTATATCAAAAATAACATTTATTACACTTACAATAAAAGCATTAGTAATTTTGACAAATAAACGTTTATAGGTAGATGAAGACGGTGGCAGATTGGACAGTTTAGAAGCTGACTTGCAAAATGCTACTGAAAACTTTAATACAGTTGTTCAAAATTTTGACGAGAAATCTATCAGAGAAACTATAGAAAGAGAAGCTTCAAATAAGAAAGAATTTAATAACCAGTTAAATAATATAGATAACGAAATAAATTTCTTAAATAAACAAAGCTCCCAACAAGCTGAATTAGAATTGCATCAAAACAGTTTGCTGAAAAAAGAGGAGGAAATTTCTGTCTTAAGAAATAAAAATGAGAGCAATTTAAATTTGTTATTCAGTAACGCAATTCCACAACAAAAATTGAAAGATAGCTTAGAGAAAATTCAAAAGTCATTGGTAATTATGTATTCCTATTCATTGAAGTATACAAAATTTTCTATACATAAACATACATAATATGCTCAAAAAATATTTTCAGTCTGCAGAAAAGACAAATTTACTAAAACAAATTGAAGAAGGGCAGCAAAAATTTACTACGTATAAAACAACATTGAAACACAAAGAAAGTGAACTATCCAAAACAGTATCTGATCTTGAAGGTATTGATTGTTGATATATAATTCGCATAAAAATTATTATTTATATTGTACTAAATATTGCTTTACATAACAAATCAACTTTTATTTATTAGCATCCAAGGCAAAAGTGGCATTCGAATGCCAGGAAAATGACTATGACGAAATGTTAGCATTGCAAGAGAGAAAAGTTAAAGCACTCAATGATCAAAGAGGTATTTATGCAAGTCAATCCTCAATGTATGAAGAATATTTGAAAATTCTGAAGAAAAAATCGTGCTGTCCATTATGTGACAGAGGATTTCAAAATTCTTCCGAAGAAAATTCGTTGGAGCAAAAGTTGCATTCAGAAATTAGAAAAAGTCCTCAAGCTTTGAAAAATTGTGAAAAGGAATTGAAGCAAGAGCAAGCTCGTTATGACGCATTACAGCAGTTAAAACCTGTAAGAGACCAGATAAGAGAAATTGAAAACAATAAATTACCCAAACTCAGGTTAAAATAAATCTATTTATCGCATTTTATTTAACAAACATATTTTGTGCCATTATTTTTATCTTCTTACATATTCAATTACAGAACTGATGTAGAAAAGATTAAAAATCAACTTCAAGATTCCGAACAAAGTTTAGAAACTTTACGTCTTATATTATCGGAACCTGAAGAAAAGTTGTGTATATACAAGTCAATTATCGGAGATGTTATTTTATTGGATAGTTACATGAATCAAAGGGATCACTTAACTCAAACGATTGAAACTAAGAAGCGCGAAATGGCTAGAGCAGGTAGAGTATATATTTTTTAATTTTCCTTTTATTCATTCAGTATTAAATTTAATTTTAATGTTTTAGGTAAAGTTAGCGATCGAACCATGCAAGAAGCTCAAGATGAGCGACAGAAACTCAAAGATAGGCTTTCTGCTATTGAAAGAAACGTTGATAAAGCTCAATTAGCTCTGCAAAGTGGCCAAGAAAAAGTGAGTAGAGCAAGAGAACAGAAAAATAAACTGAATGAGGAAGTATTAAAAATCAGACAAGGCCAGCAAGAATCAAGTCAATTAAAAGACAAAGTAAATGATTTGTATAAAAAAGAAACTTCTCTCGAAAACTCTTTAAAGTCTTTAAGACAAAATCTGGTTATAGCTGATGAAGAATTGGAAAGCAAAGTTCAGGAATTAAATGATCTTAAGGTATCGATTCGAATAACACTGAAATATTTCATATTTAAAGAAACGTCATAAACTAACCATTTTATTTTTAAGCAAAAAAATCGTGAAAAACAAGAAAGCGATTTGAATTTCAAATCTATTAGTGGAACGGAGTTTCACGAACTATCAACAGTTCAGAAAGAAGTACAAGAAGTTATGGATAGTAAGTTAGAGGAAAATTTGGAAAAAATCGAAACAGATGTTGAAAAAACAAAAACAGAATGCGATAAAATGAAAGCAGAAAAGGCAAGATTAGAGGAGCACATTCGTTTTTTAGACGAACAATGTAGATCTCAAGAAGTGGGGAAGAAAGATCTTGAAAATAATTTGGATTTAATTAAAAAACAAGAATTTATTAACGACTTGAATATTAAAATTACTAAATATCGAACTACCTTAGAGAATATGCAATTTAATAAATTAAGAAAGGAATACCAAGAATTACAAGAAAAAAAAGACAAATTTGAGAAAGAGGTATGAATAAGAAAATTATCATTTTAAAAACGACTTTTCTTTACATCTATATAATAACATTTCAGAAAAGCGAATATAAAGGAGCATTGGGTGAGTTGGGAATTGCTATAAGAAATTATAAAAAGAGTTTAAATCAAGAAAAGTACAGAATGGCTCGTCACAATTATAAGGAAAAACAGTTGCAAGTAGTGGTATGCTTCATAATCTATTTTATACTGCTATTGATAAAGTTAGTTTTTTTATTAACTAATATGTACTACATGTAGGTGCAAGAAGAGGCTGTAAAAAATTTGAAAGAGTACGTGACGGTTTTAGATAAAGCTATGATACAGTTTCACGAAGAAAGAATGAATACTGTAAACAAAATAATGCGTCAGCTGTGGCAGTTAATATATAGTGGCTCTGATACAACTTCAATTCAAATTAGAGTACAAACTACCGAAGGTATAGGTGATAAAAAGCGCTCTTATAATTATAAACTTGTTCAAGTTAAAAGATCAGCAGAAATGGATATGAAAGGCAAATGTAGTGCTGGTCAAAAGGTGAGCATTACGATAAAAAACTTGTTAAAATAATCAATAATGATATCATGGGTCAAAATTTTTGCAGGTTCTTGCTTCTATCATTATTCGAATGGCCTTAGCTGAAACATTTTGCAGCGACTGCGCTGTCCTTGCATTAGATGAACCTACGACAAACCTCGATGACGAAAACGCAACGAACTTGGCCGTTACCTTATCTAAGTGAGTTAAATTAATCATAAATAACTATAATTTCGTTAATGTTTTATTTATTACTATCTTTTGTTGATAGAGTTATTCAACTACGTGCGCAAAATCATAAAAATTTCCAGTTAATTGTTATAAGTCACGACGAAAAATTTATTTCTTCATTATCGAATTTAAGCGGAAAGCAAATGTTTCAAGAACTTTATAGAAACCCTGAGTATGTATACATATGTATATAATCTTCTTATTACTAAAAGACCGCATAATAATTATAACGATCTTTTTGTAATTTTAGAGGATACAGTTTAGTTAAACGTAGAGATATGTCAGATTACATAAAAAATAGTTCGCAAAGTGTGGCTGATGATGATTACGATGAATCTGAAGAAGAACAAGAACAAGCAATAGAAACAAAAAATCCAAAAAAGCGAAATTTAACTATGGATGATTCTCCTCCACATGGCCGCGCTGTTAAAAGAAGAGCATTCCATTAATGATGCTGCGCATCACATAAGAACAATCAAAAGCTACGTTAACTTTTATATCATATATGTATAAAAATATTTTTTAAACATGATGTTAAAATATGCTGTGCATATTGAAACAAAAATATTTAGTTATTTAATTTGAATTAATTTCACATAATGCATTTTCTAATGTTGAATCAACATTTGTCAACAATAGAAGTCCTAATATAAACATACATTGATGTTTAGAGTTGGTTATTTTCAGTAAATTAAGCTATATAGAATTCAATAAATTTTGTGCTTCATGTATTGCAAAAATTGCCAGATTTTTAATTATAGTTATATAATTTAAAAAAGTCAACCTTTTTTATGAAAACTTATGTTACTGTGTATTATTTTAAAATCCATTCCTACATAGTTCGTCTACGAATGCATAATAGTAAAGATATTGTTCATTGGTTAGTTTAAGATCATTCCTTATAAGACAACGCAATTAAAATCTGCATACATTATTATATCCAGTATAAAAATTCACAAAAAGATAGTATATTTAGTTATTTGTTTACCCAGGATTGTTTTTTCTAACAAAAATACAAAACGATGCTAAAAATTTTGTGTGCACGAATTTGGATAATATATAATACAACTAATAATCGCACTTTTACTTATCCAGTATATTATGCATTCAATTTTTTTAAATGAGTATGTAAAGATGATTTAGTAATGACGTACTATTTTAAATTCTCATATGGAATTGTAGACAGTCTCTCCGGTTATAAAGTTCATCGTCGAATGAAGAAGCCCAGAGTTATGGCTTAATCCTTTTTAATGCGGCGCTCAAACTTGTACCAATAGCTTCATATACGTTTTTAGGTCAAATTATTTGAACATTTTTAGTTTATACCATTTTATTTTAATAATACGCTGATTAAAATTCGTTGAACACAATTTGTACAGACATAATTTACGTACGACATATAATGCGTGTCCCTCAAGATAAAAATTGTGCGATTTCTGATGTTAAAAGCGAATAAGTACATGACAGATGTGTTGGGCCAAATACTTATTCAAAAGACCATTCGCGAACGTAGTTCTTCAAATAAACAGAGAGTCTATTACAAATAGACCGAGCATAGGAACTAATCATTATTCCTATTACATCGGGTATAGAATATCAAATGCATCGAAGTAGGAGTCCTACGTAAATGCAGTTCTCGCTGCGGACAAGAACCTTATCCGGATATCCTGGCGCGGTGGCATGCTCTCATATAACAGCTTTCCTCTTGCGCCAGGCCCTAGAGTTTCGTAAGTTCGCTTAGCGCCGCGAGCTATAGCTGCTCTGTACGCTATATTCCGCTTTGTGGCATCGAATAATTTGCGGATGCGCCGAGGATATCGCAGCGCGATCAGTAATCTGTAAGTACTTGCTCGACTTTCTTGTGCAATAATCCAGTCGAGAGTTTGACTGCGTTTGTATATGCAACGATGTGCCGCACGTGATTCTCGTAACGTCTTCTTTTTTCTGTAGAAGATGGCTTCCGGATATAATGTTGTGCAATCAGTTCCCTGGTAGAAAATAAACTAACCAAAATGGCCTGTGAATTAAGAATTGGCTAAAAATGTTGGCCAACGCTTATCATGAATATTAGCCAACATTTAACCAACGA
>QLSS01000022.1:1348071-1362271 GCA_024372645.1 Trichomalopsis sarcophagae | reverse complement strand
CCCCGATGAACACCTGGTCATCGTCAGCGAGAGTCCCGAGTAACGTGCTCGTCATCTTCAAGAAGAACTTACATCTACACATCGAAAGCCACGGAGCGCGCTACCTAGGTTTCCTAAATCAAATCTAACCTTAAACGAGTATTTCAAATTAAACCATCTGTTTACCAACCGAACCGCTTGTAATGTGACGAAATAAGCAGTATTTAAGGGTAACTGTTGGTTAAACCGTTGGCCAAGTCGTTCGGATTTGGCCAACCGATGGCGAATCAGTTCTTTACGTTTCTACCAGGGTTGTGGAGTCGTAATTCTCAAGAAGTTCTTCCATCTACATTGTCTTGCTATTAAATAATGGTTAAATTTTTCCGTTTTAATCTATTTTAAATTCTGATAAGACAATACAAATATGGCTTATAATGTATCGTGGCCGTCAAATTCGTTGATTCGCAAGAATTTTGTCATTATATATCAATCGAAAACAATTAGATACAATTTTAAATTAAATAGTTGAATAAAATTACGTGTGTGCGCGCATTTACTTGAAAATCACAATTTCTGAAAGGATTCAATTTTATAGGTCTATTTTGATGTTCGTAACTTAAAGAAATCAGTTAAATGCAAATCAGACAAATACACAGATTTTACACAAATGTGCCACTATATCCATTGGTACTTCGGCTGAAGGAGAAAGCAATAATATAGTATTTGTATATGTTACATCCCATATATGTAGGTGTTTAACGCAATACTTTATAAAAATGCATTGCGATTGTATCACAACAAATATGACGCTTTTAAATACTTGCTTTCACATACAATACATCATCACAAGCAATCAAGTAGTTTGCTGTTATAGCAGTGATTTAATCATTGTGTGATAATGCGGTAACTTTTAAAAGAAACAAATATTTATACTATTGTCTGTCCATTGTGAATCGTCACTTTAAAAGAAGTCACAGTTATATATTAGAAGAGGATTTTTGCTGATGACGTGCTGTCATAATAATATGCCGTCGCGTCAAGAATTCTCTCCTTTAATGGCTACGTGCGATAGCACTCGAAAAGTAGAACATTTGTCTATAAATGACTTTTTTACCTTCCATAAAATTTCATGACATATATACATGTACGCATAAGCATACAGTCATACAACTATACTATAAATTTGCTTTTCTAGCTCAGTAACATTGACTGTACAATATATATAATGAGAAAACTTTTAATGTGCATCCTCATTTTTTAAAATATAATCGAGTAGATGTACCTACATCAACGTGATAATATACAGTTGTTGTTTATTCAAGCAAAAGAGTATGCGATTGTTCAATAAAAAATCAAATAAAAACTATCTTCCAGTAAACAAATGTGGTTTGCGTTGTAGAACAAAATTTGACATAGCATATACGAAGTAAAAATTTCTATGCTACAACTATTTTTGCTCACTTAGATCACGTTTTTTGCGTATCGTGACAAGCGTATCGTTTCATAAAAAGAAACCTTAAATGAATGATTCGAAAGTTTTATAGCTATTTTTTCGTTGTTGAGATACTGTATTACTTTCCTGCCTTTCAAGCACTTGTATAGCTAGGTCGAATGAGCAAAAAATAGGGACTTTATAGCTTTATTTGATTCTTAATATTTTTTCTTTAGTGCTTTATCTTCAACTGTGTTTTAGTTTATAGAAATTTAAACTTGAAACTCTATAATATTATACTAACATAGACAACTTACAACCTGTACAAATACTGCATTGTAGCGATAGATAGACGTCGTCACCTACATATAGGTTTGAAAAACTTTTATTTTACACAGCTCCAGCAATGATTTATGGGCATCACGCGAGAGTATAAAGCTGACACACGTGTTGCAAACAAAGATTATTGAAAATGACGGAAGTGAAAATTTTGAAATTCGTGAAATTTTAAATACATAAATAGTTAAGTACATAAAAATTTAAATTTTAGGCATATAACATATAAAAAAAATTATTATCAGTCACAATAAGACGCGGCGGTACATAAACACTCTTACACTTATAAATATGTTTGAAAAATAATAGCTGCGTATGGCAATTGCTGATTCTACGTAATGTTATTCTTAACTTATATATATATATTCAGATATAAATATTATTTCGTCTAATATCCATCGAATAAACTTGTATTAATTGGCATCGCGAAACAATAAGCCATCGTTTCTCGCATAGATAATGGCAATACCCCAGAAATATATTGATTAAATTTACAATTTCAATCACCTCAAACCAAGAGATTCAATATCAATCAGAGCCTGGAGACGAAGATATCAAAAGTTGTGAGCATGGTTATAGTACAATGTTATCCTGTAATTGTAGTTTATACACAGAGTATTTATTGTTTGTTCGCTTATCCCGGATCAACGGCCTTAAAAATCAAACGGATATCGATCCGGCCTCGCACTAAATCAACGTGGAAGCATAACTATCTTTCTATACATCACAGCGCAGAGTCTATTGTTAAGTCTTTCCGCTGCGCGCGCGTTAACCCATTGCCTCGCAAACTTTTATGCGGCAAACTTTAGGCCGCTCGCTTGCTATCGCGCGACTCTCCCATTATTAGCGCTCTTTTCAGTGGAAATCCCAATAAAAGACGTTTTCACCCGCAAAGATCGATAAAAAGTATATAGCAGCCATTATACATTTAACCGCGATCGAGCGCAGCCTCAAACGGCATTCTCGCGATGTCTAGGTATACACCTATACACACCTCAAACAGCAAAGCTAGTCGCGCTGCAGTGTCTCGCTCGGGTAAGGCGACGAATCGAACAAGCGGGGTTTTTAGTGCGTCGCGCGCTCCTTTCACGTACACACGCGCAAGCGAACCGTTCCGCGACGATTCCTGCAGCTTATACGAATGTTATACACACTCAACGACAGCCTCTCTCTCTCTCTCTCTCTCTTTCGCTATAATAGTTGTGTGCATATATCGCGGTTTTCGCGCGCCCGCAAGACGTTATCACGACAGCTGCTGCACCGCGACCTTCGAACTTTGCGCTAAAGGCGCGCTCGATCATCTGAATGCGAGCCTGTGTGGTTTGCGAAGCGCCGACAGCGTAACGGCAAGTTGGAGCTGTTGGTTTTCGTTTCTTGATTTGGAAGTTGCAGCTGTTTCTTCAAGTGCGCTGTGACTTGACGCAGCGCGTGATACACGGGACAAATGTAAAAGAGACGTTGTTGATAGACCAGATTGAATTTTTATCAAATGATAGGGGAGACTTTCGTTTGATTTCATGATGTCCATACTGTCAATTTAGGGTTGTAAGTATTCAAAATTAGAATTCTCTTTATTAGTATGAGCTTTCATAAACGACATAATACCCATATAATTTATTTCAAGAATCTGTATAGAATAACGTTATTTAACATACTGCATATATTATGCCTCGTCACGACTCAAAATTATCCAATACGCGAAATATGTAACTATACGTACATGTCCTACTACCTATTACATGCATCCTTCTTACGTACGTATCACTAGTTTCCAGTTTGCACTTTTCTTTTTGTCGAACCTAACAGTATTTGATCAATCGCCTATATACACCAAACTTTCTTGCAGTCAACTTTCGCGCACTCAATTATTGAAAATGTTCATTCAAAATGTTTAGTATATGTGAGAATTGCACTTTATAAATAGTAATAATATATCGGCCTGGTATAGGATCACAAATAATTGAGACTGCGCTATCTCTCTAAACTTTCTGTTAATTTTTTCGAGAAAAGTGTCACGAGATCCGATTTAATGCTCGGTAGCACTGACCTTATACTTATAGCCTTGTATTCTACTCGCCAATTTCTTTTTACAACGCATATTTTGTGAAAGTAAAGCACCGCAATCATCAGACGGAAAATTAACATTTGCTAAATATATCCCGTGTCTGCCTACAATAACACTTTTCGCGCCAATGATAGTTTTTGTCAAGGAGCCAGAAGCGATAAGAAACTGTTCTTGTGCATGGCACATTTATGTGAATTCCAGGAGCTTTAATCATAGGTAGGGTTTGTGTGCTGACTTCTTTTTGATCTTGGATGTATTCGCGAAACGAAAAAATACATATATTGCCACGTTTTAGACACAGAAGTGTTTATTGCATTTGTCGCAGTAAAAACTAACTTACAGTCATTTTTCTGAGCCGTGCATAATAAAAATAGAACACAAGATTAAATTTTTTCAAACATGTCCATCCATACAAGCGCGCAGCATTGAAAAATGTTGCACTACTATTTTGCGTCTAATGAAATCGGTAAAATTATCAGTATTCCAACGGCCCGCAATCAAGATCCCCTTAATCACCCTAAATCCCCAACAATAAAAGTTCTCTGCTACTGTTCCACGTGACAAGTGCCAATGAGATCTCGCATTACTCAACTGCGCGCTCTGCATGCACGTGACTAATTTTTTTCGAAATCCCTTCCCTTTTCATTATGCAGGCTCTAGAGCGGCTTTAATCGAAGGCGTAGGAAGAGGAGTGAAGAGGGCATAGTGCACGGAGAGCGCGAGAGGAGCCAATACATATTGCATCCTCCCGCGCGAGCACTTCTCCAACTCGACCTTCTTCACTTTCACTTCTGGCTCATCTGACGCGCCGGAGAGGATCGCGCGTGCCACACGCTACCGAACCCGCGACCGGGAGAGTTCGCGTTGTTGTTACTCGTTGGTGCGGGAGATCGATCGGACTGCGACGTCGTTATTCAGATAGCTGTCCTACCTCGACTCAAGGAGCTCGACATCATGAAGCAAGGCACCGCTTGGATTCTCTGCATGGCCCTGGCTGTCGCCGCTGCCGCTCAGGAGTCCTTCGTAAGTACCGTCGTTTTCAAATTTTGCCCTTTTACCTCCTGACATGCAGAAAAATAATTTTCCTGCACTTGCAAACAGAAATAACTGTTACGATAAGGTGTAATGAAACAGAGCAAAAAGTTTCAAGCGTTAAGTGAGTGCTGTTACGATCGATACGCACTATTAGGAAAATTATTGGACCTATTTTTATATGGTCGTTTAACAAGCTTGACGAAGCGATCTACCGCGGGCAAAAATTCGTGATTCAAATAATAAAGCGGCGCAGTTATAAAAAGATTTATGTCTATCGCGATGATATTACGTAAGTATAACGAGCTGCATTAATAGCAATATTATGAAAATAAGTGTCATTAGTTCATGGCTGTCTCCCCAGTTTTTAGTAATAAGGCTGCATTTTTCTTCCTGTCAAGATATGTAAAAATCAAAATTTGTTGATTTATGTAACTTTCGTCGCGAAAATCAAGCGAGTCAAACAAATTAGTATTTTAAATAATGACGCTGCATTAGAGAAGAAATTTTTAACTACTCCAAGAGGTTAAAGAGCAATGGCCCATGTGACATAATCGAGACGTCGATAAAGGACATCGTACTGCATGGTGCATCGTCTTCAATTTAAATGACAATATCAAAGCGTTGGTAATATAAGAACGTAGTTCATTTTTCCTATTACTAAGCCTGACATGTTCTGATATTTTTCCCGTTCACTATACTTCAACAGAAGCGAGGAACTGTAGTAGTGAACATAATAATTTTGTAAAAAATATTGCTCGCTATTGCTCTGCTACTTTTAGACTATATATTATTATAGATGAGTTTTTCAAAGTTATACACAGCTCCATCGGTTATCGATTGAAATATGCATACTATTTTTATACAGTTTTTGTTTATCAATTTTATTTACACTCATGAGTAAAAAAAATGGAAAACTTGTCCTTGTGCACACAATACATTTTGCTCACTGAACAATAGCACATTGATCATCTCCGATTTAATCATGCAAATCCTTAAAGATATGTAAATTTGTCATTTTACAAGCACTCTATGTATACATATTATAGTAAAGATGAAATTCGCAAGGATGCCTACATTCTATTCGCCTGAGGTGAATCTTCTTCTTTTTCTTAACGACTGAAAAAGCGCTTATTACATAAATAAGCATAGGTCAATTATATGAAGCTCTACATGTTTGGAATGTTCGCATCGATTTAAAATTTAAATTCCACGAAAGATATTTCGTTTAACATTATCGCGCGATAACAAATTGACATCGGGATAATAGTCAAGTTGCTAATAGCCTGCAAAATCGTTTAAAAATTTCGTGCTATACCTGAACTTCCTCACAAAAAAGAGTGATTTATTGATTCATGAGAAACCACGTATAGACACGCATGTCGTAAATCTGCAGTTTCGTCAGAGAACATAATGGAACTTCCACATGGCCATAGGAATCAATCAAGAGTTTTATTGCGAAAGCCAATCCAATTGTACTTTTTCGCTCGGTAATTAGGACCTTTGTTATACACTCTATCCTGACTGCAATAATTGCCATTTAAACAACATTCTATTTCTTGCGCACGACATTCCAGGTTTAGCAATAATTTTACCACTTTGCATGCTTTCAGCTGGCTAACAATAAGCCAGAATTCAAATGAAGTTTAATTGGTATTTCATAACAATGTCCGTTATAAATTCTATCATTACAAATAACTCTTTGTATCATTAACAGATGAGTAACACTACCTTCATTGAACAGTTTATAAATATATATTATATTGAACGGTGAGTCCATACTGGATGGAATCCAATATAATTCGTAAATAAATTATAAATTTTTATGTTTCACGTGAGTTCATAAGTATTTGTCTGATTTTCATACATGACCTTTATTCTTCTAAAATCTATACGTATAGTTTTTTCTTGTAAATCCAATTATAAAAATCTAATTTAAAAAGTATCAAAACGGAAATTTTACCTCGGGCTCTCGTGGAGTTTGGAATCAGATGAATACTAATCAACGATGTAGATATGAATTTCAACTCGACAAGCGCGAAATAAGTATATTAAATTATGATCAACGTTTTATTTTATCAATATACACTGCTTATCACGGCACCACTTAGCAAGTAATTTTTGCCGGAAGGTAAATTGAAACGTAATGAGTTCATCTAAGAATCTCGTCGAGAGGATGAGTATTTTTCAGCTGTTGGAATGAGTAACGTTGCTTGTACGCAAATCGCATACTTCTATATTAAATTAATGCTCTTGCATGGTTTAAGAAATTCATAAATTATAATTATTTATTTATTTAACTCCAGAGTTACAAAACAATTGCATTCGATACAGAGTTGATATTATTTGCACAATAGCACACTTTAACGATGCAATCCTGCAGAGGAAAACAATATTTCCTGTTTGCAGAAAGTTCAATATGCATATTATAAATATGCATATTGAACTAAAAATTAATAAAAAATTGTAACTTAAAATGCGTTTCCGTTTTATTTTTAATAAATTTGATATGAATAATATCAGCTTTATGTACTATATAATTTATTTATTTTCAGAACACAACCCCACCGCCGGTGACGTCAGATTTCTCTTGCTCTGGTCGTCAGATGGGCTTCTACGCTGACGCAAGTACGAATTGCAGGGCATATCACACATGCGACGATCATGGCAATCACTTCACGCACTACTGCCCCGAGGACACAGCATTTCGTCAAGACGCGATGGTCTGCGATCACGCCTACCTCGTCGATTGTCAAGCGAATATCAACAACGCTCCCCTGCTTTCTAGGATTGATTTAGATGATAACCACGACGCACCACCGTCGTCTTTCGTAGAACCTCGTGGGGAAGGAACTAACGCCAAGGGATACGCAAGATCTTTTAGGATCAATCCCGATTCTAAGAACAACGCCAACTCTATGTATCCCACCTTCGTTCTGAATTCCAGTGTGTTTTTGAAAAATAGAGACTCTGGAGTTGGAAGATCAATAAACGCCGAAACACAGTAAGTCATCGTGAGCAACATGTGTATTTTTAATAACGATTATGGCATTTGATCATTTACTTTCTAGTAAAATTTATGATAAAACTCGAAGACTTAGTTGAGGAATTTTTAGCCCAGTGCCCACAGTAAAAATGTATATATTTTAATTACGGAAATTGGACTAAATATTAATCAAAAAGTCATTGCAGGTCATTATTGAAAAGTCATAATTCTAAAAGAATACATGATTTACATAACAGCTCTAGAGATTCACATGACGATTACTCCAGGACGGATCATCACCAAAAAACATTCCATACAAATCACAAAGAAGATTCACCCTCCCCCTTCAGGTCTCGTGAAACCGTAACAAGAAATTCTTTATCGACTACTCCAAGAACTACGATTTCGGAAAATCTCCAACCACCAGTGGAATCACCTAGGATATCGAAAGTCTTTGATGATTTCCAACCAGATGAATTTTCCTTCTTAGCACCTCCAGACGTAAGAGATGATAATGTATACTTTCAAAAAGACACTTTTGAATCGATGAAAAACGATAATTCACAATTCAACCGGGACTCTTTCGATGCTTTCAAAAGTAGCAATAGCAATGAAAGTTTTGAAAAAGTATCGGTTGCTCCTGTGACCTTCAGTCCCAGAACTAAAATGGTGCTGGACATGGTTAAAGCACGAGGACTTGCAAGGGATTTAGATTCAAGCTTCCACTTGCCGAAACCTGTTAATTTCCTTGAACCACCAATTTTCCCGAAGCCCGAATCAACACCTTTCGCAAGATCCAACTTCAATTTTCACAACGACGACTACCCTTATGTGGAAACCCTCCGATCCATTCAAAATAACAAGCAATCCACCTCGTCTTTCAACAGTAGTCTATTAACAAGATTGACCCCGACTACTCCGAGACCCAAGTTTTCAGCAACAGAAGCTTCTATCTTTCCCGTTCCAACAAAACAGCTAGTTCCGGTTAGCGATGTAGAGCTTGATCCATACTACCCTAAAGATACAACCACAACCGAGGCTTATTATACACCGCGTCAACAAGCAAACAAACCTAGAAAACCTTATTTTACTACGACAAGAAGACCACAGACTAACAGTGTTAAATTTGAAATTCCCGCCGTGTTACCTGATCTCAATAGCCTCGAAGATTTGTTAGATAGAAGGAAGTTCTTCTTTATACCACGTCTTAAGTCAGTTTAGTTGAAAATAGGTTCACGCGGTTCACAGCAGTTGCAATGGGTGATTCTATGTGTTAAAATTTAAAGATGGTTATTAGTTGTTTTAACTATATTTTTTAACTGCTTAAAATGTTCCGATTGTTTCGATATACAACGATTACATTAAACCTTTGTTTTATTAGTATCGTGCCACATTTTGTCCGTGACTATAATACCTATACAATACCATTATACAAAGGATGTACTTAATGTGAAAAATCAAGGTATTAAAGTGTATTTGTTAGATAAAATAATAAGTTTTCTAATGGATATTATCTTCAATAATATTAGATTTTTACTTTACTTTCCAAACTTCATATAGGTACATATTTTAAAAAATTGAAAAGTTTATTTTCATGTTCAATCTACTGAAATATATTAGAAAGAGAAATATCAAAATCATATAAATATTTTAAAGATTCAAAAACTAATGTCTTACAAGATTCTCTGTGCCAAGAAATATTCACGTTGAATAAACTTACATGAATGATTTTTTACGAATGTACTGATAAATATTTAATTTATTAGTGTTTAGACGTACTTATACTATTATTATACGCATTTCCTATAGAAATTAAATGATAGTTATAATTTTTCACTATATTCCATACATGAAAAAGATGTGTATATGCGATTAATAATTTTATTAACATATATGTTACGTTAGAAAAGTAATGAAATTGAAACAATGCCTTAGTCACTTTAATTTATCAGTGCATTTTGTAATAGCAATAAAAAACTGGAAAAAATAATTATATATATATATATATATATATATATATATATATATATATATATATATATATATATATGTATAAAACGATGTAAAATAATGCAGAATATGACCAATTTTGTATATAACTTTTATACTTTGTGTATTTTTATGATATAAAATAAACAATACAACGAACCAGAAAACTTTTTTTATTATTATTTCATTGACGATTCTCTACGATCAAAGAAAACAAAGCGTGACAGCAAATCTATAAAACTTAATCGTTGGTAAGTAATAGTTTTCTCGAACAGTTGAAGCATATAATAGCCTGAAGTTGTATCAGATAAAGCAAAGTCGTTCAAAAGCAAGTAAGTGTTAATAACAGTGAAAGGATGAGATACGAAATCTTCTATTACTTCATACGTGCGAATGTCAAGGACAATGTATAGCAAATATAAAAGCTTTGTCGTAATGTAATACTCTATATGAATATCGAAAGCCTCGCGTTATATCAGTGTTACATCTTCTGTTATGATTGTATAATGCAGCCACCTACTTTGGTCATAAAAGGATGCCCTGATATTCTATTCATGTTTTTTTAGACGCTTCTTTTGCTTCCTGCAACCCAAAAGCATGTATTTCAGCTATGTAAGCCTCGAGGCCTGAAAGGGGCCCGTATAAAAAGAGCATTAATTCAAACTAACTGACAAGAAAATTAGTATGTGTTGACAGCACAATAGAAGATCGTCAAATAAATCTAATTGTAACATTTCAAGTACTACTTAGAATCTAAAAATCTTTCAATCCTTAATTCTTTTAAGACACTCACATTTATTGTCTTTTAATTTTTCATTGTGAAATCGAAGAATTATAAAAATATGATGGCTTTGCAATATTAAATTATAGTTGTAATAAAAAATAATATACAAAATTGCTAGATGTGCAACAGTCACAATTTACATATGATTACAATGAAAACACATCATCTATCAGTCTTATTTTATAAAACATAATATAAGTTGCTTCCAATATAATCTTAATCTAAATCCATAACTACTGATTTAAAAAATTGATTGGCTCCTAGACGATCATTACGTTAGATTATCCAATATATTAATCCGTACTTAAAGTAATACTGACCTAGTGCTAGAAAAAAACGTAATCCCATCAAGTAATGTATGTTGGTGGACGTGTAGAGCCTCGAGCCTGAATCAGTTCTGTGATGATGTTATCCTTTTCACGGCATTGAGCTTCCAAATCTTCGATATACATTCTTATATCTTTGATAAGCAATATACGAGAGTAGATATTATATTTAATAAATTCTTGCTAAAATTATTGATTAAAAATCTTATTTCAATAAAAAAAAGTTCGGTCTAACGGTATGGTTATTGATATTATTATTATTATTGAAATTTCAGACTAGACATTTTAAATGATGAAAAAGAACTATAAGATTTAAAAAAGGTGTTCAAAGTTTAAAATATTTTTTTTTTAATATCCAAGTATCCAAACAAAATAGGTTTTCTTTCCCAAGAAACTTTTCTGAATATAAGTTAATGACATCCAAGAACACGAAAGAGCAGTAGATGCAAAAGTACCTACATCAAGTACCGTTAGATAATTATCAAACGAACAACTTCCAAGAAAAAAGTATCAATCATCCTGGAAAGGCATCAACGCTTTAAAGTTACGATCTGCAATAAAAGCTAAAGAAAGAAAGGGATTCAACGAGACATTGTCGTACCTGCGTAAGGAATGACGCAACCATCTCTCGGTAGTTTTTCAATCTCCAGTGCTCTCTCGATTTGCTGTCGTGCAATGGAGCCCCTCAATGAGACTGGTTTTTCGGTACTTCCTGCCGAAGGCCAGCTCGTTGCTATTTCTTTGCCGCAGTTTTCGCACTGACATAGAGATCTGTTATAATATTGTCTGATTAAACTTTATATAGGATAATTAGATCACTTTCTCATTATTGCGCGAACGCTTATACAACTCATTTGATATATTTTTTGCCAATTATACATAAGAATATGTTGGTTTATATACTAAGAGGAAGTAGAACATTTACTTTAATAGTTTTCCCATGGCCAGTGCCTGTACTTACACAGCGTTCATTTTACGTCTTATGCAAGAACTTTTATTAAATTTTAATAGCGGAAGATATCCTTAACATTGAAAAAAAAAAAATTATTTTTTCCAAAATAAAAAAAAAGTGCCTATCTTATTTTTTTTAATTTCGTCGCGAAACTTTATCCTTGCGTAATATATACCAAATAAAAAAACGAGTACTACATAGACACTTTACTCATTCATTTAATTCAGTAGTCAAAGCCTTTCACGCGTGCCTGATTGCACAGCGCAAATAAGTCGCCTCTGCAAAATTAATTGCCTATTCGCTGTACTACGGCGGGCGCGTAGCCGTCAAGTATCGTAATGACCTACCTTTGCACGCATTTATCCACGGGCATATCCATCACATCGCCGCATCCGCAAGGACAGTACGGGCTTTCGTTCTCGCCCTCATCGACTTGCCGACCGCAACCGCAAGAGCGGAGCTGCAAAGCGAAGCACTGCATATAGACAGGACTTACATAACTTCGAGAGGCGGAAAATAGTTCACGGGTTCGTGGCAGCCCATAAATGCGTGCCCCGAGAAAGAAGATGAGAAAAATGAGTATTTTTTTTTTAACTTTCTGACTAGCGGCACCTCGAAATCAGGTTATTGACGTTGAGACGCGACGCTGTGTATATTGCTGCGCGAGATCCATAAAACTTCTTTGCGAATTGCTATTTTACTGCAGTCACCGGAGACAGACACGAGTCGAAAATAAAAATGCCGCAAGAGATGCTTGGCGTGCGCGTCCTCGTATATACTTTCCGCATTTTTATTCAGCCATGTGCTGACAATAGTGCGATGATGTTGTAACATCGACAAAATATGTTTTTTTATTACGAGGCTTTCATATTATTATTTGACTCGTAAAAAAGAAAATTTATTTCCTTGTAAGGTTTGGACATCGAACACTTGCAATTTAAAAAAAATTCAAACGCGTATATTTTTATTTGTGCCAATAAGTTTCCTATAGTTTTGTTAATACTGCACATATTCTAAAAGTATTTCACTTATATTTTTTCCTTTACTAAAACACTACTATTTTCAGTAAAAATATAAGTGAATATTTTTGTGTAATATTTGTCAACAGTCTGAAAGGGCATTGGTAATTATAACTTACATCTGCATCAGACCTCCAAAATCCATCTTTTTGTGCCAAACATCTGAGAGTTGGTTCTTCTAGACATTTAATATTATTAGTATTTTTTTTAATAATATAAATATATAAAAAAACGCATGAATAATAAAATAATGCATCATATTATTACTTGAAAATAACTACTTTAAATACTCCGTTCGAAGAATAGAAAGATTTTATCAATTAAAACGAGTAATATATGCATCATGATTATATTTTAAAGGCGAAAAATATAATACAAATTACCATTGAAAGAAGAACTATAACCTTCATTGATGCAATTTTTCCCACAACAGAATTCATCGCTAGAACAATCAGATTCATACTCTTCCTGGAAGACACGATTAAAAAAGTATGTACATGAATGCATTAATTATCGAACAGAAAAAAAATTATAGCTAATCTACCGTTGAAGATTCGCTGGACAAATTACAAAAGGTTGACTGGTTTTTCTCCTTTACTTTCATATAAGCTTTGTCATTTATAACAGTGTTTTCCTTATTTATGCTCAGACTCATATTGTTCAAATTTGTTTGTATATTAAAGCGAGAATTAGAAATTCTTCTCTCGACAATTATGTCTGCATTGTCGTCTGTATCCGGCACGGTTGGAATTTTCGCGTCAGCAGTTAGTGGTCGCGATGCTTCGCTTGATTTCAACCTCAGCTCTTCGTATCGCCTTCGTTTTCGCGCTCTTGCGGCCAATTTGCAATCCAAGGTTTTAATTTTTTTCCCGGAATCGTCGAGCGAGCATTTGCATGGATTGCATTTTCCACCTCTCATTTTTTCTATGTTTTTACTTCCAAGGGTCGATATTAATTTTTTGCTGCATGATTCTTTTACAGTTTCTTTAGAACCACAGTGGCAAGATCTAATACCGTCAGCATTATAACATTTGCAAGAATCGTCTGATGGATAAGAACCGATTGGTTCGTTTTTAGAGGAAATGATTCCTGTCTGATTATAAGATTTTAGCGGTTCTTTGTTAGCAGTTGGACTGACATTTATCTCCTGGTTATGAAGATTTGATAAAATCATTGAAGATAAAGAATATTTAATAATTAGGAATGTTAACATGGAAGCTCGGCCCAGAGAGCGTCTTGGTTCCCAGACCCAAATATATATATATATATATATATATATATATATATATATATATATATA
>QLSS01000022.1:1302488-1348061 GCA_024372645.1 Trichomalopsis sarcophagae | reverse complement strand
TATATATATATATATATATATATATATATATATATATATATATATATGTGTGTGTGTGTGTGTGCTCACGGATACGCTCTTGTGTTTGTATCACGTGACCTAACTCACATATGCAAGAGCGTGTCCGTGAGCATATATATAGATATACATTTAACACGGGTTTGGGGCTGGGAACCAAGACCCCCTCTGGACTGAGCTTGTATGTTAACATTCCTAATTTTGCGAAGAATTTTAATTGCAAGCACATCCATAATTATATTAAAGCTCAATGCGTTCTGGTATGTTTACTTACATTGCAACAATTTTTATTAGCACATGGATAATCATCGTAATAATCACATGCCAATTTTTCCTTTACTTCTTCTAATTGTCGCAGCTTTATGGCTGTTGATTTTATTGGTTCAATTAAGTGGTGTAATTCAAGTTCCTAAAATGGATGCAAGCTACATTTTTGTTTAAACTCGTATACTTTGTCACATAATATAGTAATACATATTTAAGAATAAATATTTAGATTACTTCTACTCTGTCAAGAGCAGATTCAAATTTACTGGCTAAGTCTGAAAGCTTAATGTTTTTAAGCAATCTATCCTTTGGATTGATAAGTTCATTGGCTGATTTCTAGAATTACGAAAATTGTACTATTAATTATGACGGTAAAATAAACAGTAATACTTTTGGATGACATTGATACAGTTATAAGAATTTACTCGGTTTTCATTGGTGACCGAATCCATCTTCTTCACATTACAAAGATTGTACAACTTAAGTTTTTATTCGAAAAGTTTACACGTTGACCTATCAAATAAATAATCTAATGTATTCACTTATACTTTTTAATTTGAATAACTAAAATGTTATCAACGGTTGATTTTACAAAGTCATCGTATTCAACAATAAATTTATGTACTTCTGATATTAATTGGTTATGAAATATGTTACACGTTTCAGATCATTGAATGTATATAGATATAAAACTAAAATAATGGTGTAGCATCTGAAATTGTATTTCGGTATTGGTCATAATTTTATGAAAAACATGCTCTAATAATAATTATTAAAGAATATCCATCCATAAATGTCAAAATAATTTAATTCTATATGGCGAAGCATCTAAGCTTTTTTTAATAAAAATTTTTAGACGAATTTTCGAATTCTTTTTTACATTTTCAAAGTATAGTTATATAGGCAAATACAAGATAATTTCACGTTCGACCTATAACCTACTTTTAGAACCCACGGTCGATTCATTTTAGCTACTGAACCTACGGTAAGCCTATGCATGCTGTTAAGAAATTTTACCTTTCTCAATGAAACATACGCTTATGATTTCTTTTAAAATTCCAGTATAAATTAGTTCATAAATTAGTTTGTTTGACGAAGAAACTTTAATTATCGTAATTCAAAGTAATGGAGACAAAAAAATCCATAGCGAATAGTGATTCAAAATTAGACGGGTGTGAGCAAAAGAGCAAAAACAGCTATTGGAAGCACTTGCTAAGCCAGCATGAAAAGAAGTATGCGGCGCTGGAGAGGCGCCAAGCTGCACTTGCTGAAAGGGTGAAATTCATGGAGTACGCTCTGCCATCTTTATTAATGGGTACTGCAATAAATTTACAGCAAGAGTCAAAAAATTCAAAATCGCCTTCCAAGGCTCGTGATAAGTAAGGATAATGGTTTATTTTAAGAGAAAGCAATTCAGTAACTATCGAAATATAACTTATATTATATTTGCGATCTTTATTATATATTTTAGTGCTGAGAATGTCGTCAACGATATGTAAATAGTGGAAAAAATTAATTAAAATGATTACATTGATAGTAAAAAAGTTCGAGGAAAATACAAAGCAATGTGACTTAAATTAAAAAAAAACAGAAAATATTTTAATTGAATGGAACTGACCAATTCATTTATAGGAAAAGGTGTGTTTAAGGTAACAAACGTATACACGTGTGACACAAATTGATAAATATCATTATAGGTATTTTATTCAGTAAAATACAAGTGTTGCAAACTGAGTAAATAACTCGTTAATTATACCTCGACGAAATAACGCCTAGAAAATGAAACCATATTTTCTTGGGTTTATATATCATAATTAATAATGTGCTCTCGAGATACACATATTAAAAGGCACTTATCAACTAAAAACTGCGATTTTTTCGTAATCGCTCGAAAACGTCGTACTATTCTTTTAATACAAATGTACATTAGCTCTACGCAATATGAGAATATAAATTTTCGTATCTCGAGGCTATTCGTCCTTATTGAAGAAAAATTTGATTGAAACGCCGTGTTTACTTTGTAACTCACACAAAAAAAATATATCGACTAGATACAGTACCTAAAAACCCTAATTCGGATTTTTCGTATACGCGGCGTTAATTTGTCTTCTTACTCTCGGCAGCTTTAACATTTTAATCTCTTTGAGATTTACTTTTGTCGCTTACACAAAACACGCATAATTTAATATATTTAGGGTTTGCCGAGGACTTATCGTACTCTTAAACGAAAGTATATTCATGAGAATGCGTACCTGAACAATTTCAATTTACATTAGTTAAAAGCTATTTTGTTTCATATAACAATGTTATATCTTCGGAAAGCAAAAAAAAGTAGTTAATAAATCCAACTTTTTTATAATTTCGTACAAGAACTCGAAAATCGACAATTTGACTTAAAAATATCTGGTTAAGAGCACATGCAACAAGAGACAATGTGGAAGCGCATATAATAAACGCATTAAATATATTTAGAAATCCAGTTTTAAAAAGACCTTTGTGATTTCTTTACAAGTCATTACTGGAACATCTCTATGTTTGATATAATATTGCAGTTGAAATTTGTGAATATAAAGCAGATTTAAAGACTCACGAACATTATACATGTATGTACATATGAGTAATGTAAAACAATATACTATTGAATATCGATAATAAGCAATAGTGAGACTTCAAAAATTGGATTGCAAAAAAACTTTTCAATTTTTTTGCTATATAATCAAATATAAAAAAGAGAAAAGCACATTGTTGATGTATATTACCATATTTTATATGCAGCGCTTTTTGATAAAAAATGTCATAATCATAATGGATTATACAGTTGATTGTTTATTCTTAAACGAAATATTGACATGCAATGTCAAAAATCGGTATTTATCAGAACATATTTACGCATTTTTATAAACAAAATCCTAGTAATTGCAAACATAAATCAGCCTACATTTCATTTTTATTAATTTCTCAAAATCCATTAATAATGCAATGGAAGCTTTAGAATGCGTGAATAACAAAATAAAAATGATTGTACTTCTGCTCGTTGCAATTGACATGAAAAATCACAGCTCGGCAATATTTTTTTCAGGTTTTCATCGCTCTATCCATTTTCTATTCCCCTTTCACGTATTTGTCAAGAACGACAACGATAATAAAATGCTTAGTTTTGACACTGATCAGAATAAAATATTTAAAAAAACTATAATAAACGTAAATTATCTTCAGTTTAAAGACGGTATGTTGTATAATAAAATGTCGTATTTGTTAAAAGTCGGAAAATCTTGCGAAAAGAAATCAGATAAAGGATACTCTTGCGCATTTCCCACGAGGTTCAGACGACTAGTAATCGCCATAGCTTGACGAAACGCAGCCCACTCTGGATACCGAAGAAAAGCAGATGAGAGGTGCGCCAACTAGACGAGCGATAGGGAAGTCGTCAGACAGTGTCGCACTATCACTGTGAATTGCATCGACGTTGATTATTTCGCTGATGTACTTGGGAATTAAGCTCGTTTAATCAGCTTGGAAACTTTAACGGCGAGGCGCACCCACTCTGGTCGACACTTGGTTTCTCCAAGCAACGCCAGCTCTTTTCGTTCTAAAAGAATAGAAAAAAAAACTATTAACAACTTTATGTGAAGAGTAATAATATTTTGATAATTATATCATCATTTCACCTCATCTTATGCTTTGAAACTACAGTTTCCTATCAGCTCGCAGGAAACGCGATGTGCGTGAATGAAAACCTGATGTCGTTGAATCTCTTAAATTAACGGTTGATTCTCATAAAGGAACTTCATCTCCATCGGAAGTAGATTATTTGCTGCAAAACATCGGACTAATAAATTTTCTAGTTCATTTGTAATGTTAAGTTATAATGATTAAAATGTTACTAAAAATTGACAGATTTCTAAAAATTTGTACAAATAATCTTCAGTGATCGTTTCAAATTTTTCCATAATTGCGCTGCCAATTTTCGTCATTATTATACAATAGGTACTAAGTTTATTTTCAGTAAATATACTCTAAAACTACGACATAAAAGAGTAAGGAAAATTATGTATATTTGCAATATAAATTAATGCGGGGTTCAAATTAATTTCACATTTAATTTATTCATGCTGTGGAAAATGTAGTAATTCGAATTGAAGTCGAAAAATCAAACTATTTGAAAATATTCATTAAAATCGTTTTTTTTTTTTTCAATGCAACGCTGATCTATAATAATATTATAAAACAATACAAAATTTAATTTACTTTCAATAAAAATTAAAAAAGTCATGTTTTCTTATCGTCTTATTGTCAATTACAATGTAAGTAGTTTCAGTTCCATTTAGGTGTGAATTAGTCACTTATGCTATAATGCTGCTCAATAATAATAATGTACAAAAATATTATATTTTTCGTACTATGCAATTTGGTTAGCTTTTCCAAAATTACTGGTAATATTATTTTTATTATAAAAGACAGCTTGAAAATAACTTTCACGTCTAGTAAGTAGTTCTTTCACAAAAGCTGCATTTGGACTAGGTTTCGTTTCAAAAGCTCGATTGCAAGTGAATAAGCTCCCAGCCTCATAGCAAAGCCCCGCCACCGCAAGGTTATCAACTACTACGTTTTGCCTAGGCAAAGATGAACGCAAGAGATCCGTACGCCCAGAAAGAGCGACCAGTGTTTATCAGTCACATTCAACTACGTCTCAACTGTGACTGTGTATATTAATTAGAACGTAAGTCAGTGAATCTTCTTGCATTGAGATCAGTTGAAATGTAGATGCTAAAATATCCCTTTTTGGAGCCAGATCGAGAATTGCAATAAGGAAAATATCCAAAATACGCCGTGGAGGTAAGAAGAAAAATACATATTAAGAGTTGCCAGTGTGTTTTGTGTGATTAGAGGAAATAACAATAACTACGAAGTGTGAGACCAAACACATAGTCAAGTAAGTACATAACATAACTTTTCTGTGTATATTTGTATGAGAAATGAAGCTTTTCGTAATCGTGTAAGATTTATGATTCAAGCACGACGTTGAAATTCTGAAATACGTTCATGACTTTTTCATCGTGAATTTAGCCCTCTATTACTGACTTAAATACATCATGAGTAGTAATTATGCAAAAAAGAAAGAGTAAGTACATTTAAGCGCGTGCAGTAGGCGAGAAAAGCTTCGAATTCGCATACCATAATTTGAATCTTCAGAAAGTATATGAACTTGGAGAAGATTTAATCTGTAGAAAGACATGTATGATCCAACTTGACACTGTCTACTTGATTGCTGGATTTGAAAGGGTAAACACTGTGATCGGAGGATTAAAATAATAAGAGAAAACTTGAGATATGAACATATAAAAGTATAAAAAATGCCATGGCTATATAGGAATAAGAATATTTTTGCCGAGGTTGGAAAGGGCGACAAATTGACAAACTGACCTTGGGCCAGATTCGAACGAGCCTCTGAGCCAGGATTTTTCAAGTCCACGATACAGAGAGAGCTAGAGATTTTCTTCGAGCATCTTGTCCTCCTGATAATCCTTTCCTAAAGCCTTTTGGCGATATGATCTTCGTGCGCCTCTAGATCAGCTCGATAACAATCGTTGAAATATTATCAGTACATAATTTATATTCTCATTAGATACTTTTCTGTTGATTGGATGATGCGTTATTCTTGATTTCAATGATAATTAATGTATGTCTTGCTCGTAACGAATTCGCAATTCCTTTTATAATAATTGAAAAGTCTTCTACTCTAACAATATACCCTCTAAACAATTTTCGAAACGTTTTACTGCTTATTTCAATAAGCTTAGGTCCCCACACTCGTTTAAAATAAATAGATTTTTTCATCAAAAATGATAATTTAAACATAAGTCTGGTTGTAAACTCTTTCCTAGGATTATTAATTAAACGTACGAATTTAAAAAGCCTATGCATTTTTACCAGTCAATCGATATCTACTTTTTTGTAAGAACTTCAAAAATTTGCTCGAATGATGAAACATCGGTCTACGGTTTTACCAGCCCTTATTATATACTGCGCAAAACCAAATTTCGAACTTTTCAAAACGCTCAAAATATTTTCATAAAAAGTAACATAAACATAATCATTTTAAAAAGAAAGCTTCCTTTTGTTTACTAGAACTATGCCTTGTAGCGTAAGCAGCGACTCGTAAATCGTTCCAGCCTCATAAATAGTTGTACTAGAAAAGCAGACAATAATTTCCATATTCGATGCGTCGTATACTTCGAAATTTATTTGACATCGGTTATTTCAACGTCAAATCAATAAGCAACAGCAGCGAGTTTAAACAGAGATCGCAGAACCATTACTGTGACTTACGAGCCATCAGTGTCTTCATACACTGCTTACCCACGAAGCAAACTTCTGGCAGTCTCATTAAAAAGTCAAGCTCAGTTTTCGGTAAAACAATAGTATTTTCACTTTGCCTGCGCGTCAAAGCAACGTGATTCTTGTGTCTCTTTTGTTTCGCATTTTGATTTTGCAAAAAAAAAAAAAAAAGAAAAAAAAATCGTATGCATATAAAATATAATATAAGTTCGGTTCGTATAAATGATTCGACGTTAAACGGCAAGATCAAACGCAGATCTCCTGATAGAGGGTCAAGCGTTGGTGTCTGCGCGCCGAGCTAACTACGAGGTTGCGCTCGAAGCTAATGGCTTTGCTGCGCACACTGTTCATCCCCTGTCGCACCATTCCCGCACCCTTGGACGGCTTGCTAACCTTCTTATCGCTGGAGGATTCGTCAATGCTAACGAGAGCCTCTGGCTGTTGCTGTCCTTCAGTCTTCTGATGATCCGCTCGCTGCGGTGCATCAGCTGATGTTGCTGGATTCGGAATCTGGTCCGATGCGCAGGGCGGGGCATTATCTTCCTCCTTGGCCTCGGTGGCTATCTCCGCAGGAGGATCAGCCGATGCCAATAGTATCGTACTCGTCTGTTTGCGAGAAACGGTTTATGTTTATCAAGAGCAACACCACTTTTTGCACTTTACTATTTAGCGCGAGATCTATATTCTCATACAAATGCTGCTGTGCGTGGTGTGCAATTTTTCAAAATCAAGCAAGGTGTTAGTAGATCATGCAAAAAAATTATCCAGCGATTATTAAAAGGAACACATTTTTACTTTATTATTCTTATTTGCTGAATAAATAGCATTATCGAATATCGCACATACGATTAAACTCTGGCGCATATCCAACTTTTAATTACATCATCAGAATATGGTACTGACTGAACGCATATACGTCCTATTTCCCGTTTAAGTGGAATTATATGCGAAACACAATTGATTTAAACGTTGTCAATTCAAAATATTTAGTATACAAGGCCAAATTTTTAAAACATTAATTATTAAATAATTTTCTCCTATAAAGTGGAGTACAGTAAAAAATAGAAAAAAAACATAACGTTACAAATTTAATATAGTTAAAAATCAGAAAACAAAAAAACACCAGAAACAAATAAACGCAATTTAACCCGCAAAATATACGTAGAAACAACATAACAAAGCGGTATTAAAGCCGCATCACTAATGTTAAATATGAAAACTTACAACTAAAATAGTAAGGAAAGAGAAAACAGCTATTTACAATGAATCGTTATAAACTATAAAATCGAACGAAATATATCACATTATAGTTCCAATAAACATATACAACATTTAATAAATAAATAAGCAACGATTTGAAAGTAATTTAAATCACAAAGAAAGACGTTTCAATGAACGCAAAAGAAAGATAAGCGAAAGAAAAAAAAGAAGCATTAAACCCAAGCCGTGGTTTTCTCAGCCATAAGATTTTTGGTTAGTGCAAAGCAGACGAAGTTAAGCAAGAAAAGGCAGCAGTTGACGGCGAGACACAGCATCACTCGAAGACTTACGTCGATCTCGTCGCATCCGGCTGGGGCCATGGTGATGCTCGTCCTCGAGATCGTCGACACCCTGGACGAGTCCGCTCTCACGATGAGCCCAGTCGTCGCGGAGGAAGACGATCTAGAGAGCGAAGGTGTTCTCTGGCACCTGCAGCTCTCGAGCTCGTCCGTCTGCGTGGCTTGTGTGAGATCCGACTTGCAGCTCGCTGTTACGTCATCGTCCACCTCCATCGGCTCCTCCGGACGGTCCTTCAGCGTCTTCTCGGCCATCTTGTTGAGCTTTGTCAGGTGCTCAAAGAGAGCTCGGTTCAGCTCGACTTGGGCCGTCAGTCGCTCGTTCATCTCCTTCTGCTTGGTCTCGTAGTCCGCCTCGAGCTTGGCCCAGGTGGCGTCAGCCTGGCGCAAAGTCTCGAAGAAAGCGCTCTCCCGGTGCTCCAAACTGGCGATCTGCTGGCGTAGACAGAACTCCGTCCGCGCGAGGTTGTGTATTCGCGCGTTGCAGTCCTTCCACAGCTCGTTGCAGTCCAGACAAGGCTGCCTCTTGGACGTTGAGTCTGAGTCTAGGCTTTCCTTGATCAAGATCTGAGCTGAGCCGTCCTCGTCCTGGTTCGAAATAGCAGCCGTGTAGAGTCTCTGACACCTGGACATCTCGCTGCTGTTGTCCACGTCGTCCATGACGGTCTTGTTTTCATTGTCCACGACTTGGCACTGCTCGTAAACATCGGTCTGGACTGCCAGTTGTCGTCGGACCACTTGATCGGTCATGGTCTCCGCGTCGCTGCTTAGTTTCACCTCATTCAGCTTCTCCTGGAGTTTCTTGAGTTCGGCCTCCAGCCAGAAAGTCTTCTCCGTCAGCCGATAATTCTCGTCCAGTAACTCCTCCTCGCGCTGCTTCGAGACCCGACGCTCGGACTCGTGGGCGTTGAGTCGCTCCTCCAGCTCGCGAATTCGCTCGCGCAGAGGCGTGACGTCCGGTGCAAAGTCGCAAGGGGCCTCATTCTTGCGGTCGCTGATCGGCGACACTGGCGGCACCTTGGCCGCGCGTTCTTGAATGCGAGCTCGGAGCTCCTGCAGACGTTGGACTTCCTGCAGCAGTTCGCCGGCCGGAGCCTCGGTCTGCGTGCTCTGGCTGGCCAGCTCGATTTTTCTCTCATCGTCTAAGTGATCCTCGATCTCCTCTTCCTCGACGTCCTCCTCCTCGAAGATTCCGCTCTCTTGCAGGGACAGCGGTGCCTTCTGAGGATCGCTGGGCAGGACTGGATGACTGTAGTTTGAGGAGTAAGGGATGACGGTCGCTACCGCGCGGTCCCTGTGTTTGTTTGATTGGTGGTCCTGGAATAGAAGAATAATTCAATGCATTGTGAGCCAACCACTCGTTATCCCATTGATCATAACCAGCGTAGAGCCGACGATACGTCAAAACGAGCGTAAAAATTGTATACCCGAGTAATCAGCGAGCGTTGAACGCAGTCGCTAATCAAAAAACCCGGGATCGCGTGGGACAAAACGTGGGAAAGCGGCCCGATGAGAGATCGCCGCTCGTAAAAGCAACTGGACATGGAGCGAGAGGCAACCCGCAACTTTCCATAACGCTGAAACGCGACGTAGACCCCCCGCCCTCCCGACTTTTATGGTCGCTGGAAATCCGGAGGTGCAGGCGCTGCCGCTACGCATATAGCCTGTGTTCTATGGCTAATTGGTTCAAGAATCGATCGGTTTTCGAAAAAAGGACGTGTCCAGTGCGGTGTGAGGCTTTCTTGATAAATTGCCGGTATTGCGGGAGTCGCTTACCGCGACGCGCCAAGATGTAAGTAATTGCGTTTTTCCACTGGTTTCGGGTAGAACCAGCGAGAAAGGCGTAATTAATCGACACTAACTTCTATATGGATAGAGGTCTGCACGCGCGAAATTGAAATATGGAGCTTGGTTAATTAGACTCTCGGTGTGACGTAACGATGATAAATGTGAAATGACACTTGTAGCCTAATGATATCTGATCAGACCGAGTTCAGAATGACCAATTATCACTCTTTTGTGCAATGCTAGAAAAATAAGGTCAACTCTAGCTTTGGCGCTTATTTTTTATCGATTTCACGCGGAAAATTGTTCAGAGTACTATTCGTTGAATGTGTAAAAGCTCACCTTGTAGAGATGAATCGGCTCCGGTGAGACGATACCGCTGTCTGCCGGATCTGGAGTATCTCGGGGGTTCGGCGACTCCTCGAGCTCGAGCACGCGAAACTCCAGCAGTTCGTTCTGTTCACGCAGTTCTGAAATTTCGGCGATAAGGCTAGCCTCGCGCTCTTCCGCTACGCGCAGCTTTTCGCTCAGCGCGCGTCTGTTGTTTTGACTGCCTCTTGTCTGTAACCCAAAGGTAACATCCAATAAATTTTCATTGCCATAGTTGTTAAAAAGATTTAACATGATTTTGTATGTGTTCTAAATATGAAGTATACAAAATAATGCTGTTTGGAACTATGAAAAAAAAAATCGATAACTGTAAATCACGTATCATTCAACGCTGTGTAAATACTGACCTCCTGCAGCAGAGCCTTTTCGAGGTCTCGAACTTGGCTCCTGGCGTGACAGAGCTCCTGCTGTTCCTCGAGCAGCTTGGTCTGCAACTCCTCAATTTCGATGAGCACGTTCTCGTACGCCTCGCGCGTGACGCCGTTGTTGCGGCTGGCGTTCGGTTGAGGCGACAACGAAGATGGGGCGCTCGAGAGTGCGCTGTCTCCCTCCTCCTGCTGGTGCTCGTCCTCGTCGTCGACCTCCGCCACTGGCTCAAGCTCCAACCACTGTTTATAAAACTCCTCCTTGCGACGTTTGTTTGACAATTGCTCGAGCTTGCGCTCCTTTTCCTGGGGAAAAATTCAGACGATGCAATATCCATAAAGAAACAAAAAAGGGCCTATGCACCACCTATCTTCGCTAACCAGGCACAGAGAGTTTAGGCGATAGGAGAGAGACAGTCCAAAACGGCGTTATGCTGTATGCTCGCACAACGCCAAGATAGAGCGTATTTTGTTCACCGTAAAGGTAAATAATAGAATATTTTATAAAGTATGTTAACATAATGTTAACATGATCTTTGATGACTGTTCTAACCCACAGAAGCATTTCTACAACGAACTTTCATGAAATGAATATTTTTAACAAAAACGCAGCATAACTTTCTCGTTATGCTACTCAGTTAAACGTATCGAGCAAGGCACCTCGCGGTCGCAACTTTGCTCACGGGTCAGCCCGATTGGTTTATCCACCTCGAGATATACATTTTCATGTTTGGATATATAATGCTCGTAAAATGCCTTGCGCGCGCGGTAAAGGAGAGGGATGCTGCGGACACGCAGGAAATTACCTTGACCGCCTGTCTGAGTACCTCGATGACCTCCTGTTGCTCGACTGCCAGTTCGCGCAGTCTGTCGAGCTCCGTCGCTGCTGCGTTCTCGTCGCAATCCACTTTGCAGAGATCCCCCTGTATAACAACAGTTTTTATTTATTGTAGTTTTTCAGTAGGTACGAAGCACTTTTACAATGATAAAATGCGAATAAAAATTATTATTAGACGCTCACTATCATCCATAGTTTATTACTAAAAATATAACGTGACTTTCGTGCGACTTCGAAAGCTCGTTCGAGCTCGAAAGTGCTTTTGAAAAAATATTACTGTAAGTAAAACTTGCAGCAAGCGCTTACCATGTGGTCATCGTGGTGGATCTTCTCCTCGATCCTGGACGCCAGGCGAATCTGGTGACTCCTTTCGCTCTCCCGTAACTTCCGCATCTGCAACAGGCCAAAGGAGAGAGGTGATTGTCTGGTTAATAAACGTCTATCTGCTCGCAAGCGAGCTATAGCGAACGGGGCGTTGTTGGATGATCGCTCGGCTGCTATACAGCGCGGGTAACGAGCGACGCAAAGCTAATTATCGCTAATTGCGCGCACGCCACCGCAGGATTATCTCACGGATAATATGCGCGCACGTGAAGCGCTCTCTGCGCGCCTCCATAATACGTCGGATAACACTACCGATGCTCCGAAGCCTATGTGTAACCATATTATAGCTGCGAGCTGAAACCCTACAAAATCTACGTACGCGTCGAACTGATGTCGTTCTCAAACGCTTCCGAGCATTATGGGGATGAGGCTCAAGTGATTTCGATGAGCAATAATTAGAATTGATGGATCGCATTAAAATCTTGCACCGATTGTCACATTTGTTATGTTATTGCTAATGCTACTGCGCAGCGAACATGTTCTATGGATACTGTACATGCGTTATATATGCACCGCGACTCATCAACGCAAAATTCTGCAAGCACACTACGAAAATCTATGTATACCGAGAGGCTAATAAGCCGTTCCCTAACTTCCGCTCCCGATTTTTCTCCCCAAGCTCAGCAGCTCGTGTGGAGTGTCGGGCGTGTGTCGGCGGAATACTGCCTTCAGTTTGTTTGGGGAAGCCATAATAGCGGAGAAGAATCACAGATAACGATCGGCCGGTGCAGGTCGGTTACCGCTTATACACCTACTCGCAAGAGATGCATCTCTACAGCGGAAGCGGCATCTCGGGAATGTTAAGTTCTGGGACCGAGACGCGCGTGTTATGCGTATACGCGCCACCGAGATTTTCACGTGCAGATTAAGAGGGATTGTGTAATAGACATTTTTGTTCTTTTTTTTTTGGGGAAAACTACTTTCGCGAGTTTTCTCGGAGATACCGCGTTGTGTAAATGCGCGCGTGCGAAAAGGAGTACTGAATGGATCTGTTTTTCTTAACGATCTTACGGAAATATACCAGTCTAGTAAAGGGTCATAGTTTATGCCGCAGTTTAAAACAATTTAATAGTTTTCCCCGCACAAAGTTTAAATTTAAATACTCTAAAAAATATATCGCAAAGAATGAGACGAAAATTTTAGGTATATGTAAAACTATTCAACGAAATTGAATAATCATTGATTAAATCAATCACTTTTTAAAAATTAATAACTCACGTTGTTAATATTTCGTGCTCTGAAAGTATCACGGATGAATTAAACTGCACTGATCACCAGTCAAATATCACAGATGAAAAATTAAACTGAATATAACAGGCAGCCAAAGTTAGTCTTCCGAACCTTTATTGGCATGCCTAAGAAGATCTCGCGTGCAAAAACACTAGAATTCAAACGAGCAGACGGTGGTCGTCTCTCGAACTCAACTGAACTGCAACGGAAGTATTGGTAGACTATAAGTACCGAGCGTACCGGCCCAGTGGCCCTATGAGCACAACTGGAGGGGGAAAACTTGCTGCCCCCAAGTTGTGCCTCTATTGGTCAGCCCATGGAGCTCGACTCTCCTGCATGCAGTTGTTCTCTAAATGTGGAACCTACGTAGTATCGGGAGGTACCTACCCGCAATTTACCCGGACGAATGAGAGGTGGGCGCTTATTTTGACCTGCGACTGTTTTAAAGGCCCTGTGCTCTCTCGCTTGTAAATTGTCTATGAATCCACGCTGCGCCCGTCGCTAACAATGGTGTGAATCATGATTCCGGCGTTTGAAACTAAGGTCAAGAATAACAACAGGTTAAAGGACGAGTAGTTTTTTTAGCAAATTTAACGAGCGTTAACTAATATAAGATAAAGTATGAAATTTTAATGTTGCATAATGTAATTTTGATTGTTTAAAATTTCATCGCGAGTTATAATTTATAAGCCAGCTTTATCTTAAAAATGTTCACTTTTCTTCTTATAATTGTTATTGATCTTTACCGATTATAATAAATATACTATTCTTATACGAGCTCTGACAATAATTGTACGTAGAGAAGCGTCAAGAAGAAGTTTGAAAAAGAAGCTCTTGTTTGTGCTGAAATAGACTGAATATGAATGGATTAATAAACAAAATTATATAATAAGTCCTAATAAGTACCAATAATCAAACCATAATTTTTTGTGACTTTTAAGCATTTTCATAGCTTACAATTTGGTACTACAGTCCACAGTAAAAATGTTAAAGATCTAAGAAAAGCTTTTTACTTTTTTCACTTTTTTTTAATCATGGTATAAAATTGATCTTATTTCCGGGCAGCATTTCTGGTCAAAATTTTTAAAAATAAAGTACTATCAGAAATAGTCAATTTTCTACCAGGGAAAGTATTGGTTATTTTTCGTGGCAAGGTTTCACTTGTATTTTTTAAAAATAGTAACACTATGTACTGTTATGCACTGTAATGCAACAGTAATGCACTGTTTAAAAGACTACGAAATTTAAGTACCCTTCGCACATTCCTTATCATGTCATAATTAACATTAAAATTTTGCTGCCTGCTTATGCCCTGGCCACATAGATGCGTACGACCGCGTACGACTGCGTTCGACCATATACGAAATTGTAGTAGTGCCAAAGGCGAAAATATCACTATAATATGGCGTAGCGTAGCGCGCACATTTACCCAAATCGGAGCAACGAAACTCAAGAAGAACAAGCTATACTTAATAAACCTGATTTTGAGGTTAGATAATAAACATTTGTTTGAACAATGACTCCAGTAGAGAGAATTATTATTAAATGGTACAGTGCTAACCCATTTTTATATAACAAAAATGATGATCGATATTATTTAAATGAAATGAAAGAAGATGTTTTGAAAAATATTCAAAATGAAATAGCAGAAAATTACAATCAACGTTTTACAGGAGCGCAGGTTTATTCAGTATTGACAGAGACTTTTCACACTGACGTTTCTGCCATTGGCACTACCAGAACGCAGTCGAACGCGATCGAACGCAGTCGTACGCGGTCGTACGCATCTATGTGGCCAGGGCATTAGTGCCAACAGTTTGAAGCGTTTGTAGGTTATGCAATAAAATCCGTATTTCTGATTCGCGTTCCTTAATTCTTGTACCAGGCAACCGATTCTCAATTAAATGCTTCAACACAAAGCCCATCACTTTTTTAAGAGAGGATTAAAATTTTTTTTTACTTTTGTTCTATGTTTAAAAAAAAGAAAATTTTCAATTTCCGCCTTTATTTAACTCAGTGCTTTATTTTCTCATATAACTAAGTACATGATGAAGTTATATTTAAATATGATTTAATAAATAAAATTATTTAAAGATAAAGAATATTTATTACATGATAAATCTCAAGAGTGAAACGTTGCTTCTAATATACACTATATTAAGCGCAATAGGGAACAGACATTATTTTTAAAACCTTTTCTAAAATAAAGTTGAGGTTAAATCTTATACAGAAGTACAATGAATTATGATTTTTACTGCAATATTTGTTGGCAAATATGCCCGCACGTTAGGTCAGGTCTTTATCCTTCGAAAAAAAAACTTCCTTTATGAAAACTGCTGAAATATATGAATTTTCAATTAATTATTTTAGGACCTACAGGTACTAATTCAGCAAAAAATTGAGATACAATATATTCTTATGCTATTTTCTACTGTATTTATATGTATATAGCAAAACCAGGTCTGTTCCCTATTGGCACTATATTTTTATTCATTTTGTAAAGAATATCCTTGTCACCGTAAGCTCATAATTGATAAGATAAAACTATTGAAAAACATCAGTCCTACGGCATTTCATTTCATCGACGATAGAGAAAATCATAATTATAGCAGGGCGGTGTGTATTACAACAAAGCCCGGAATTAATGGCAGCATCTGACAGTGATACTTTAATTACAACGCTCCTCATAGCATATGTGCATTAGTGTTCTGCATTTCTCAGCATAATCTAAACTAACTCAAATCACGTTTTGAACGAGTGCAAACTTGAAACACATGGATGTGATTTTCGGAGTTATGATGTGCGCCGTTATAACAAGTTTACCAACTTCTGTGAAAATTTAAGCTACGCACGAACACGCACTGCATCGTAATCCTCATTGAACTACAGCTCTCCCTCTCTAATTCTTTCCTGAGAGTAGGTGTAGGAGTATATTTCTCAAATGCAGGTAGGCGGACTCGCCAATATGGTCAGTTGTCTTATAGATTCGCACGGACAGAGCACAGCGTTTATAAGCCTCGGCTCGTCAGATAGACAGTCGTATTGCTTCTGAAAAGGAGTTTGGGAATCCCCGGCATCGGCTACGGCGCTAATAATGCCCACACCGTCCCAGCAGGAGGTAATGTACGCGCTTAGTGGTCGGCCCTCGAAAAGTTAGCCCTCCGTCACGTAGTTCCGGCCTACTACACTTTGGTATAGGAGAACGTCCACTTTATTGCGATTTGAAATAACTCCCTGTTTATTGACCTGTTTGTGGGCTTGCTTACTGTGCCTCATAGGCGTAAGCGATTATGCACTTCGCTATATACGCACGCGGTTTAAGGCATTGCTTTGATTCCGATTTATTTTATTTTCCTTCTATCTTTTTGGGTTTAAATTAAAAGCGGTATTCAAATTATATCCCGCGTCGAACAATGAGAGGCGACCGGGACGTGATTTTGGGTCTTCAAACGAATTTATTAACAGAAATTTCAATTCATTTATCAGTTTGATTATCGACATATCGCATTATTATTTTCAATCAATATTTTCGATTAGATATACAAGCTATATATGATTCTAAGCCATATATGATTTGTTTATTATGTACGTTTTTATTTAATCTATAATTGATAATTCTTGAAAATCGTTCGATAATATATTCTAAAACTGACAAGACCGCTAATGAGTTACTAATAAAATTCGCCCCAGACGCTGCGAGCAATCAACGGCGCGTAGTGCACAAAGACGATCGACAACAGGCACCTTTTTCGCAAGCGAAAGTTGCACGTGTTACATCGCTCATATATAATTAAAACTTCCGGCGCGTTTTAATTTTAAGTCTCTCGTACCGCACGGCGCACGAGTAAGACATCATATTATGAAGCCATGAAAACTTGTCAGAATAAATTTTTCCCTCAAACAGCATCGACGTCGGATCTTGACTGGCGATGAGTGAAAGCGATGGCTTGACTCTCTCCCTCTTTACGCCTACTCTCGCTACTGTCGCTTTTGCTTCAATTAAAATTTTATCTGTATCCCAGTAGTTATAGATATGTACAGATAGGTGCGTCAAGATGCAAATAGCTATAACTGAAAATATTTGTTGGAACGCAGTATATACCTATATTATATTGGGGAAATAGTTTGAGGAGGGAGGAAGATCGAAGATAAGAGAAGGGAGGAGTTTGAACAAAAGAAAGCAGAGAGAGAGAGAGAGAAAGGGGGAGAGAGGGAGAGAGAGAAATCATCATACCATCTTGCACCACAACAGATTTTATAGCAAACAAACTTTGCAATACTTTTCTTGCAAGACTTAACCTTTGCGTACTTGCGGTGAATTTTCGGTAAATTATGAAGATAAAGTTTGAACTATCATTGGTTTTTAACGACTTTTTATTTGTTGATGTTCAATATTTTTAATTCATCGTTCCTAAAGTTATACAATATTTTTGATGCTAAAATAATTCATCATTATATCGAAGTTTTAAGTTCAATAATTTAGAATTTTCAAAAGTGTCGACAAAATGCACATCACCCAAGAAGAAATATAAGGATCAGCGTGACGCTCCTGACATTATACAAACGATGAAAACAGAAAAATTAGAAGCTTATATTATGCACCAGCAAATTATGCCAGACAAACAGCATCCGAACATTTCTTGTAAAAACGCACGCATCATAAAAAAACAGGGAGACTAATTTTGCAACTCTCTCTTTTCTAATGCGTGTTTCCTTCTCGCTTGCATATCTTTGTTGACGTCCCGTAGTCGTTAAGATTTTTATTTCTCGTTCTTATTTTTTTTTTATTGCACAGCACTGCGTCATGTGATGTCATTATTTGTATATATAGAAGCTTCAATGAATGGGCGCTATATACAAGGTGTTCAAAACACATACCGAATACGCAGCATTTCATACATTAAATAAAATATGAAGTAATTCGTTTCGATATTTATATTTTATCTCCGAATTTCTTACATTAAAAACATGTTTTAGTTTGTTAATATATTTAAAACCGTATATTATTTATTTAGGCAATTTCGAACATTTAAGGTTTTCAGATATATATCTATAATTCGATTTTTATTAAAATCTGTAAAATATAATTAGCGAATACGAAAATTTAGTTGGTTAAATCATTGCATAACGAAATTTTTATTTTCAAACTGCTATACGCGACATTATTATATATTTCAAGTTTAGGCCTGCACTGCAACATCCTATAATAATTCTGTAAACAATATTTATCCAAAATGAAGATATAAAGTATCTTTTATATTTAGAAAGGTAAATTTCGTGAGCGAAAACGACAAGGAATAATTATAAGCTATAGCTTATAAGAAAGACGATGAAAGCTCGACTCGTTATGGGACGTCGAGACATCGAATGAGTTGCCGCGACGAGATGCGTGCTAACGGTGTTCCTCACGATCGGCATTATAATTAGCATGAATTGCTTATTGTCCACACGGCTCGGTACATCCCACGGATGAGAGTCTTAATTCAACGTAATTTTATATAGTGGATAGAACGATGAAAAGAACGAAGCTGTACTGGATTTATTGCGATTTCCGAGAGAGTATGTCTATAGTGCACTGTGTGCTGTAGAAAATTTGCAGTTCTATTTTCCACATAATTACGAAATTTTATTATATTAAGACAAAAAGGCGGTTTTTGCGAAGCAATAAATTCTTGTACTTATAAAACAAATTTTAATATATATATATATATATATATATATATATATATATATATATGTATATATATTTATATATATATATATATATATATATATATATTATTTTAAAACCTCACTATAATATGTACAGAACAAATGGAATAGCGGTCTAACTGGTCAAGAATCTCGCTACAATAAAGAAATATATCATGTATTATTCTTGTTATCATATATTGTCTAATTTCAATCTTGCACAACATTTTTACTTCAAACTACTTTGCACGTACAAAATTTGATTTTTCAACTATTTATATTTTTAAATTATTTATCGGTTCGATACTCACATGTTAGGATATTATGAATTCGAGTATTTTTATAGATTTTCTATAGATCGGTTTAACTCTTTTTATTTTTGATTTTCTATACGCTGCCTAGCACATTACGAGATAGTTTTTGAAGCTATTATAGCGATCCTATACTTAACCTGACGCTTCTTATACAGACTGTGAACAGTGGCTCGCTGACTGCTCAAAAAGATATCGTTTAAATGTCCCGATAATTTTTTTTCCACGGACTAACGGTAATTGTACATCTTCTAATATGTAGCCTGTACTCGTAGTTAATAATTTTATTTCAACGACATCGAGGCTTAATAAGTTTACTTTTGATCTTGATACCAGGAATTCAAAATAATATACGGCATATGCATGCGGAAATTAAGATATAAATTTCAAAACGATACTACGCGATCAACGATCATTGATCACGAATACGATATGCATACGTTTCCAGAATTTCTTACATATAAGATGAGTTAAGTGCCTGACGGCTTTCGACTCAGATAGTCCCTGAAACTGTGCCAATTCTTAATCCTCTCACTCTCTCTTTACTGTTACGTATACCGTATTCCTCGATTTTCAAAAAGGCATATTATAATATCCGATTTTGCTTTTATTTTCGTTTTGAATGTAGTATACAAAAGCACCTGTTCCTGATCGCAACATCCGGCTCAAGCTTCGAGAGTTTATTTCTTATAATAGTCGCATCAATTATCACTCACCGGAACGTTCGTTAGGAAGATTATAATCAATAAGTGGCTTACCTAAAACAAAAACAGAAAAATATTCGTTAAATATATCATTATACTTGAGTTCTTAAATTTATAATGAATGATATTTTATATTCAACCCACAAGATTATAAAAAAAACTCATTAAACCATTTCAATGCATGGTTGAATTTTCACTTCACACAATAAGGCTATGACAGTATGTATACTGAATGTACGTAGCATGTGACTAGTGATAATAATAGAATGTAGAACACAGTTATATATTAATTCAAAGATGGCATAGATGTAAATAAAGGAAAGAACAAACGAAATAGCGCAATCGTTGAGAAATTCTGTGAAAAGTTCGCAAGCGCATAGACGAAGTTATAACGGATTTACGGATCGTGTAGACTATACTGTTGTTGATTGCGAAAAAACTATTCAACAATAAAGATACATTAATTATAATAAATCGCAAACATGAGTAAAAAATATTAAATACATAATTTAACAATCATCCGATCATAACAGCACAAGTGCTTTTTTCTAATAGAAAGCTCAGCACATAAGAAAAGGTGAGGAGACATCGACAGGCGCAGAAGATGGATAAGCATCGCTCGTCTCATGAATGGGATGCTGCGATCTTTCTTCTCTCCCTCACGGCCGCTTCGTCGATCGTATATATAAATACACGTGTACTCGAGAGGAGTGTCGAACCGTTAGCTTGGCCCCCTGACACACAGCTGAGTACGTCTCTCCTTCTCACCTCTCGTCGCCCGTCTCCTTTCGATACATCGTCGCGGCTACGGCACACAACCTGTAGGTATCATATGTGCCTGCTTGTATGTGTGCACAGGTGGATCCTGCGTCGGCATATCTGTATACCGGACGGATGAGAGGTGAGAGGAACCGGGCAAACCGCGTGTGAGATCGAAGATGGTCCGGTCGCACCGGATATTCGAGCGCGGTTCGCTCACCCTATTTGCCGTCCTGCGGTTCCATTTCCTCGATTCTCCTTATTCTACGAGGCGCATTGATTCTTTTATCTTGGCCAAACTCCGCAGGATCCGCTAAGATAAAATTATCGTCTATCTTCTGCGTATTTTGGCGTATTAATTAGGAAATGCGCACAAACTTTCTAAGCTCAATCTTAACGGATTATGTCAAATGAAAATATTGCAAAGGCTCGCGGAGTTCATATTATAATCGAAGTGTAAATACGTTTCTGCCACTCGACCTGTACCCACTGGATTAGAGAGAACTCATGCTCGTGGTATAATATATAGGTTAAAATTTCTCTCAAAATTATTCAAAACTTTCCCTTGAAAACATAACGCCATTATATACGTTCGCAAAGCCATCCCGCGTAATGTTCGGCGGGATATGATGACTCTTTGCTCCGCAACAGTGATCACAATACTCGAAACAATCGGATCGAAATATCCATCTAATCCCTCGGTTCGTGAGCACAATTTGCATATTATATCTTTGAATATCGAGTACTAATCAAAGAACCTGATGTACTCTTGTGTCGCTCTCTCGTAGCGCAAACAATACATGAGCGAAATGGCTCTTCCGACGAGTCATTCATTCAGTGTAATACTATACGCATAACACACAACAATCCGTGACTTTCCAATCGCAAGGCTGTCTGGTGTGATGAACCTATAGCTGAATACACGCGAGCGGTGTAAAATTAAAAACCAAACGCACTCGAACTTTTGTACATTATGTGCGTGTACTTGAAGAGGAAGGCGACGACGAAACAGCCTGAAGATTTCACCGTACTGCCGTGTGTGTGTGCCGTAACTTTTTCATCGCCGCTCGATTTCACTTGCAAGCGGAAGCGCGAGTTTGCTCGGTTAAAAAAGTAGAGTCATCGGTATATAAATACAATATATTGCTTTGATTTATTTAACACAATGCAATCCTAATACGCGGACAGCGATGTAATGTTACAATCACAATCGAAGCTGGTGCAGAAATACACTGAGGACACTTCCTTATTCGAAATAGAAAAGATAGCTACGGCAGATGCAAGATACCAGAGCCTATAACTGCAGTAGTAATTAGCCGCGCAGAATTCAAAATGCAGAATGCAGACACAAAAAAATCCGACGAAAGTCCCGCGTGGCGCATCGAAAGCGGCGTGGTTCGATCCCCTATACGGCTATACCGTATGCACGCTCCGTGGCGGCCGTTGTATCGCAAATTAAGCTCGCGACATCGATCTTCACACACTCGTGGTTTTCGCGGCGTACAGCAGCTTCCGGTGCCGTACAGGTCGTTGCTTTGGTCGTTTCGTTTTGCGATGCACCGTTCTTGCGAACGACCCCCCGACACTATTGTCATTGTCTTTTCGGTTATAATGCCTTGGTCGTTATTGCAGAGAAAATAAACCGGCGCAGCTGCTGATGGTCACGGTCGTGAGAAAATTTACTGGCGGATCATCTAGTTCGATTCTAATGCCCGATGCTAATCAAGTCGAAAGTAGGATGAACCTTCAAGTGATGCTACGAGAAAATCTAAATTATATTATAGTGTCACTCGCGATCACTCATGCGAAAATCGGTTGGGTAATTCGACTTTAACGCGAATTCGCACTTTGAAAACGGTTTAGCTTATCCAGAAAGGGAATGATAACTTGTAGAAGTGTCGGTTGTTTACTCTACCGTTTACGGCAGTCGCATATGCGGAAAACTGCGAATCCAGACGAAAGCGGTGCGTCGAGTTTTGTCGCCTCTCTGTCAAATCTCTTTTGTCGTTTTGTCAAGCTTCCGTGTGCGTGTTACGCCAAACTAATAGGACTACTTAGAAAAAAGGTCGCGGAATCTTCCCAGTTACGGAAATTGACTAAATTCAACCAGCCAAATTTAAGGAAAGTCGGATGAAGTACGGTTCCGCTTAAAAGGTCTGGCCCGACGCACTATAAGGTAAAAAGCGATCTTTCTTTTTTCGCAAGTTCGCTGTCCGAGTGTGCGGCAGCTCTCAAAGTGTGCCGCGCAAAGAAACACAATTCTCGCGGTCGGCGAACTTCCGAGAACAGACGAAAAAAGCGATGGTTTTATCCACAAGGCGACGAAATTTTAAAATCGATGAAAATGCAGAGCATCGAGAAGAATTCACGTGACAATTACGTGAAATGAATCGTGTTTAGGGTGATTTCCGACACATACAAATATCTATAAGTTCAAAAACCATGTGCACAGGGCCATTTTCACACAAAGAGTATGCATGCGCATTAATTTTTCTAAATGAAATACTTTAAAAACCATTAGAACAAATAAAACTACGTTCCCAACGCATAACGTCAAAACTTACGTTCTTTCATAGAAAATCCCATGCACTTTGATCGGGTCTCGGCATCAACGGCTCTCCCGCCGCAGTAACGTGTCGGGGGATCGACGCACAGAAAAAGTACAACGAAAGCAAGCTCCTCTTCGACACACTTACATTTCAATACAATCACGCAATCTCTCTCTTTCTCTCTTAGACAAGACGTGTATGTAGGCATACAGATCTCCTTCTCGACAAAACAGACAGGCCTATACTGCAGGACGACGAAGGCGCACCTGGAGCTCCCGGGAAAATAAAGCATAAGTAGCACGCGCAGAGAGAGAGACGACGATCGCCGCGAGCGCCGCGATCCTCGACTCGCGGCGGCGACTCTTTAACTAAAAGCCGTGCGCCGGCTCGAAAAAGTCGACTCTCGTGCGAGTATATGCGGCTAGCGCCGATTCGCGCTCGATTTCCACCACCACCGCTTCACGTATGCAGGTACGCTCGCCGCGCCGGAGAAACAGACGCCGATCGGAGGAGTGTATATAGCCGTTACGGTTTCGCTCTCGATGTGCTTCTGTACCTATCAAGTACCCACGTATATATTGGCTCGCGTGCGTTGGTTCATCGCGTGCGTTGTGTTTGCACGCCTTCGACACGATGTGCATATGCGCGTATGCAGTGAGAAAAATCAGGAGCGGTTTTTTCTTGCGATTGTCCATAGGAGCGATCGGTTATTTATGAAGGATATGAAAATTGTTTTGATGAGGGTTAAAAATTGCGAGTACTTGGCTTCAATGGAAGGTTGAGCGTGGGGAAATATTATACAATTTGAGAAGAGTGTACTTCGGTTTTTAAAAATCTGCATCGCAGACAATTTGGAACGAAACATTATAGGTGATGATAGGAAAGTAGTCTTACCATAGACTGTACAACAAAGCATATGTTTTGGATTGGCTCTTCTTTGCACCTCGCTTATCAAACTCGCAGCTAGGTGGCGCATAAACACGTACTTCTTTCTCGAATCCTAATTCGCACTCGCACTGCAGATATACTGGCGAACAACCAACAACAAGAGCTTCGATTATGGACACATTTAGTTGACCATGCCTGCTTGGGCTGTCTAAACTATAACTGCGTGCGAATCTGTTTCATTTTTTATCTTTTCTCGCACTGTTTGTAATAATTGAAAGTCATCTTCTAAATAGTGAAACCCCCCTCCCCCCATAAGTTCAAATATACACGCTTTAAAACATTTTGAGCAATACTTCAATTTTAAAAAAAAAGCACACGAGAATCTCATATGCGAGAAACTCATGTGAGAATCTTATGGGTTAAAATTTTGAAAATCGAAAAACTGCCTAAAACGCTTCAGGACATTGATTTTTTAATTTATTTAGGGGGCTTTACTATCCAAAAGGTAACTTTCAATTAAAACAAACTGAATCATAGCTATTTAGGACATTTTAGCAATCAGTATGCTAGAATATCAGATGAGATTTTAGCCTGAGAACTCATCTGAGATATCAGCTAAAATTTTTAAATAGCCCCTTCATAAACGATGCACTATTGTTTTCGGGTTATATTCATTTAAGCAGTATTTCTTTAATACACTTGAGTGACAAAGAGTTCATTAAAGGCATTTTATACGACCGCATGTTAAGCACAAAAAGTTAATTTTACAAACCAACTTTTAGAACAAATCATGTTGGACGCATTATTGCAGTTAATTACAAAAAAAATTTGTCAACTCATGCAGAGCCATAATATTTATGAAAGCTTTTTCAATATTATGAATTCTCGCACATGTAAGCTCTGCAGTGCGTGGTTTTAAAAACACTTCATTTCCTCCACTTGAACACGATTCCGATAACATCATTCTGTTAATGTCTTAAAAGGATGTGTTCATTTTTTATGCACTTGATGCATTTTAACGGAGTTATAGAGTATACATAAAATCGTATGTTATATACTTTTTTAAAATTTTGTTATTTTACAAAAGAAAATGAAATTTGAGTACAACTTTCACTATAACTGGTTGAAAACGTAGCATGCTTTGAGATAATAAAATATCGACAAGGTAATCTTTTAAGTATTTATAACACAGAGCCATTGTAGTCGTTATACACAAAAGTAAAGAATAAAAACCTATGAACACGATTATTTCTATCACGATTTTTCGGATCACGTTCTCCTATATTTTTATTCTAAATATATGAATAAATTCATATATTATAGAGCAGTTCAACGCTGAGCAGCACTGGTACATACACCGAGTCACGAAGTATTATTTTTGACCGTGAAAAAATATGACGATTGCGTGGACTGATTAAGATCTTGGTCGATAATAGTTAGAACCAAGATATTCCCATCATTAGAGGTGGTAAAAACACCAGAACAATCATTGCAATACAGATAAGCATAAGCTCGACCCTAATTCAACAACATGACTCGTTGGCTGAGAGGTGTCACGAACATCATGTCATTATGCGGGCATTAAATATATCAGCTTTCGGAAAATTCAAATATTATATAAGTATTCTGAAATCTCAATCTATGAACCTTACAATGGATGATTTCGACGTTTATATTTTAACATCATTACTATAGTTCTAGTAGTAGTAGTAGTAGTTTTAACACAAATCCAAGGGCTGCATAGTACTAATTCTCTCGCACCGAGAGACACTTAACGGAATCTTGTACACGAGACAACTATATAGGTATACATATAAGAGCCTGGAAATCTCTACGGAGGATCTACAAAAGCGGGCCGAGGTATGTACGTATATATGACATGACACACGATCGTGGGTGAAAAGGAGGCGCGCCGCTTTTCTCATCTAGCGCACGCCTACAACGCCTGCTTCAACGGCGCCTTATCTAGATGCGCACCTGCGATATACACACTGTTCTGCTATAAGCAGCAGATCGGATATATCATCGACGGAGAAAGATCGTTATGGACAGATGGATTGACGCTTATGGCACTGCGCAGCGGCGCACTTGTGACGTTGCGTGTATGCAGTTGTCGAGATGGACCTTCACCAAGTGCGCTTAATGTCCACTGATCCCTCGGCTGCTTCCAAATAAACTATTTTCAGATTTTTTTTTGTTATTTATCCTGGTACGTTCTCATTGTATGCTTCTGTTTTAAGCACAATAGCTAACATATAATCCTACACCTATAAAAATTGCAATTATTCCATCTTGAAGGAGTTCTATTAATCGTCTGATTGCTTACTTAAAGAAGGACGCGTTTCCGGTTTGATTGACGACCTTTTTTGACGATTTTTATCCTTTATTAAATTGCTCGTCACTTTTGTTTGGGTCTATATTGAAGAGACTTATGAAAGAGATAGATTTCTCGTGAGTCGTGAGTTCGAGTGTCCGACTTCTCGTAAAATGGCTCACATAAGCAAATAGATAGATACTCGCTCGGCAGCGTACATCCCTTATACCTGCAATAGGTTGTGTAGCTACTTATTCCAAGAGATCTACCAGCGGCGATACGCTAAGGAGCATCGATATACGTAGAAATACGGCGCCAAGCGGCCCAAGAAGCCGGGAGCAACAATACCCTATATAAATTGAAAAGAAAACCATACGACTTCGCATAAGTTGTACACAAGCGAGCTTCATTGAAATTCGCAACAACGTCGATTTCCACCGATATGCTCACGCGCTCGGCGCGAGTAATTGCTATACGCACTTTCACCCGCGGGGAAAAGGCGCTCTGGTAGGCGTGTGTGCGACAAGCGCAACTCGTTCGATTAAATTGGCCGCTTGCGTGCTATTCCTCTCGATTTTTTTCTAACTTTGTCGCTGCAGCGCGGCTAATCGTGCATAAAGTAACACGTACTCTTGGCTGCAGCGTACGCGAAAATAAACCGCTGCATGAGTGTGCCGTGTGGTAATGTTTTATGCATGTATGAGAAACGGGTATTACCGTGTGCGTGGTTTTTCATATTTTCGAGATTAATGCATGATAATCGTTGATTTTATTGGGATAATGTGGAGTATAACTGTATTAATTTGTCGCGAGATTCCGTAAGCGATCTGTTTTAATTAAGATATTGAACTTTCTATTATAACGCTGTAGGATATTACCGTGCTTTCAAACATTTGTCACGCTACGAGCATGGCCATTTAATTCGATGAAAAATATCATTTCAAATTGATCTTTCAACAGTAAAACGCCTCGAACAATCAATAAGCAAGCTGTTTGAACGCTCTCTTCCGCGTAATCAGAGGAAGCACGCAGATTCTTCTCGACTCTGCCTCCTTCGTGGCCCGAAAAAACTCTCAGCGAACTAATAGACGAGTCAATCACTTTACCGCACGCGTGACGTAAATCGTAGAATCCGTCGCAAGTACCGCGCAGCGCAGATGCTGCCGGGCTCAAGTGCATACGCGTATACCTATAGCTATGAGTTCATGAATGGGCTCCGGCGAGCTGCAGCAGCCGCTGTATCGTATATGTTATTGGCGGCGGCGGCGGCGGCAGCGAGCAACGGCTATATACACAAGCTTGTGCGCCAAAGCGAATCGAAAGCAAGTTAGGAGGACAGCAAACCCGGCTCCCAGCGCATCCGGGAGATACCGCGGCGAGAGAGAAGGTGTGTAGTAGCTATGCTCTTCGATACATGCTTCAAGGAGTTCGATTTTCTTAAACGATGCGCTACTGACAGCTTAGCGACTGCGTATCTATATCGTCGTTTTACAGAAACTCGAGCTTGCTGTAGTACTTTATTTGCGTACATTAAACGCGTTACTGACATTTTTCTAGTTTATTTGTTGCATCAAAGTAAAAAGAGCTTTCGTTCCCAACGTTGTCCTATATAGAGAGAACGAGTTGATATTATATGTTTCTCGAAAAAGGAAAGCATCGACTGAACTATTCTAATAAGGATACGCGATGCGGACCGAAGCGACATCAGCAATAAACAAAACTTTTCCTTCATACCCGTCGTGAAAAGTAGAACGTAAAATAACACACAAGAGCAATCGAGGGCGCAGGGCAATGAATATTTGAAATGACGAATAGTGACCGGGGCACAGCTGTACGTGTAGAGAGTCGTGAGATTTCGGTTTATGGTTTTTGTCATAAAATCTGAGAGCGCTGTTCGTGCCGCGGGAGCGAAGAAGAGTGAGAGGATCCGTAATAAAGTTAAACTTTGACAGAGATAAAGGATACAAAAAAAGAAGAGAAAAAGATAATGGAAAATATTAAAGGTTCAGTCATTAAACCTGACCTTGCTGTCAACGTTGATTCATGAGTTCTGGAATAAAACATTTTTATAATATTATGTATAGAAAATATGTGATAGGTATATCCGTATACCGAAATTAAAGGGTTCATAAGCAGTTTTACTTTTGAATGCAACCTAAATCGTCATTTTTTAAATTTAAATAAAGAAATAAATTACATGTTATTTTTAGTAGTGAAGTGTTTTGCCCACATGTTTCTGAAGATCATTATAATATTGTTATAAAAAAAACTGTCGAATGAAAAAATTTCCTTCACAAATATTGACTCTATCTCAGTTACAGCATGTACTCGACAATAAGCCATAGTTGTCTTGTCAGTTATACCTACCTATGCTCCTTCGCGGCTCGTACATTGTGAAATTCATTACTGCGTGGCTAATCGGAGCGTGAGAACTTTGCGGGTTTCCCAGCGTCGCTCATATGCTCATGTGCTGACATAAGCTCTTCATCGCATGACTTGGAATCGCCCTCGCACCTCCAACGCTCAGCAACCATCACCTGCTTGGCCAGCAAATGGTTGCAATAAAGTCGCAGCTAATCGCACGCACTCGTGCAATTATTTTTGTTTCATGCCCAAACCTTGACTTTCTATTCGTGCTTTTTGTACTCACTTGAGCACGTAGCTGCTGCAGTAATTCAGGCTGGATATAATTACTGATATGTAACTCTAGTGCGCGATCTGGAGTCAATAATTTAGAGGAATGAAATAGTATCTATGATGGTGGATTGCGTAATTGATTCAGGAGACTTGTGAAAATATGCTGGCTTATTTATAGAATCATCTAACGGCAGCAAACGTGATCCAATATTATGTAAAAAGTAGCTTATTTAATAAAAACATTCGTGATCTTGGCCTCATTAAACATATCATGTCAGTCTTTTAGATTATTTAAGGAACGCTGCAGATTAAAAGTAACATTGCTTCTAGGCACAACGGGAATATGCGGCAGATATGGAGAGGTAGTGACGTCAATCGTACGAAGTATGCATGAGCTTAATACGGAACTTCAATTACAAATTTTTTTTGTATTAACAGTTTTAAATTCACCGAACAAGAAACTTACTTTTTTACTTTTAAGTAGCCCTTGTATATAGTTCTCTTAAGTAGCTCTTGTATATTTAGCTTAAATATCCAGCGATACAATAGTATAAGTTGAGCTATAGATAAAAAATCAAATTGCAATTTTTTTCAAAGATTAATCTTTAAATTTATACATGCTCAATTTTTAACAATGTGTGGCAAGCCTCCAAAGTTGGGCTAAAAATCGTCAGTCAAAATACTATACACTTTTTTACCTTTCAGCTGCCGTTATAATTGCAATTTGCGTTTTTATTAAACCCAACCTATACTATTGCATCGCAACTAACTTTTTGTCCCAAGAGAAAGCTATTTTTTTCTTCTAGATATTCAACAGAAAAGTTATAGGACTGTCTTTTTTTAACGGATAGTAGGCTGTTACACGGATGCAGGCTGGTACGAGCTCACCCATCTCACCCTGGCTCACCCATAAATCCACCAGAGGCGGTTCGAGGCCGCCCGAGCGCACTCCTATATGTGCACTTCGCAAAGCTATTGCGGGGTTGCGCGACGCCACATAGAAATACAGTAAAACGCTGAGCTCTTGCAATTTTAATACTGCAATATGCTCCATTCTTTAATTTTAGAATAAACCTGCATCATCATAATTATTATGTTAGCGGGCGTTCGAAGGAAATTCATTATGCGGGTAGCATAACCAAGACACCGTGAAATCTAGACATGATCCTTTTAATTATATAAGCCTTCTGATACGCCGCGACTGCGCCTATGCACTATGATAAAATAATTGCTTATAATTCAGAGACGCGCTTGCGCATAAGGAAGCGATATCGAGGTGATTCTCTTCCTCCGCGCTATATGCAGCCCTATGTGCACGTTCGCTAGTCAAGAGCGCCAATGCACAGATTAATCATGCTTTTAATGATAACGGCTGCCCTCCGCAGGGTGAATCGGCTGCTCGCGCGAGAGCTTCTCGTAATTACGCGCAGACAATTAGCTTAACAAATCGCCGAGTTGCGCGAGGCATAGCTCATGGCTACGTTATAGCAGACGTTGTTGATCGTCGTTTTATTGTTAGGATGAGCTAGAGCCTGCTCTTGTGCCCTTCAAATCATCGGAGAGGAGAAAGGCTAAATTTAAGGTCGATATCTGGTTATTCAATATATATGATATGTTCAGAATGAAGGATTTGTTATCTTAGCTATAGGCGCTAATAATTTATTATGTACATATTATTTATCTCGATGACGCATCCAGATTCATGAATTTATCCCGATACAACAAACTAACGATCAACTGATAAAGATAAAGCCTGCACCATATCAAGAACACCGAGTTGTTAGTTCCTCGGCGCGTAATAACTAATCGCCATTAATTCGTGTAAACGTTGTTGTACCGCCGGGGGGGAATACAACGCGGCTGCCTCTTGTGCGAACAGCATATATACAAGCGGAACGAGAGCACGATGGATCATCCAGAACGTCGTGCGACGACCTTTAGAACCTCGAGGGCCTTCAGTCCTCTAATCGCCGGCGGAAGATAATCCAAGAAAAGCAATTTTACGAATGAAGAGGAAGGGGGAGGGGACGAGATATATAACAGCCATACGGTATATACAGATCGAGAGCGATCTTATCTATCGGACTGACTTTCAGGATGTGCGCGCGCCACGGAATCGCCGATCGATTTATAAACTTTCTAATCAAACAGCTCTCTTTTATTTCGGGACTTGACGCTCGTAAAATACATACTGCTGCTCGTGCATGTTTCTAGAAGAGAAATATACGGTCGCTTATATATGTTTCAATCTTATACGGATTTCGCGCTTTTCGACATTTTGACAGGAAGGCCAGATTAATCGACTCGAGATAATTTAGCGTATGCAGGACTTTTTATAGGTTGAATTGTACGAGCTTTCAATAAGCGATCGATCTTTCAGTAAGTGGATACTATATAAACTAGTATGCGATGAAAAAAAATTGCGCTCACTTTTTGTTTGTGTGCATGCAGGTGAGAGGTGTATGTACGTGTGCATGTGACACGTGAAATGAAAAAATATGTTCGCTGCGCACACTTTCGCATTTCTACAAACTTTGTCAAAGTCTGCTGGTGACCGTTTAATCGTATCGTTAATCTTTCTCCCGTGAGAGTTTCGCGCCCCAGAAAATGAAAAAGAAGATGTCATCGCGGGAAAAGTCTCCGCGCTATTTTGCTGCAGTCCGTCATAATTATACTGCTTTCCAGTATTCGAAGTAGGCTTTCAAGTGTCAGATATCGCGGCATAGTTCAGCACTCTAAGTGCCTATTAACCGCTATCGATATTTTTTTTCAACCATACATCATCAGTCCGATATGAAAACGTGTTATTTGAAGCTACGTGTTAATAAAGCAAACACTCATATCCACTTGATTTTACGAATATAGCGTAGGAGCTGGCGAGCTTTATGGTGCAACAGACGAAGAGGAGCTACGAGTCGAAAAGCGAAAAAGAGCGGGAGCTCTAACCACTGAGCTAACGTCTACGATGCAAGTGCATGCTATGCCTCGTAGTACGTCTGTGCGGACTCTCATCGCTGACTCGTCTGGCAGCTCGCGTTGCAGGCAATGCGGCATTTCTATATCTAGAAACTTTTGTAATTAATACCTACTTTTATTAATTCTGTACAAGGAAATAATAATACGTGCGATATTTGCCAGTACATCAACTGAGCGATTTTTGTCAATGTCGAGATTCGATGATAACAATAAAGGGTTATTTATTAAAAATTGACTATGATATCTCTTCCATATTGCAGTGCAAATGTGAAAATAATAAATAATCCTATTCGTGTTCTCCAGTTCGCATACGTGTGCAATATAATAGCCACAGCGCGTATAATTAACAATGTGTGTCCCTCTGCATGAATTGGCCTCCGCGCAAACAAAAATAGAATATGCATATGACTTATGTGGCGAAAGTCATTGGCCGTACGAGTCTCGTCGCGTGCGTGTTTTGCAACGAGCTATGTGCCAGGGCATCGTATAATACGTGCAGGCGTATACGCGGGCGAACAAGCGTCATTGTCATCCTGTTATGGCAGATAGTGTTATACGTGATCGAGGCCTTCTCTTCCTGTCCATGCTGTAAACTCCGCTTCGATATCGTAAATCTAACGTAAAAAGTCAACAGCCGACTATACCAACGCGTAACGCGTGCAAATTACTGGCTCCGATTAGCTCCTGATATATGACGTATATGGAATCGTATACTATATATCTCTGTCTCTTATGAGGATGTGTGAAAACACAGGCGCTTGCGCTATACTCTATTATAATGTTAGGTGTGCGCGCTTTCCCGATCGAAAATATCCTCGTGTGCCGCTAATTCTCTCGGACTATCCAGCATGCGTAATTCGCTGCTTGCTATATAATTATAATGAATTTGTTTCGCAATAGGCTAATGCGAAGTTGTGAAACAGTCCGTTTAGTGACTGCATGCAGTATAGTTTAGTGTCTGTATTATATTTTCTACCTCTCTTTGCCAGCCAGGGATAGCCGAAGAGTTGAAACTGAAGCGGCCGGTAAGGAAAAGGACTGTCCAAAACTGTGCTGTATTCTTTCGCTATTATAACTTAGGTCTATAATATGGGCATGCTCCCAGATTCTTCTTTTTCTGTGGACAAAAACTGTCCATGCGATCTTTGTCGATACACTGAATATTTAATACTCTCTATTATAAATGGAACGATAGAAAATGAATCGTTAAAATATTACAATAAGAAAAAGAAATTATATTCAAATTCGAAATTAAGTACGCCGATAAATTAACGCCGTCAAGAACAGGTTGAAATTATAAATTTCCGCATAGATTAGCGGCGCAATTTTCTCGAACCATAAATAATTTTCCTCAGCTCGTGATTTTCAACGACTTCCTTCAGAAAGCTCACGAGAAAACTCTGAAATTATGTTTAGCAGCATTCCCACGTTTTTCCAGCCGAGCGATGGTCCAACACTTTTATTGCCCACACGCGTGCACACACTTGTCACTGCGACTGGTGAGCCAGCAGGGATAACGAGCCAAGACACTTTCTACTTTTTATTACCATTATAAAATAAGCGGCGTAAATTCACCGTTAAAACTTTATTATTAATAAGCACGTAAGCCGCTCGTTCCCGAAGCTCGGTGCAAGTGTCCCCGAAAGCGCCGAAAGAGAAGAATCCTCGCGGCGTTCTGTAAGGTAAATAACGCGTCGGCCTCTCGTCGAAAGAGAGAAAAAGTGAGAGAAACAGAGGGAGAAAGAGGGACGGAGAGAAAGTGCGTTCGGTACAAAAGCGGAGGATGCACGGAGACGAGCCTGGGATTTCCATCTCTCGAGACGAGGAAGCGCGTCCCACTTTTACTCGCTCGTCGTTCCGTTCTTATGTGCGCGCCGCTTTTTTCTCGTCAGCATCGCTCACTCGTTGTTTGCTCGCTCCTCTCAGCCGACAAATCTAATTAGGAGGCTTCGATCGCAATTTGCTCGAGTCGGTACTCGTGTACGGATGCACACTGCAGCCCGGCGGGATAAAAAGCTGCATTCGCTATCCGTATGTACAGCTATTCCGAGTCTCGGAGCAGACGGCCTGGGGCACTAATTGAGCGCGATTTGCGAAAGGCATTGTTCTTTCTGCGGGAGCAACCGTTTAATTTTCCTTGGTGGAGTTACACTCACACACACACAAACGCACGCACGCGCGCGCGAGAGCCGACTACTCGTGAGAGTGATTCGTTCGAGTCGTTTGAGGCGTTTTTATTGTTTCGCGCGTGCTACAAATCCAAGTCTATTAATTCATAACTGACTATTATGGACTGCATCGATAACGGGCTCGCGTTTTCAAACAAGCTTTTCTCAATCGAGTCGTATCGCTATGGGCTATCGGCGTCTGATGGAGAAAACATCACCTCCTTCTGCGGCTGGCATAAAGCTCTGAGAGTAATTTCCAAGAGCACAGCGAGGAAGCGAAAAAAACGAGCCGCGCACGATCTCCTGTTACGCCCGCATCGCAAAAGTGCTTCCAGCGGCAGAAAATTCGATACCTTGAACCCGAGCCTCCACTTCGGTATAGCTCGGCCCAAAAGAGCGAGTGTACACACGCCAGTTAAACTCGCGTTAATTATTCTCCCGACTGTAATGTAGGCTCCGGGAAAGTTCTCCGGCTGAAACGCAAACACAAGCACGCTAATTGTCGTTTATATCCGGACTCAGGGAAAATCGATAGAGTCTGATGCTCTTCTAAGCGGGCCTTCTCTTTTTATACACTTACATACATCGGTGCATGCAGGCATCTGATGAATAATTGTCTCCAAGTTCTCCTCTATCCTCCTCGCACAGTCATAAAAAAAATTGTCGTGATAAGACATCAATTTTATGATGTGACAATGTCGTGACCAAATTTGTTTTATTAGATAAGCTTTCAAAAATTTAGTTTATTCGATTCACCTAATTTACTGTTATTAGAGCAATGGATACTCAAAAATATAATATAATATAGGTGCAAGCAGCGAGGAAATCTGTTAGTCAATAAGATGGGCGCGTATATGTCTCGAACGATCGACCCCAATCTAGACAGAACAGTATTAGCTGTCAAAGCCATCGACTTCCCTAACGTATGCATACAGGTATCCGTAATTCAAAGCATGGCGCTTCTTAATTAGCGGATTGTCGCGTTTCGAGCTGACAGGATCCTTATAATGAAAACGCGATCCTGCTCCTCTCGCCCGTCCTGCGCGAGTCAATGGGACGGCAGGTAACTGTTCTCAGCCGTGGAGATCACGACTGCAGCGGCTCGTATAATGAATAAGTAATAACAGGAAAACATTGAATGCAAATATTCGCTGCAGCTACTCCCAATATACCTGTACTAGCTGCGTTGTATATACGAGCTAGAGTAGTGGCTACGGGATGTCTAATAAAAGCGTAGCCGCTAATGCCGGGGACACACTTCGCTTTAATGCGGCGTAACTGCAACCCGTCGAGCCATATTTGGATTCGGTTAGGGAAGTACACAACGCGAACACACCGCACCTGCGAAACATTAATTGAACGGCTGCAACTTTTGATGTGCATTCGGAGTTTAATTAGTTTCGGTTTCACCCGTGGCTGAAAATTGTTATACGACCGAGACTTTTAATTGTAAACTGAACCTTTGTTGCAATATTGACCGATACTCGTATGACGAGTAAGGTCTTCTTTGCAAAAGATGTTCTCACGGTCCGTTGACTTTAGATGAGTAATTAGCAGGATAGCGTTTAGAAGCATCGCACCAACATAAATTTCGCAATGCTTTATTTGTCGTATCGCGATAGACTTAGTCGAAAGCATGTGAATCGCAAGTGCAATGTTATGCAGGTCTAATAAAATTAAATAATTGCGCGAAAAGGAGCACACGCTTTATGAAGATACACACGCGTCAGGCTTTTCTAATGCAGTACACGCACATAAAGGAAATCGCCGAACGCAAAGCCGATTTCTCTGCTCAAGATTCAGGTAGTAGAGAATGCACGTACGCACAGGAAGCTGAAGGGGCGCGTGAACTATAAACAGAGAGAGAGAGCGAGAGAGAGGGGGAGAGAGAGAGAGAGAGAGAGAGAGAGAGAGAGAGAGAGAAGGAGAGATAGAGAGAAACACGACGTTGCGTGGTAAAAGTTGAAGCGATGAAAGCTACATCATAGACACGCGCAAGCGTGAAAACGCATGAACCGTGCAAACCTTAATAGATAATGTTACGCGATACCGCGAGTAGATCCGGGAAAATCGACTCGCGTCATTTTTATAATGTTAACGAAGCGCTCATACTTGTAAGTTCCATTGTATCTGTGTCAAATCAGGCCGTCGAGCAATCGAACAATATTATCGCAGTAGTGCGCTCGACTTACGAGCAAAGGACTGACAATATAATAATACCTATACTACCCCACATGCGCCATTCGGGCGCGCAGGCAGTACACAAGTGCGTTGCACGGATCGTAAATGTGTAACGCCACAGCCCACGTGAAAACATAATGCGTGCAACGTGAGACAAATGCAGCGAGAGCTCTAATGAAATTCGAGCAGTTAAGTTGGCGTAATAACTCGCCGCGCTCGATGTTTTGACCTCCGGATCTTTATGTTCCTGCGCAGCGTTCGAGTTCTCTCCTTTTACACCCGATGCCTTCTCGTCCCCGTTCGGCTGTAGAGCGATGAGAAAACTATAGCAGCAGTCGGGTATAGTTTTGTCTCACTTTCAAGCGGATCGAATCGCCGAAAGATATTGTTATTTCTCATTTCGAATTACGATTTATTATCCTTTGATATTCCTGTCTTGCCTATGTGCTGATTATTCAATTATATTCTGTGCTGTGATGCAAGAGAAAATGCTAGAGCTGTTGTAACTGCGTAATTGATAATCGATGCCTCGGTCGATAAATCTCTGAGGAAAATTTGATTTGTCGCTAGTTGTTAGTGAAAATAATGCCAATCTATATGAGCGATTATACCTCAATCGTTGTAACACTGCAGCCAACTCTGTGTTATTTGCAAAAATGAAAGTTCTTACGCAAGCGGAGACCGGAAAAACATTTTAAATTGAAAAAGTGAAAAAGATTCTATGCGTGCTTTAATAAAAAAAGTTCTAGGCATTACAGTTATTGATTTTGAAAAAGGAATTATTGTACATGAGAAGACTGATGCTGTGGTGGGTACCGCCCCTCCATTCGTGCAAGGAACTTATCGGTACGGCGCTGCAGGTACGACTTTCACGCGCACCTTATGTCGGGGCATTTATCACACCTGTGACGCGGTATATATGTATATATGCGCGTTGGTCTTCTCCAAAACAGTCAGCAACTCTCACCCGCGCCGAGCTCACGAAAATATAGGCCCACTTGTTTACTTGTACGTCGTCGGCTTCGTTTTCTTGCCTTACGATATCGCGGCTTTTATATTTGCATCAAGAGCCGCTGAAAGTCGCCGATACGAGCTTTCGTCGACAACACTCGAGTACGAAGAAATTTACTGCTGTATGTACCTATAAGCATTAGATTATGTACGTGTGAACGAATAATCAACTCATCACTTTCGTCGTGAAAGACGAACCGAAAGTACTCTGATCACGGGATTTCGACAGTCACGTTCAATAAATAAATTTCTGCTCCGAGGCTGGATTTTGTAACGAAATCGTGTACAAGCGCTCGTGACGAGGCATTGAACCCGCTCAAATAAGTGGAAACGATTTAAGGAGATCGAATCGCTTAATAAACTGGCTACAGGGATAATTTTAGATCGCAACTGCCCGCGGAGAAATCAAGTGACAGATTTCTTACTTTATACGTATGGACGTCTAATCGCGATTTTTATGAAATGATGCATTAACGCTATGTGTCTTTTTTGTCTACGTAAATGCAGGGCTAACTAAAGTGTTGTCAGAAGTTTATACGCATTTAAGCACTCTTTTTGCTATGTACATTTCACTGCGAGTCTGAAATAACACTTTTTAAATGTCTCATTATCAATTCTACTCTTAAACTAAAACAGACATGCTGATGATTCCTTTCGTCCTCTGATTGGATGTTTCTTTGGAATTGCTTACCTCAAAAAGTGAAAACTGAGCAATCATAGTCACGCGTTTAAATATCAACCTTTTTAAATAAAAATTTGAAGCTTATATAGCCAACATTATTCCATTGAATGAAACTTAATTTTAACGAACACGCATACGTGTAGACTGCCAAAGCGTTATTAATTAACAAAACAAAGTAGTTTTGAACTGGCCCGCTCGTGATCTTTTTTCCCATCGCCTAAACTCTCCATATCTCTGGCAGATGAAAATAGGTGGTGCATAGGCACTTTTCGGTTTCTCTTATAACAATATGAATTCCGAGTCCATAGATATACATATAGTGGGGTGCCACCAATGCTAAAACTGTCTTATTTGGCCTGCTGGATTCACAATATACACTAGTTCTATAATTGATCGGTAAGAAAAATTGGTTTCCACACACGTCGATATCCATCGTAAGGCTTAATTGCAAAGAAAAACCATACCAGTGCAAAATTAAAAAGCAACAAGTCCCTACAATACAAAAGCATAGCGTGTGTACAAAAATCTGCAGAATAGCGAATGAAATCACCAACGATGAAACCCGCGATACAATTAAGTAATCCGCGCTGTGAATAGCCGCGTTTACACACTCGAATGCTTCTTACGACGAGGCTGCACATAAGTATAGGTGCATACACACAGCAGGGGGCTGTATAGTCGATACGTTTTATTTTCTTTTTACACGAAAAGTGGGTTAGCCTACACGATCTCGCTCGCGCGCGACACAGTTGTGCTGGTGCGCGCAGACTCGCGATCGTGTAACCAGCGAAAAGTGCGCGCTCGGCTGTTACATTCTCTCTTCTACGAGATGAGCCGACGTTCGCGATTTTGAGAAGCGAAAAAAAATTGTTCATATGGCTTTCTCTGCTGCAGCTAAAAACTTACGATGCATATAATGATAATGATAGCACCCATGAGCTCGTACAGCTATATGCTCTCGTGACACGTACGTATAATACATACAACACATGAGCAATCGACGACGATGACTGTCGTTTCGCGGCCGCGTTTCGAAAGTGTCAATATAAGCGATTGTTTTGCCATCGTCATTAGAGGTGAAAGCTTCGGCTGTATGGCTTATGTGATTACGACTTTTTAACACTGGTGATTTTTTTTTTTTTTTATTGTTTACTCGTATCCTCTTCTGTAAATCGCATGTGCAGTTAACGGCTTGCAAAGGCATCACGTTTCGGTAATATTTCATACCTCTATGCTATTCTTCGGCTTTTCATTACCCAAAGTCACGAGAGACATTGTATACAGATATAAGTATCGACATCAGAGTTATTTAATTACGTTGTATATTCTGTGTAATCAACAGACGAAACGGCGAGCCAAACTGTGTCACGAATAATAGCTCCGATCGAACGTCTAGAATAATAATATAATTTAATCGAATCCACCGCGAAATCACGCCCCGACGATTTTCTGCTCGATGACGACTATATAGGCACAAACACAACACACGTATACTGCAGCAGCTTTCTCTCGCAGCTGAAATCATGCAGTGCAATATCGCGGTTACGATCGATCCCGATGAAACGTCGATTCTTCTCATCACTTCCGCTAGAGACAAGAGAGCTATATAGAGAGCTTTATTATCGCCTTATACAGAACTGTATACCTGACTGCAGCGACGAAGCGAAAAAAGCCGGCGGACGAATTTTCTCGGCTGACAATTTTCGCGTCGACGACATAACGGTTGAATATGTCTCGCGGGAGAGAAACTTGCGATGTAGGCCTGCTGCAGGTTACTGCTACACTTATATATATATATCCAACTTTCTCGTAATGTCATTACGAGATGGAGTTGAATAATGCATTCTGCTGGCAAGTCTGGATACAACAAAGTAGCGGAACCACCCAGGGTTGTATGACTTTAAACTTAATTGTCGAAGCTCGAACAACACACGCGCCGTACGGTTTTTCACGTGCGCCGCGTGCAATTAAAGCTTCTTGCGGTGAAACGGGTGAAAATGCGTTTTTCGAGCGGAAGAAACTACTGCGTAATTTTTCAATTGTATCCATGATTACGAGCGACATGCCCTGCACTCAGTTTGTCTTCGTTTACGTATATAGACAAGTTGAAAGAAGGCGAGAATATTCTAGCGATACGAAAAATTCTATTAAACCCAGGATCGTAAAAAGCGAGGGAAATCACGTCGGACGCGAAATGAAACCAAGTGCATTAGCGCGGCCATAAGACATCAGACGCGAGAGCCGGCCTCCCGCGCCCTGCCGCCGCCGACGCCGGTATAAGCTATACGCGTGAGGCAGAGCAAAGTGGACTTCTCTCACGCATTCTTCACGCCTCAACAACCTCACGCATCCTCTCTCTCTCTCTCTCTCTCTCTCTCTCTCTCTCTCTCTCTCTCTCTTGAGCGACCGCAATGAACGCCACCACCTCGCCTCGAGTTTTATGGCCGCATCGGCTACTCTCCACAGCTCTTTCTCGCCGCGAGTACCCATAGCTATCCGTATGTGCTTAACTTTAGATAATAGTCGGAATGCCGACTCTGAAGAAAGCGACTTCCGGATTTCGAGCCTAGCGTGTCGTTCGCGACTTATCGTCCTCTTCTCTCCCGCTGCCGCTTATACCGATGAAGTCATTATTCCGATACGTAGCGGCGCTTCTTTTTCCGGCTCTGCGGAGGAAAAATAAAACGCGGGCTTACACGTACGCTCAGCTCGAGTCGTGCATTATTCGGTGATATAAAGTGATGGAGACTTGCGCCGGCTTTTTCTCGAAAGAGAGAGAGAGAGAGAGGACCACTCGCTGGCATGGATTTCCCGTCGGCGAACGTTTTCGTGTTTTATGCTTATGATATGCCGGATTATGCTTGTCACTGCTGTGCTTCTTCACTCGGCCAGCTCGGGTGATTAATAAAGATTTATCGGGAGAGTCAACCGTGTGAGATTTATCGTCCACAACGAGGATTTCTCTATACCTGTACAGTTTAGTTTGTGAATTTTCGTTTATTTATTTTTGTTAATTTATTTTTGTTTTCGCTTACTTGTACTTGGGAGGGGATAAGCATAACTCCTCTAACTCACCTGAAATAGAGAAAATGGACGAAAATTTATAGATATTGTGAATAACGAAATTGTACACTATATACATAATATTATCATCATTATTGTATCAATCAATCAGCAGAGGAAGAAGAAAAACTGGCCTTGCCGCTGGAAAGTACAGCCTGTAATAATAAACTCATCAACTTTCGATAGCTTTTTGCCCCGCGGAACCATGTAAGAGATTTTTTGACCACGAGAAATTTTCTCCTGGCCAGTAAAAGAAGCGTCGTCGCTGCGGAAAAAAGCCGCGATATAATTACAAAGCTGCGGCTCTCTCATACGCGCGTACGTGTACGCTTGCTTGTATGTGCACGCACGAGAGCAATGGCTCATTTTGGTCCGTGTATGCAGTGCGCGAAGACGTTTTAAAGTCTCTCGGTTATACGCGAGCATTGACGCACGTGAAAATTAAACACGCTTTCTCACGCTTCATTTGCTGCTGTTCTGAGACCGACGAGTTCTGCACTTGTATACCTAAGTAGTAAGTACACGCGAGATTCGTTCTAACGGCTCACCACCGAGTTTTCCTTCCGAGCGACGCGCTTACGACTCATCTAAATCTCGCTCCTTCTGCGGTGTACTCGTGCAATAGTATTGGCGGGGAGGGACAAAGCTTATCTCACGGCGTTTGCGCTAAATATAAGATTCACGCTCCGAATTTTATGAATGGCTGCATTAAATGTCAGCTGCAGAATATGATATTGATTTTAACGCGCTGCACGGCTCTGTGAAGCATGCGAATTTCATACATTTATGCAGTTTACTATAAAACGGAGATCTAGTATTGAGATAAATGTATTCAAAATTTGTTCAGATGCTGTCTGTCCTGTCGATTTTTTACGCTCCAACATGAATAATAAATGGTGACAAATTTCAAAATATCAACATCATTGAAATAGTATATTGTGTACCAAGGGCGTAAAGTGGCCGAGTGTGGAGTTTGCAGTACGAATCAAGGCGAGTTAGCCCGACCCGAAGGCGAGCGCGTTTACGAGCCGCAGACGAGTACTGCAACCACACAAGACCAAAAAGCCCGCTTAGCCCTTGGTGCACACCATATTTTTTGTAACGCATGTACTGATTTTCGCATTTCAAACTACACTTGTTGAATTTCACACGAGTTTAGAAGATGTACCAATGAATTGGGTAGCGATCCAATTCACCACACATACCCAATTGCGCCCGCTGGTCAGAAAATGACTACTTTTGTCCCTAATTTTAGGTCAAAAAAACGCGAAAATGGTGCATGTATTACAAAAAATCATTTATGAAAATACTCTGTACCCACAATGCGATGTCAAATGAGTTTCGCTGTACTTGCAACGTATCTACGTGAAACGAACAGCTCGCCATATTCGATCTGATATCCCACGTGAAATTCAGTTGACAATCATCCCCGCGTCTATATTCCAACTACGTTAATTCCGCTTGTTCTAGTAACATTTTTCTTCATTTCTGCGGGTAATTTTACCAGCATGGATAGACAGCGCAAACGTCGCTTACTGCACCGCAGCGTACATAAGTCCGTCGCGAGAGCAGAGAAAAAAAGAAGAGACGGATCGAAAGAAGGAACCGCCCACGTTGTCATTGTGCACATACACGCGTCTCGCTTTAATACAACAGGAAGCGTGGCATTAGCGTAAGTATGCATTAAGCAAGTGACGCGTTTCCTTCGCATTTCGCAAGGTGTTTACTCTTGCACGAAAGAACGAGGTATTTTCGTAAAACACACCGCTTGGTGCATGCACTTTTGGTCTTACCTCGGATTGGACATAAGAGCGATGTCTATGGTTCTTCGAAAAACTGATGGTTCTGCTCTTATTTAAGGAAAATGTGACTCACGCAGACCATACATAACATATTTGTTTAAAAATGGAACAACGTTTATACATTTCTAAAAAAACGAGGCGTATCTTTACGGGTATAATAATATAGTCCCAAGAGTGTCGTGTCAGGTGCTTCTTCTGCCTTGTCTTTGGTTCTGGCGCACGATATAACAACTGTATTTGCGGTCCGGGCGCCGCCACTTGAACAGACAAAAGCCATTAGGGATCCATCGATTTACCTTTACGAGTGTAATTTCGAGTCCCGTCGGCCACCGTTTGACTATACGCTTCAGGTTATTTTGGAGAGACGTGTCGCTGCGCCGGAAATGTCTCTTCTTCAATGATGCGGGAGAAATAGGCAACGCGATTCGTTACGCGTTCAGGTCGTACCAATTCAAGCCGCGATCTTTTGGTTCGATTCTAATTATAATAACGTAGTATATAACTATAGTATAATAGAGTCGGCAACCATTCTACCATTACAGCAAGATTCGCCTATTATTTTCTCTAATCGGATTCCCCTCATTTTTCTCTCAAGAAGATTCGCGCGCGCAAATAGGAAAATTAAAAGTGATTACGCGAATGCATACAATTTACGAGCGCACAAAGCGTATTCCACGAAAGAAGTGGCAGTCTCATAGAGAATCCATGGTACCACACAGCAGCCGCAGACGCATATAGGTATAATGTGCAAGGCTCTCAAACCTACCATCAATTCCTCTCGTGCCATGCAGCGCAATACTTACATTCTTTCGCGCGCGCGCGTCAATTCAAATTGCACAATAATTCCCACCTTTCGCGCGACGCTTCTCTGCCGAACCCCGTCAATTCGGTGTTAAACGACCACGACGAGACTCGCTTGGCGCGCCGCAGACGTTCTCCGCTGCTGCAGCACCGAGTCATTTGCGGGGTTTTTGTTTTTTCGCAACTACTCCTTATCGGCCATGTGCATGAGGCTGTTGCTCGACGAACGCGGCTTCCCAAGTGGAAGCAGCAGGTGCAATGAAGCAATTTTCATAGATTTCAAGATGTTTTATTCGGGTACTGGTATTATATTTGGAAAATTGCATTCCGGCTTTCTATACGTAATGGCTGTGATCATCCGATGCTGTACGCAGTGTACTTACGTCTTTCGAGGTCATTGTTTGAAAATCTTTTCGCTGCAGTTTCTAGTTCATCTTTCTTTTTACTTTCTCGAAAAGACATTTTTCCAATTTTGAATGATGGATATTTTATTGTAGGAAATTTTCTGGAAGGCAGCATACGTTTTACTTGGACTATCCAAAAGAATGAGGGCGCTTGCGGGAGTAAGCCAAATGCGCTGGCGGCTGATCTGATAACAGTGATAACTGGTGATACAGAAGAAATAACTAGATTTATAAGATTAATTTTGTACAGGCTGACGTCGTTGCAGTCACTTGTTTTTGAGTTAATTGTCGCAATAATTCGACTCCCGTTTACAATGCGATAGTCATGTTAGCAATAAAGTTCTACCGGAGTCTCTGAAAAAACGTGCCACTGTGGCTTTGCACAACTCGTTTCCTCTACATCTGATTCGGGTGATCACAAACTTTATTGAAACGTCTATACGCTAGGTATTATTTCGTCGGGAAAAAAATAGCACCACTCGTCCGAGCCATCAGCACGAAGCAGCTCATCTCGCAGTCGTGCTGCAACTCGCATCTACTTATACCTTTCTCTCTCTTTTGGTCCGATGTCTGCATGCGGAGGCAAACTGTATACGGCGAGCGCAAGGTGCCTACTATATAGCCGTCTCTCTCAAAATGCCGGGGACAAGAAGAGCTCGCGCGTGTGCACATCGCGCGCTGCAGCAGCGCGGAGAAGCGCTTCTCGACGGGAAAGTCACATTTGAAAAGTGGCGCAGCCGAGCGAGCGCGCCTTGTTAAATGCATCCGTGACGAATATACGAATGGAGAGGATGGGGCAGGCCATTAATTGTCTCGGGGCGAGTCTCTATGCGCTCCCTCCTCTCTTCTCTCCCTTTACATCTCGTGCTTCTTCATATGGGATGTACATATACATGCGCTGCCGTGCATGGTCGTATGTACGATATGCTCTCCTCTCGGAATTACTTCATCGCTGTGTGCATACGCGATTTCTGCGAGCGAGCTTTATTATCGCTCACAAGCTGTCTCTGCACTGCCTTATGGGCTTTTTCACGCGATATATTGTAAAAACTCTCTTTGCGAGCATTTTTCATAAAGATATCGATCGCGATGCGACTCGCTTCGTATATATTGTATTAGAAGAGTCTTCGAAACGTTTTAAGGCTTACGAACACTCGTGCTCCAAAAAAAGGAAAAAGCATCCGGCTGAATAATTTATATACCAGCGCATCTCACTCTCCTCTCGGATCCGCCGCCGAACTCTCTTGATAAGTTGTCCTGAAATCGCTGAGTTAACACGGGCGCTCTCTCGCTCGCGTGCGATGCATTTTCCACTCCATTTTCACCGCCTGCTACAAGCCATACATCTGCACACGCGGAAAACGCGCGTGTACGCGTGTGTTCTTTCTAGATCGCCTCCTCTCTCTCTCCCCCCCTCTCTCTCTCTCTCTCTCTCTCTCTCTCTCTCTCTCTCTCTCTCT
>QLSS01000022.1:1265620-1302478 GCA_024372645.1 Trichomalopsis sarcophagae | reverse complement strand
CTCTCTCTCTCTCTCTCTCTCTCTCTCTCTCTCTCTCTCTCTCTCTTCGGAACGGCAGACGCGCTGGCCTGAATCCGGGGCCACGCGGATACTGAATTTGCATTATCCGGCAGCGGACTTTGGCTTTTCCCGCCGCACGGAAGTACATGCGGGAGGTCGACGACGCCTCAGATCGACGGAGTAGATTGATTTTTCTTTTTCCTACGCATCTCTGATGTTGGTCCGCCCACGCGCGTTTCTTCGCAGCTGCGCCCTGGATTCGGGGCTGCTTGCATTATTCACGCATCTGCAAACGAGGCGAAATGTCAGGATTCGATTACAGTTTTTGATGTTGTATGCATAATGCTAACAGATTCGAAGTTGTTTGTGTGAGCGATTGTTTTCGATGTTTTTTTAAGCGATAGACAAGCGTTGTAGTAGCGCTGAAGCGAACACATACATAGGTAGGACGAAGCTAGACGTACGTAGTTTTCTCTTCTTTGAATGTCCGTGTGCAGTCAACGCTTAGTGTATTTACATTATAACTATTGGGTATTGAAAGTTTGCGCACAAAGTGACTTTAAAAAATTATCAACGAAAATATGCATAATCATTAGCGTATTTTCTTCGAGCATCGAAAATGCAATATATTTGCAGCAGCATCTCGAAAGAGAAACGTCTCGAGTTTTCACTCGCGAGAACGTGAATTTTAATTTCGAAAGCATGTATTTTACATAATAACATGATATTTATGTATTAACAGATTAGTGTAAGAAAAGTTTCAGTGATATCTTTTTGTTAATATTTTAGTCAGTCACTTATTAAATATTTGTGTAATTGCGTTCGATTTATTTAACTAAAACGTCATTTGCCAAATAATGAAATTTCAATAAAAATAGAATTAATCAACTAAGACCTGCGAATCAACGGCTAATTAAATATATGGGGAATTCTACAGGAAAGATGCCTTTTTCTGGTTGGAGAAACCGAAAAAAAATAAATATTGGGGCACACTCCCGCAACTTTTTTTTCTTATTGTACGTGTGTAGAACCATGTAAAACCACGTTCTAACATCGAAAAAAAAATGTGTCAAAAATGCTTGATTTGCTCAAAAGTTACGCACAATTGAAAATGCGGAAAAATCATGAAAATTGCAGGATTTTTCAAAGTCAAGAAATTTGTATCTTTTCATGATTTTTCCGTATTTTCAATTGTGCGTAACTTTTGATCAAATCAAGCATATTTAACACATTTTTTTTTAAATTCAAGCTCTTTTCCCGTACTCTCTTCCTAGCGTAATACATTTTCTGTTTGTGCCTTTATCCTTCAGGTACATGCCGTTGAACAATGGCTATTTTTCGATGAATTTGAAGGGCCTAAAAAACAGTGTCACGAGGCTATGGTTCTAAACGTGCACAATAAGAAAAAAAAGGTCCAAATCCGAGCATCAGTAGTAGAAAAGAAGAAGAAATTAATCATCATCCATTGTACGCGCGACAAATAATGACTCAGCTACATCGCGCGCTCTCTGCGGCTAAGAACATTAAAAACGATCACGAAAAATATATTATTCAGCCCATCGCAGTTACCCACACAGAGACGCGAAGAAGCCGCATAACCGCTCAGGAAGATCTATGAGTCACTGATCTCCCGGCGAATCTATTTGCATCGCATCTCTCTCTCTCTCTCTCTCTCTCTCTCTCTCTCTCTCTCTCTCTCGTTGGGATTCGCGGGCGAGCGAGGAACGAGGACAATGGGCACAAACACACGTATACGCGAGCGCATGAGAGAGCTGCCCACGTCTCCTCTCCCGCGTATACAGCGTAATAACGCGATGCCCCATCACCGGGGGCCTTTTGCCGGGCTACTTACGGACCAGACTCTTTGCGGCATGATGATGATTATGCGGCCTGCATGGACGCGAGCGCTTTCCCATCGCGTGAATACGTGTAACGCGTGTTCGAGATGCGCGGCGTCGCACATGACTATTCGGAGAGGTACTTTGCCGTATTGACATCGTGAGAGATGCTCTTTAATTTTATGGGCAAACACGGATAGGCGGGTACCTGCGCGTGTATATATATATATATATATATATATATATATATATATATATATATATATATATAATGTACCAGTCGAGAGAAAGAAATTGCCGTTGGACAGGTGCTGTATACTCGCGGCCGCGCTGGACCAGCCTCCAAGTGTGTATTGCGTGAGTCATGGATACGTTGGCTTTAGCCGAAGACAAAAGCGTGCGCGAATGCTACAGGCGGATGATGTGGCTCTAGAGTAATCATTACGATAAAAATTATTTGTCGGAAACATGGTGAACCGAATTCGACATTCCGGAGTTGGTAACATTTCTGGAAAGATTGTCGACTGCAGCAGCACTAGGCGAGCACTATGATCGATTCGGCGTCGGCAGCGGCGCACCTCCAACTCCGGTGGCGCATACCTGTAACCTGCCGGCGCACCGTGGGTGACGCTGCGCCATCAATTGCGCGCTTATGTCCCGCCGCGCGAACCTCGTCCGGTAAAATATCGGCGACGATTGCCGCGTCTCGTTTTTCCTCGAAAGAATACGTTACGTGCCGCGGCTGAGAGCTGACTTGACACGGCGACGACCCCCCGGGAAAGAAGCTGATCGCCGACGATGACATCTGACACCCTTGGCGGCACACGGCGATACGGGTCTTTCGCCGAGGTGAGAGCAACGGTCGGCTCTTTTCTCTTTTTCCCGTGATGATGCCGGCATGTTTTGTGCCCATAATATGTATACTCCCTCGTACAACGTGTGATCCGGTGATAAATTTGGATAATGGCCGAGAGCCGCCGCGTTTGGAAATCTTCTTTAGTCTTATACCGCGCTGACATTCTCGTCTGCGCGTCTGCATGCGGTAGACTTAATTTTTTTCTGGGAATCGCCGTTATTTTCGGGTGGATAAAATTTTGTAGCTTTTATAATGATTATAACTATTACTATTTTAGCACTCATTTATTTTGTATCTCTTTTCTCGTTACTAATTTAATCTATTTGTTCCGGAATGCTGTGTATGATTAATGCGATGTGAAGTAATTTCGTCCTGACCTGATAGAATATTCTCATAATTGGCTTTATTCACACTGTATTTCCTTAAAAATTTATAGAATCAACGATCTAGAGCACAACTAGAGTGTACTATTGTGTGGTGTGTGAAACCGTTATGATGAATATTTCCATGCAAATTTCGACTTGCTTTTCGTAGAAACGTTCGTTTTTATTATACTGTGCCTTTCAATTTTCAGAACAGCTCTATTTTTGTAGACACATAAGTATATGAAGTATGATAGTAATTGTTTGCGATATTGTTTTCGTTAACTCAAAATTTTGAGCTAATAAGATCTGTAGTTCAAGGACACCACAGCAAACAAAGCCGCTTTTCGCTTTTTGAATTCAAACGAGAGAAAACAAGCTCCCGCAGCTCGTTGCCGTCGTTTCCTCTTTTGGTGGGAGACCTCTCAAGTAGTAGACCCGGTCATTTTCGCTGTGGCGATGCGATGTGTATACATAAAAGAAGCGAAAAGAGAAGCGAAACTATCGAGCGATCTCCTTTCTGTGTGGGCCGTCGGCAGGCGTCTTCGCAGGAGTACAAAGTCCCGTGGCTTAGCGCTGAGATGTTTATGAGCAGCTCACAGCGTCGGTAGGCCAAAAAGGATTCTTTAACGGGACAACGTTGACGCAATTATTTTCCACCGCCACGAGGTCAAGCACTAACGCTGATGGTATAATTTTATTGCCGAGCTTCTTCACGCGCTTTTCTTGTGTCGCTTTTCTGTTTCCGCGCAATAAATTTCGTCTCTTTTACTCGAGCTTACTTCTAACGTCAAGTGTTATCTCGTTGCGATTTTTTTTTTTTTTTTTTTTGACGTGTTCGCTTTAAGCGACTTTATTTTAGGCTTTTGTTTGACTTGATTTTTTTCCGTCGGCTTTCAACCTGCTTATAAAATATAAGAGGGGTGCTAGGATTCCAGGCGTAACTTGCGCTATTATAATAGGTAGCTCATTCACGTGTAGCGCATAGCGGATTACCTTATTAAATTTCCTTCGTATAATTAGGCAATCAATTTAGCCACTTTATTTATAAAAACGTGAATGGGTAAAGGTAAATATTACAACTGAAAGAATTTTTTAACTTCAAAATTACGTGCTGGATTTCTGCAAAGAAAACGAAAGTAGAAAGTAACCTTCGAGTTCAAAAATTGCTATAGTTATTAATGGTCCAATATTCTGCGATCAAGATAAATCACTTTGGTCAGCACTCCATCACCGGTGTGCAGGTTTTATTATTTAGAAACAAGAACAGCCAATACTTATACTGTCAGATCAGAATTCGTAATGTTAATAACTTTCCTTTTCAAAAAATCGCTTAAAAACTTCGATACCTGTTGCTGCATATCAAGTTGCAATTTATTTACAATAATACTCCACCGTTCACATGTTTCACGGAGTGCGCATATTCTGGCTTAGACGTAAACAAGTTCTAAGTAAGAAATTCAAGACAAAATATTATAATACTTGCTCAAAACTAATTTACATTTTATCACAATTTTGCCTGGCATAATCATAAACGCGCTGTTGAAACTGTGTTGTCTGTTGATTATGAAACTTTAAGCTACCCAACAAAAGTAGACTTTGATGTCGCTTGTTTATGTGATAATATGGACGCACGTGCAGTAAACTCAAGAGTAATAAAATAACTCTTTCTTCTATTAGGTTCAATAGCCGCTCATATTCTTTAATTTTCTATTTTTTTCTTAATGAAGATGTTTTTTAAGATAAATTATTGTTTAACCAATTCGTTATGAGATCAATAAAAGCAATTATCAAATAATGTCATCATAAAGCTTATGCATAGTCTTGATCACATTCTTGATTTCGTGCTCGGCCGTTGACACTATAATGTACGCGACGCATGCTAAAAAGTAATTTCAAGTTTCAAAGGCACGTCTCTCAACGAGCCAATTGTCACACCGCCCACTGCTCCTTTTTCCCGAGTGCAAGGCGGGAATGAATGATCGCTAGCCACAATCGCGCAACTCTTGTTCAACCTGCAGTAGATGTAGGTATATAATAACCCATTTTAAAAACCTCAAAGAATTTTTCATTTTCAAACCTGATCAAATAACACACGCATTTCTGTGTCTTGAGTTAGTTTCCGCGATAGATATTTTAATGAAATTCATTTCAACCCTACGGTACTATCTCTTTACTACTAAACCATTTAATATCTTGCGAGCAGTGTACCTGTATCAATTCTCATTAAAATTAATGTTGCGGAAAATTAACGCACATGCGTGGTCTCATTGTACGGGATGAAAGTCGGTAAACATAATAATAATCCCATTCACCACCATCGTCATAATTGAAATAAAAGTTAGTCTTGAGCTTAATCTATTATGACTAATAACAGGAAAAAATCATCATCCTCGAGACCAAAACAATAGGTAGAGCTTGGACAGTGAACAACGTCGCAAATGAATTTCCCCTAATGCCTAGGAAAGTTCTGAGCAATATCATATCGCATCTCTGCATTCGATGCTCGAATACAGCTAATGCTGCGGTAATGCAGCAAGCCAAACTGCTGTAAAGTTTAATTAGTGTCTTACGCAATTAACTGTGCGGTTGAATCAAAGGAGGAAAGCAAAAACTGAAGAGACTCAAGCTGCAAAAAATGATATTGCCTCGAGTAAGTGTGCGCATATAATCTTACGATAAAAAAAGTTTTACAATCTCTAACGTAAAAGTGATAAACCTACCTTTCTCGCCTGACACTCGCTCGGCAATGCAAAAGTGCATCCACGGTTCTGTATAATAGTATCACCTATACCGGCGGCGCCTTAATTGTCTCTCGCGACGACGCCGACACAGAAAGGAGCGAAGAAGCCTTCCCTCCCTTTTACGAGCTGAAACGAGCGAGTTTACGAGGCGTCGTGGGAGAGCGGCTTTTCTTCCTTTATCAGCGTTTTTCTCTCCCCTCCTTTTTATCGTGCTGCCGTAGCCGGACGCGCCGGGTATAATATAGTCCGCGCAGAGCCAAGATCTGTGTAATAGGAAAACGATCTTGGCCGTGAAAACGCCGCGCGCGCAGGGACTCTTGCGTAAGACTTTTCTCCCGCACATATAAGTAGTCTCGCGGTGAAAGCAATAATGAGCATCGCGGAAGTCCGTCGCTGAGGATGACGCTGGTGCAGACGCGTCCGCCTTTCTTGGCGGAAAAGACGCGGGGACGTGCGAGCAGAAAAAGCGGAAGCGAGTTGAGGAGCACCTCGCCAGGAAAAAGCTCGTAATCTCGTTATATTGTGTGGGACTTCTGTTTGCTCTACTGGTTTAGAACTTTTTCTTATTTACCACCGCGTACGTCTCCATCTCTGTCGAAGAAAGTAAGAGACTGAGCCTGCCAAGCTGAGGACGCTTTTTGCTCATATCTTTGCGTGCCGGAGACTGTAGTCGAGAATCGAAAGCCGAACACCGCGCTCAACGCCTAATTATAATATGAATAATAAAGAGATAAGAACGAGATTTTCTTTATTCGATACCTTGGTCAACAAGTCACGCCTGAAATGAGATAGAGTAATAATAAAGTTTTATCGCTGTTTACTTTCGATTTACATGCGTCGTGCAAGAAAACATCATATTCGAAACACGTTTTTTCAATTCAAAGATTAAATCTGAAATTATGTTTTACTTACGTATAAAAACATATCATATTTTTTATATTAGAAATTCAAGTTTGATTTTTTTTTAATTTAGTTTATTGAATTTCCTAACCCTAAAAACCCAATTGAACCTTAATTGATTCGTTTTCCTTTGGCATCGAATTCCAGAGTTAGCGCAGGAGCGAACTCTGGAAGTAATGCTGCTCGCAAGAGACCCTTGAGGCGTCAGCGCGGCACAGGCGAAAGAGATAGTACTGTCCTCAAAGCGGATCGTTTCTCAAGGGGATAACGTTCTTCGGGCGGTATTGCTCTCGTTCTCTCGGACTCGAGACAGATCGCATGCTGCGATTCGGACCTGTGCGTAATGTTACGCTGCCCAGCCACGCCTTCGCAGCTTGTGTGTACATTGCACATATAGTGCAGGCGCAGCTGCGCTGCAGTAATACGAGGAGTTCCCGCGCGTGATTTCAAATGAGAGATAGAGATAGAGAGGGCCCCGCGCGATATACAATAATTTATATCCGTTAATTGAATTTCAGGCCAAGAAAACCCGTCGCTCCCGCACACCGATCTATATAACTCGAAGCAAAATCTTTGCAAGTGGAGTAAAGAGAGAGAGAGAGAGAGAGAGAGAGAGAGAGAGAGAGGGAGAGAGAGAGAGAGCCCATATCGGCGCAATTTTCTCACGCTGCTGACCCTGACATTACGTGCGTGCTGTAAATGCAGATAAATAGCCGGCACGCTTTAAACTGGAAAACGCGGACGGCTATTATGCGGCCGTGTGCTATGCTGCAGCCGCGTCGAGCGAGATTCGAATCTCGCATGAGCCCTATACACTCTCGTATGTATAGCTATACACACATACTCGCGGCGCTTTGGAAAAGTATCATGCGGAAGTGCTGATCCGCTGCTGGAGATGTGTGAAATGCTTTTCTCTGCGGTATCATCTGAGCTTGGATTGAAATGAAACGGGTTTCCTCGCTGTATGCTCTAAACGATAACTAGGTATATGCAACAAGTTGCCCCAAGATTTATAATTTTCGATAGTGACTCGAAAAATTAATACGGGATTTGAGTTATTACAGACTCAAAAAATTATCTTCAGTTCATGTCATGTTTGTAAACTTCGGATCTTTTTCTGATCGTATATATAAAAAGAAAATCTCGAGTGGAAGAATTCAACTAAAATATTTAACAGCGATCGGAAATAGTTTGCGAGTATTATTGGATTGCAATGCCATCGAGTTAAGTCAACATTTTCTCCTGCAGACATTGATTTTGTATTCCGATCGGTATGGGCCAACGTGCGGAATTTAATACCGTGACTCGACATACGTGACAGGGATGAAAAACCAAATGTAAATTCACTGATGATTAATGGAGTTAAAAAATTTTGTTCAAAAATAACAATCAATTAATTATAATATATGTAATAAAATAATATCCTAATTTGTAACAATACGTGATATAATCCACTATATACCGTAACCTAGTATAGATTTGAAAACTAAAGCGATTTAGTTTTGCAGTTTTTTAAATTTCATATTTCATAGGTATGATTGGGTACTACACTAATCAGTTTTTCCATTATACACTTCATATAGTTGAAGATTAGTAACAATATGTCTAATTTCACTTATTTTGCATATAGTCTTTTAAAATCATTATAATTTTGATTTGTTACTTGCATCCATTTATTGTTATTGAAACATCAACTGAATGCACATCGCTTCTTACAGAGTTTAATCATGTTTCCGTCAATCCCACATCAAACACTTTTTTCACAGTAAACAACTTGCATCGCGTATATACGAATACAAATTAATCGAGAGGCTTGCATAAAATTCTTTTTTCATCGAAAATCCTCGAGGAATTCGAATGGAATTATTTAGAAAAATATTGTGTCATTTAGAATCAAAAGTTCAAATTAAGTATTACAAAATATTTTGGTCTTTGAAAGAAATGTGACCCCATTATGAACAATATTCACGACCGTATTTGAGTTTTATTTACTAATACAGCAGAACGTATTTTTTCGCAGAATTCCAGAATGGCTGCACGTGTATACGTTAGTGACATTCAGGTATGCCGTATATGTATTAGCAGTGGCATGACACATCGAATCCGGCAACGCCTGATTTTATGTTAATAGTCTTATGTAAATTGGCGGATTCTAAAAGCTCTACTGATTCAGTTTGTTTCGATTAAAAATCAGTAGTGTAAGATTACTCGAATAAATTAGTAAAGTGCGATTAGAATCTATACGAGATTTTGTTTATAGTGCGCGTCACTGTAACGGTTACTCAGTATGCAAACAAATGTAACGCATTCGAACAGTTTAATAAAAAAATCCATGCAATACTGCTGCTATGTTTATGTACTATTAAAATTTATTGTAATTTTTATTGTAAATGTATACCTCGTCGAATGCGAACCCCATTAGGCGCGCTGAGAACTGAAGAATTCATATAACACGCGAAGAACCAAATGTCTAAATGCTCAAAGAGCCACCTCACTTTTTTTAAAGACGCTTCCGCTTGTCAGCAAGTCTTTTCCAAACGCACGATTAAAATAAAAAGTAATAACAACTAATTATTTGAAAAAATCAATGTTCCTCCTCATAAACTACTTTGTTTACTAACCATCAGTCTCTGAGTGAACTCAATGGGAAGCCATACTAGTGGAATGTTTATAATGACAAACTGTAGTTCAGGTATGAGAACATTCAACGTAAGAGCCCGCGAAAGTTGTGTTGAAGTGCGCGCATGCTCGGCACGGCGTCTAGACCAGAACTGAAGGTGTAGCGCCGAGTCGCGAGACACCGATATCGTAAGCGCACGGTTCAACTCTTCCACTTCTCTTGCTACCTGCGCGTGAACCGCCGCTCACGTCTCTTTCTCCATACACTCTTTCTCTCCCGCGCAGTTATACTTACTCCCGCTATCTTCTCTCTCTCTCTCTCTCTCTCTCTCTCTCTCTCTCTCTCTCTCTCTTTTTTTCTTTCTCAGCATAACTTTAACCGTCTTTGTCTCTTGCTCGGCGCAACTATTTCCAGTTTGGTGCTACGAGCATTTAGTAAACATTGAATTACATTTTGGATAAAAAATGATCGATTTATTTAAATCTGTCCACTGTTACTGAGCCACGAAAGCTGACGAAACTTGCCCATTAATTTGATTAGAATTTTGATGCGTACACGGAAAAAAATGGTTAGTAACAGTAACAAACCGCTTGGCAAAATAAGCACCAACTATTTTTGTGGTTAACCTTACCAAGTACTTGGTAAGTATAATAAAATAATTGGTAAGTTACCTGCTTTTTTGATAACATTTATCAAGTTATTGGTTAGGTTAACGAACAAAATAGTTGGTGCGTATTTTGCCAAGCGGTTTGTTACCGTTACCAACCATTTTTTTCCGTGTATACACATTTGCTGAAATGCAGTAACTCAAGCATCAGCATGTTGCTAAAACAATTATTAGTGACTTATTATGAAGTATATATTATGACAGAATAGAATTTTTAGTAAAAACCTAGATTAAATACTTTATTATAAATATACTTTCTCTGAAATATCAATTCGTCTACGACGTAATCAAGAACTTTATAATAACAGATAACTAAGTTTTCTTCGTATAACAAATAAATTATTTAAAATCTTCATTAGCAAAAAAGGCTATGTCCTAAATTATTTTACGCGTAATATTTTCCTTGGGTACCTTGAACAAAGTAGTGAGCATCCCAAGATAGACGATTTTCTAGAATCTTTTTGTTCAGCGTAACGTAGCGCAGGCGATTACGAAATACAAGAATAAAGACCAACAGTGATGGATGCTTTCGAAACGACATTACGGTGCCGAAATTCTTATAGATCTATGAATGCAACCAGTATATGAATGAAATATAGAAAAGGATGTTGGAATAAAAGCACTTTCAGCATAAGCTAATACTAATTAAGAATATTGATATGTTGATATAGTCGTGATTGTAGATACTTTGTTTATAAAAAATATAGTTGGATTGAGTTAGACATAAATACTTTGGAAAATTTTCGTTATTGCGTATTGGTAATGTATTTTAAATTATAGTCTTGCCACGGCTGTTTTAGGACAAATTCATACCCAAAATAGTATTATGGAACTTTTTTTAATAAATCTTCTTCAATACTGAAATACCAGCTTTATGAAATAAAAATTTCGCCGAATTTAAACTTTTAAATAGCTCATACAATAGCAACAACTAAATTCCAGCCTTATTCTATGCTCATCAGCAGTATGTTTCGTTCATATAAATCAATTTCCATAGCGGAAGAGCAGGAGATAGCGTGAATCTAATATCAAAGAAAGTTTTGTGCGATCATAGCGATAAAAATGGCATCGAGAGAAACTGTAAATTGAACGCGTAACGTCTGCTCGCGGGCGCACGAACCTGGAAGGAAGTTACGCTGACGCTGCTGCCACGACGAAGGCATACAATCGTATTTTAATGAAGTTATTAACTTACGGTTAGCTCTGGGTCAGGTCATCGTGCGCGAGCTAACCGATTTATGCGCGCGTATGTGTATGCGCGCGCACGCACGCTCCTGTCTACATACTACATACGCTCGCAAACTCGCAAATTGCGATCGCGTTATTACTTTTCTAACGGTCGCTGACTACGCTGCGACGCAGAGAACGCTCTCTCTCTCTCTCTCTCTCTCTCTCTCTCTCTCTCTCTCTCTCTCAGTACAGTGGGTATGTAGCGGAAGGTGACTTTAAACGCACCCCGTTGGGCCGTCCTCCAGCATGTACATTGGATTCGTATGATAAGTGCACAACCTACTTTTTCAGAACTCGTCTTGATTTTTGACGATGGATTTCAGATATGTGAATATCGCACAATGCTATATTATAGTGACGTCTCTTTAAATTTCTCCTAATTTATGGCTTGATGTACGCAACGATTATGAATTTCCAAGAAAATCTTTTCTATTGGCTTCCGTGTAACGATGTACCCTTTTGAACTGACGACCGTTACAGCCTGAGAATGGATACAATTAGAACTGCGAAATCGTTAATCGTAGCGGTTTGGAAGCTATAAACATGGCTGCAAGTCATGATTTGTCCTGACGACGTTTTTGTTTGATCCACAGCCGTTACAGAGTAATTGTCATATTTTCAACACATGCGGACTTCGCAAAGTTATATATTAGACTTTTATACAGTTTTTATTTATATAAAAAATGGGTGCCATTAGCATTTAACGTGTATAATAGTAAGTGGATCAGTTCATCCGTATGCAGTCAGACGAGATTTCCTGGTCTCGATGCAGATTTAATCGCGCGCGTGTTACAGTATAACAGAAATAACTTTCAGCGATCAAAAAATGTTCAATCCCAACCAATGCAAGGCTTTTATTAGACACGTAAAGCTGAGGAAAAACACTCTCGACTACTAAAAATATGTAGATTGAAAACATCCCACGATACAGAAAAATGTTCAAAGAATGTGTTACATCATTAGCATCACTATCGAACATGCTCTTCGTGTTGCTACTTATGCCACGAATCAAAGAATTCGACGCGCCGACACTTAGATACAAAGAGTCACTTTTCCATCAGAAACCTTATCGCCGTTTTCAAGACGGCAGATATTATTATAAGAGGAATCTTAAAGCGCCCGAGTACTTGCACTTAAGGATACGTTAGCTTAGCGCCTCTTACGCATCGGTCGAAACTAAAATGTAGCGCTTTTAATGTATCATAACATTTCCTAATGTTTTTTTTTCTTCAAAACAACGCATTTATATTATTATTTTATTATACACAATAAGCAAAAACTGCAGTGAATGCAGTATAATAATTACGATGGAGTAGATAATTATCGCGAAAGCTCATTAATGCAATAACAGCGCGACTCTCTTCCGAGGATCTACAATAACAAGCTCAAAGTCGAAGCGCATCTCTCAAGTTGCAAGAGAGCCGGACAGTCAGGTTAAACAAGCTCGCGGCACTCGTCGCGTTGGCCCATCTCCTTCCGTAGTTCTGCTGCAGTTCTCGACCTCGATTCGCAATCGGAAACGTCTCAGCGAGGCCAAGCGCGACTCTTCGAGACATTTATCCGCCGCCGCGAGAAATTCAATGGCCAGTCCTCATTAGACTGCGCCACATCCCTTCTTCGCACACTCGCCTGTGCTATCAGGCATATATGTACAGTATAAGCGGCTGATCTATTGGCCGTGACGCACAACGCATTTTTCGAGTTCGATCCTTCCTTATATTTACGACGGCAAACGGTACGGCGTGCGTATCTGCGCGCGTATACGTGTACGTGTATGTAGGTAAATATAGGAGCCGGATACGCGCTCGCGTAATAGCAGATGGCTTTCTGTGCCGATTGTCACGAGGTACACTCGATGTGCCTCCATTTTTTATTTGTCGATGTAGCAAGTAGCGACGAATGTTTTGGATCGTGTTTGGAGGTGACATTCCGCGGTATTGCACGATTCTGTCGAAGGTAAAGGTGTGCATTCCTAATGGTGATGATAGAATTCTTTAAGGATCATTAGCTTCTTGAAACTAGACACGAATTTGTGAATTTATTATTATTTTTTTATCTTTTATAGTAAAATTCACCATAAGAGATATTAGATTTTATCATCTCAGATAGTAAACATTATTAAGAAATATAGTAAAAAGTAGTATTATAATTTTTTATAATGCAAAGTAAAATAATATAGATGAAACAAAGTCGAAAAGAAAATCAAGACTCGATAAACAAGCAGGCGTAATAGATAAAGCAAAGCCGAAGATTCTTAGGATAACTGCTGCACGTAGCACGAGCAGCAACTGTACTACGAGATTGTGCGGCAGCTCTTCCAATTTCGGGAGCGCTACCATCCCAAAAACACGGTACTGCTGCTGTTCGTGCACTTATCATAAAAAGACTGTGTTCGTCTCGGACGCCTACGGTTCCCTCGACTAAAAAGCCAATTTTCCCCCCTGGTTGCACAATATATTATTAGCAACGCAAACACCCGATAAGTAAATCACAGAGTTTACAAGGGTGCATACGAGCCTAAAGTTCAGCTCTTAGCAGCGACTGCCCGAAGTTCAAGCCTACATATTTATGCGCAATTTTTAGTCCTTTTCGAGCCTATAAAGGTAAGATTAACGAGAAAACGTAACAAGGCATCGAGAACGCCCGTTAAGTGAACCCCAAGAAACACGCAATTTACAGGTGGTACAGACCTACCAAGTCTTGCGTATTTTTTCGTGCTCTTGAAGCCTATGTAAGCTAGATTAACGAGAAAACGCGCAAACGTACCGAGAGCGCCCGATAAGTAAACCCCAAGAAATAATTTAAAAAATTTTTAAAATACTTATATAGATACACACATCCATCAGATAGGCTGTCGGGCAAACATCCTTGTACGAAGGAATTCTAAATATTATAATACTAAGAGGAAATTCCTCGAGTCAATAATTTCTTCTTAGTATTATAATATTTAGAATTGATATTTTGATCTGAGGTGGTTTGATATCACTTCAACGAAACATCATCGTAGAATAGAATTTTGTGTGAATTAATTTAGGGTTAACTCTCCCACATTTGTATAATTCTGTTTACATACAATTTATGTAACTAATTAAACGAACTTACCGTTTCGTTTTCCTTTGTGCGTAATTTTTGGTTCATCTGCGCGCTCTCGTTTACCAATTTCTCTAACTTCTCGATTTCGCGGTTCTTGCTTTGTATCTCGTCGATCTGCAATCAAAAAGGTTGCCCATATTATTTACGATCTCAACCAAAGAGATCGATATCTTTTCTCTATAAGCCTACATAGTATCCGCTTCGTGGCATGTGGACTAATTATTCTTTGTAAAAACGATGACGTAATGAACACGTGTCAAGACTAGCCACAGAATGTTTCGATTACTGACTCGGCATGCCGACGATTTTACACTTGCACAATTTACCAGTGATTGGCAGCACATTGTAATTTATGTTCGGCTGGTTTGTGTACCTGTGCTATCTTACGGTTGATTATGATCTCATCGTGCAAACCGACCTGCGGTAAACTTTTGCCACCATAAAGTTTTTGTATCAACCGTTATATTCATTGCGAAGTAAAATATTTCGCGCAAATTAGATAGAAATCGAAAGAACGCAAAAATTTTTTCTTACGTTTTATAGAAATTATATTAACGATTTCTTTGCATAGCGTCGATCAAACGGCAACAGAAATAGTAGTTTATTTATACAAGAATATTTCCTTGATAAGAAAGTGAAAATGAAAAGATGCTCGATCGATACAGATACAAAATTTTATTGTAGATTGTAAATTATGCAAAGGAGAAAAAAGAAAAATCAAAATCACGCACCGCCTCACCACCTCATTGAATACTCATTCCACACATATCAATCTCGTTAGCATTTTCAGATCTCACTGCATCGGCGAGCTTGTGATAAACGCACACAACCGTTCGATCGGGAGCCAGTCTCGTGTACGTCTCGATGCTGCTTTATAAACGGCTGATCACGAATAAAATGCAATCTTAAGAAGCAACATCGCACGGCGAGCATGAATAATTCATCGATCGAAGCATTATGCGTATACACGGCAAGTCGAAGCGTCGCGAGGAATAGACCTGAAAATTGATAATTCGCGAGGTGATCGATCCGCGTGCACGCGGTTCTGACCCGACGACGCCGACGGCTCAGGTACACAGATCGTGCGCTTTGTTCACGGGAGGTAAAATTTGATGAAGTGTGAATTTCTCTTCTGCTGCTCGGTGAAAAAGCATGATTCTTTGAGACAGTGGTGTAGAAAAAAATAAAAGTGTGTAAGTATTAACAGCTTGAGATGTATAAACAGAACAAAATTTTCAAGAGATGGTATTTGGTGTTACGATATTTTTCCAGTGTAGGCAGTTGCATGAGCGACCCTAAGCAGGCTCGAAAAAGTCAGCTTTGCAAGACTGAAATACCGCTATGTGCTTTGGGCTTGCAGATTGCGATGAGTGAAATAAGAAAGCGTCTATGCGCTACCTATCAGCGCTGGCCAGAAACACAAAGAGTTTAAGAGGAGAGCCGAGAGCATAATTGAAATTAAGTTAAGGTTAGATTCGGTACAGTTTTTAATAAAATAATTTTTAGCGTAAAAATTTTACAGTTGGAAATCGATGAATCGTATAATGATTACCATGTCTGTGTAGAGTTCAAGTAATAGTCATCTCCGCTTCTGCGATAATCTGCATTTTTCAACTTTCAGAAAACCACTTATGCCAGACCACGGTTCGCTTATAATCGCTCGTTTTCTCATAACAACGGGAAGAAGCGCAAAGCAGTTCAGGATCGTTCGCTTCTGACCAAGATTTTGCGCTCTACTTTTGCCCCGCAAAACATGTATTCGCCGAGAGCTGGAGCAGAGGCCCACTCTCTTTCGTCCTTTTTTCAATCTCGGCGTTGTTTCTCTTTATCTTTTTGCAGCATTCGTTTTTCTCGTTTTTGTCAGACATGCATAGTGTCGCTATTTTAAAATTTTTTCACTGACAGGTGCACTGAGGGAAAAAGATTGTTTGAACTAGTTTACCTTAAAATATACATTCACAAATTCGGCTATCATCTTGTTTGCAGATAGACAATGCGATAGCGTCCATTACGTCCAGTAACTTTTTAAAACATATCGTATGCAAATTCTGAACAAAGCGTATCTAAACTAGGATACACTTTACAATCGCTGGATTGTTATTTTGCAAGCATATTCGACTGTCTGGGTCCTATAATAGTCCATGTCTCTTTTCTGTTCGCAGTGCTCTCGACAATCGCCGGAGGGCCTTCACCTTCACCTTGCCTTTCTAAGCCGACACGCGCATCGCCAGGGGCACGTATTCCGCGAAAACGGGCTTTCGCGGACTCTCGATTCGTGCGCAAAATTCGCCAAATACGCTCGCTGTTCGCTTTTGACAAAGACTGACATAGCGCAGCGAATGCACAACGTTCCCGCGCATGTACGGCGTTTCGATGGAACGCGCTGATCATATAGATTGAGCTCCTCGCACGGGCCGTTATTTCCTTAATATTATCCTTATTTACTTATTCGAAATAGCTCGACCGACGACAAACCATCATGCAAAAATAGAAAAATATCGAATAAATTACAGTGCGATACGTCAGTTGATAATGAGGAATAAATTTTTTTCATCAAAACGCCTCGCATTAAAGTGGTCGTGCCGTAACACACGTTGGCTTTCGTAACCAAACAAGGAAGAAAAATTAATAAAACCATCAAGGCTCGTAACTCATTTCACCCACAACAGATATCACAGACCCGCGTATACGTGTACTTCCCACAGCGTTAAATATGCAAGAAACCGTATAGACAACTTTCAAAACTACAAATTACAGCGTATAAGGTCAATTCCGCGTACAAGCGGCGGCTCTCCGACGCGTCGTTATACTATACACACCCTGATTTATGTCCATATCCGTTCATCTCGTCCATTCGAATGAGTCGCGCACTGCGATCTTCCACACATGCCGCATGCGAGCAAGAGGCGAATCTACCTGCCAGAGGTGTTCCTGCATATGTAAGCGTTCTCCCGGCGCACTTTCACTAGTCGCCGTATCAAATTTATATCAACCGGCGCTCGCCATGGGTGCCATTGATATTGAAAGAGAAAGGGGACGAGTATAGGCAAAGGCTCTCTCGGGTTCTCGCCTCGTCGCCGCTCTGTATAGCCGCGGACGCGCCGCAATTACAGCCGATGATAGTTACACGCGCCATTGCGGAGCTATAGCCGCCGTGTGTTGTATGTATGGGATTTGACTGGAGATTAAGTGCGCCAAGCGCGCGTGTAATTATTGCTGAGAGATTGCGGCCTTGCTGCTGCACGGCAACGTGAGAAATTAGGTTTTTTTGGAACATTTTAGTTTTAAGAACATAATTCGATTACATTATAATGTAATGTCCGATATGGGGAGAAGTGTGATCATTCATTTACGAATTCTGTAGACGTTATCGTTATTGCTTTTTATAACATTGAAATCGGATGTGAACTTGAAAAGTGTAGCGGCATAATAATATTTTTCAACAAATTTTCGAATCTTAATGTATGGGCCGTGCAGCAGCGTCACGATGGTATTCGTACGTGTTTTAATACAGGGAAGTCCAGCTCGTGCGAATGTCACTTTCAATAAATAGGAAACCAACATTTACTCGTGAATATGATGCCGTATAATTAGTTCTCCGAGCTAATGTTAGTTAATAGCAACTCAATTGGACCTTACCGACCGGATCCATATAAATCATTTTTCAGTACAATCACTGTAATTGAACGTTTTCTTTGGCGAAATAACGGCGAAAATTAATCAACGCGAGAGATCGAGAGTTGGTCCGCAAAAAGTACGAGAACTTAGTCGGTATATGCGAATAATGCATTAATCTTCGGGACGATCGTACAGAAAACATGTGCGTGCCGTTGATGAGCTATTAACACAAATCCTTAAACGGCAGTAGAAGGCGCATATTAAAACTATGCCTCGTAATAACTTTCGCCGGGTGCGCGTATTTCACTGAATTATCATCCTGACCATGCGCATTTTTTGGATGCGCACGTGTTATCTGAATCTTTGACCATCTTTGATTAGATTTACCTCTTTTCAAGAATTCACAACCGAAATAACCGGAACATTCCACCGCAAACGAGTGACGCACTTGCAGCGTAACTTCCCTTTCATGAGAACGAAATTCAAAGCAACAGCCTGATACTGCACAAAGGCACAGCACGAGCTCGTAAGACCCACCGCGAAGTTGTCGCGTATTATTGCGCGCAGTGTGAATTGTGATGTACACACCTCGAGGTGCAAATCGTAGAAACGATGCATAAATCGAGCTCAACGCCGCCGGCACGCATCACGACACGCGCGGCACTTTCGGATCGTACAGGATGCACAATAATAATCCCGCGGCGAGTGAAAGTGGCTTCTCAGAAAATCGCCAAGAAATCGGGCCAATTGCCGACGACGGCGGCAAGTGGCGATGAGAGGTAGGGTCACGGGTTGGCGACGCTGCTATCGCGAATTCTGAAACGATCGAGCGGCCGATTCGCATAATGAGTGTAAATTAAGAAGGGGTTCAGGCTTATATCCACGATTTACATCAGGTGCTCTGCGCGATGCCCCAAGCTGTTCGTTCGTTTTGGAGCGGTTTTTTTGTAATTCCGCATGCTGTACGAGCGGCTATCTCTACTTGTGATTATTACATTTGTCAAGTTAATTATACAATTTCTAGTTTCAAAGGTTTTTAATTCAAATTATATAATATTTTTTAAGAGAAAAAGAGAGAGCTTAGAACAAAAATAGACGTTGTTCTTTGTACTTTAAAAACTACTACTATAAAAACTAATTCCGATGATAGAAGATTGTGCATAACTTTCAGAATATAATATTGTAAGACCTTGGATTTTGAAACAGCAACTCGATGTCAGCGATACTTGGATGGCTTTAAGAGGCAAAGGAAAGGTAATCGTAATTATTGGTCCATAGTCGACAACAACATCAGCACAATTACACACGAGGATGACGAGTACGCTGCAACTCTATTCAGGATAGTCAGCAAAAGTCCACTCGCAATGCAGACCTGCATATATAAGAAAACAATTTCGTTGTTTTTATAGCTTACTCATATTTGCTTTTTTTCCCATCAAACATTACAAAGGAAATCGAACATCTCTTTACAAAATAATATTTGTATTTTACGTAAACAATAAAAACCAATACAATATACCGCAATAACTACAATAAGCTCTTCTTACAGATTGCAAACATTATATAAAAAGGAGTTACAGCAAAATAGTTACATTAACTCAATGATTAATTATTTTGATGATATTTACGCGTTTAAGCTCTTGAATAAACGTAATAGTTAAATAAAGCTTGGAAGGAAGTAAAAAACAGGCAAATAATAAATTGACGATGGCAGTGTTTGGTTCAAGTTTTGAAATGCCTTAATGTGACAAGTACGTTAAAAACTAGAATATTTTGAACATTTTTCAGTAGCACACTACTCTGGTCCTCAAGTCATATTATCTTTATGCACATTATGACTGTTCTCAAAAGAAATTTTAACATTAATCTAATGTTTGATATCTTATAAGAAATAAATAATAAGTAATATATGACTGAATGTTGATTTCCTAATGGAAAGTGCCAGGCTTTCGTCTGTTGACCATGACAACAAATTTTTTGCTACAGATGCATTCCCCGGCAGAATAGACTAAATTTCTATACTCAGGATTGTAATTCACAGAATTTTTTTATTTTAACGCATAAGTAAAATAGTTGTATAAACATACTAAAATTTCTTGTGGTATTTAGGATACGACAATTTTTCATCGTGATAAGCAATCATTCTAAGCAATAACTTGAATAAAACTTCTGTACGCTAATCTCACTTGAAACTCACGTTCGCAATCGTGGGTTGTAGAGCAAAAGTTACCCGGGCAGATATTACGCATTTTTCCAGACAAAGAGTTGATTCGATCTTACGAATAATAAAAACCTTTCTAATTAAGCAGCTTTCGCGAATAAAACTAGGGCCACGTATCGCAATATACGATACTGATACAAAAATCGTTTCTTTGCCGTAGATGGCAAAGCCCTTATTTGTTTTATCCTGGCAATAAAACAAAAACCATTCACTCTGTTCAAGCGGCGGTATGAATCAGCTCGATATTGCATTGCAATCTGTCCGTTGTTTGGTTGCGGCGACGGTCGCACTCCCTGCTGTCATATAGTGCACAGCATACGCGCGAGCTTGCTTGCGCCGCGATAGCATCTACACTTGCGACTTATCCTTGAAAAGACTAGCTATCCAACCTATGATACCAGCTATATTCATTCTTTCTTTTCTTTTTGCTAATTCACTCGAAACCGTTTATTACCGTTAAATGTTTTATCATACCTTTCTCTTCATTACAATCCATTATACATCGCATACCGAGGATATTTCTTTGTATTGAATAAATACCTGTGCGTAAATATGTATGCGTATACGTGCAAACATGTAAAGTGAAACGTTATAATTTAAATGCACTGTTACGTTGAAAAGGATATACCATGTATTATTAAAATATATATATATATATATATATATATATATATATATATATATATATCATTCTCCATAAGAATAATAATTTTAAAAATATAAAAATAATAATAATTTTCAAATCCGAGATTTCCTATCATAAGTATAAAATAAAAGAAATGCTTAGATATGTAGGTATATATAAATTATAATATGTTTCAGGCGATAACTACTACCTGTCTAAACATAATTTTCTTATACTCTAAGTACTTTTTTGGATTATAAAAATTTTAATGTTGAATGTTTACATTTGAGAGCTGGTTTTGGGTTTAAGAGAGTAGAATATGGAATTTTAGTTTGGGGAATGGAAATAATGGGTTTAGAAAGTATTCTGATTATAGACTGTTTGTTGGGTGGTGGAGAAAGAACTTGAGCAAGTTTTCGATTTTGGCGACGCATGTGCCGACGAACGCGTTCTCTTGAAGAAGATGTGAATTTTGAAATGGCCAGCCATTTTCGAGAGACTGGAGCAGCATTGAGCAAGGATTTGGTGTCGAGTTTGGACAGAATGATTTGAGACAGTTCAACTGGTAGTTCGCGAATGATGTCGATGCCTTGGTTGTAAACGCCCATGGCGGTCATGAGTTGCTTGAAGGAGTCCATATTCGGATGTCCAAGCAAAAGTGGCACCCCTGGCGACAGCTTTGCGAAACTCTGAAGCGTATAATAAGCAGACGACGCGGACTAAAGCAGAAGCATTCGTTCGTAATCTATATACATTGAAAGTAAAGTTAATAATTATGAAATAAGAAATGTCTGTTACAAAAAAGTGTGCAATAAAAGGATGCACAACATATGCGAATTCGGGTATAGCTTTACATAAGTTTCCTCGAGAAGAATCAATGCTTCTAAAGTGGTTAGAAGCAATAAATGCCAGTTGTGTTTCACTACACACAGTTATTTGTTGTTTGCATTTCAAGCAATCTGATTATATAAATCTTCGTAAGTACTCTGTATATATATATATATATATATGTTTACAATACAGTATTGTATACCAATGCTACTAAAAAATTCATTTAATTATTTCAGAAGCTAAATTCAGAAGACTGAGGTCAGATGCTGTGTCATCTTTGCATTTATGTTATGATCATATTTTAGATCATGAAAAATGTAACTTAGAAGATTTTTCAGAAGAAGATGTGGATGACGATGTTAGTGAAGAAACTGATAGTGATATTGAGTGCAACGAAAACAATATTCATAGTATAGTTAATAGCGAAGAAGAAGAACAAGCAGGAGATGATAACTCTGAGCTTCCTAGTGTTTGTGTGCAGGACTCGGATCATGACAACACAGCAAGTGATATTCATAAATATATGAACCTTGAACTAAGTGCTGAAAGTAGGTTAGATTCTGTTGTCAATAAATTAAAAGAAGATAAAGGTGTTCAAACTTATAGATTAACAGAAGAGAGTAGTTGTCAAACTGATGGATTAACGGAAAAGAGTAGTTGTCCCTCAGATAAACAGAACAGAACTGAATCATATAGTTTTCTAGATTTTATAAAAACAGATAGTGATCTACAGGCTTTTACTGGTATCAATTTTAACATTCTCGAAGCCTTAGTGAAAAGTATAAAATTGATTGAAAAGAAAGTAACAGATAAACATTCATGTTCTTTAAAAGAAAGAATCGTATTGACCCTTTGCAAACTACGATTAGGTTTATCATCTCAGTGTCTTGGAGTGCTTTTTAAAATTTCAAAAAGTACTGTTTGTAACTATTTTATAGAAACAGTTCATTTACTTTCTTGTGTGCTTGAAGAAATTGTGTATTTTCAAGATAAGGCAGAGATTCAAGAAAATTTACCAGTGTGTTTTAGTGATTTTAAAGATACCAGAATCATTTTAGATTGCACAGAGATTGCAGTATAGAATTCTAAATGTCTGCAATGCCGTTTGAAGATGTATTCTCATTACAAAGGTAAACAGACTGTCAAATTTCTTATTGGAATAACTCCGTCTGGTCTCATCTCATACTGCAGTAAATGTTATGGTGGTCGAGCATCAGATAAGACGATATTTTTACAAAGTGGACTATTACATAAACTTACTCCTGGCGAAGACGCAGTTATGGTAGATAAAGGTTTCATGATTAAAAGTGAATGTGATGATCGTAATATACAGCTGATTAGACCCCCATTTGCAGATAAAACAGTGCAAATGACAAAAGAAGACAGTTTAAAAACAAAGAGAATAGCTGCAGCACGAGTACACATGGAAAGATGCATTCAACGGATGAAAAACTATGCTTTCCTAAAGTCAACAATCGATTGGGAAATGACAAAGTATGTTGATGAAGTAATGATAATTATATGTGGTCTAGTGAATTTAAGTCGACCAATTATTGATAAATCTCGTTTTGCATAAATCATAAATAAATCAGGTTTTGTAAATATTTATGTATTACAAATAAAAACCAATATAAAATATAATTACTTATTTATTTTCTTGATCTTTGTTTTCATTCACTAGCCAAGGTAAAATATATTTAAAATAACATTGACTTAACGTTGCTAATAATTCTTTTATAAAATTGTCATTTCTAGGTACTGGAAGAATCACACATGAATCATTACTTGATTCATAAACTACAAAATGGCATTTGTCAAATTGTAATAGGGCCATTCCTAATTGTACTTGCCCGTAATACTGATGACGAGCTTTTAATTTGGGTACACCTTTTTCAAAGTTGATGTATGGCAAAGTTTTTAATAAGTTTTCTGCTGAAAGATTATTCGGATTTTTAGGACACTTTATTTCAATAAGGAGTTTGTCTACGACACCATCTGCACTAAATCCAAAACACGGAGTAGTTTTTAGAATAATCAAACCCATATCTTGCACTTCAAAATCAGTTAATTTTTTATACACTGCTTTTGCTTTGACTTCGCCTTCTTGGCCTCTTAAAGTATGCTCATTCCCTTTAAATGTAGATTTGTACGTTGATTTTAATTTTTTTCCCCATTCTATTTCATTGTGCCCACTTTTCATGTATGTAAATAGATTATAACATATAGATCCTGTAATTCTTCAGCTTCTCTCTTTGTACCAAGCAGTACTATTTTGTTTGAGCGTGCACATAAAAATTTCTTTAGCTTTCTCAATCTTAAGACACACATTATTATTATAATAGATTGCTTCTGCACGACTAGTTAAAGTAACTGTAAAATTATCTAAGTATTTAGACCAAATACAATTATTCAGAAGCTGCAATATCGCCTCAAGATCATTATTATGAAATTTGATTCAGATCACATATCACAGGTGATTGTTTGGCATTATTATTACTGATTACTTTAAGGATCCTTGGTGGCAATGCCATATTGGTTTTAGCTTGACAAGGTGTAGATGTTCTTTAACATCTAACATGTTGCCCGAGCTCTGATTCAGGATCAGCATCACTTAAAATTTTAAAAATTTCTTTTCGTATCTCTGGACTCTTTTGGTACTTCACTTTTGACTGAGCTCCATGACAAAATTTATGGAACGGTTCAGCTGCATAAGCATCACTGACCTTTTTCTTAACTTGTCCCCACTGTTGGCGTAGATCAGTACATCCTAATTGTTCAATACGGTCTTTTGTTTTTCTAAACGTATAGAATAATAGTTATTAAAATTGAAATTTCTCCAAACATAAACTCAGATTACTTACTTGTTTAAAAATAATAAAACACCAACTATGTGCTTACAAGAGCCGGAATTACCATCTTGGCAAGTGCAATGAGCTTTTATATTTTTATTATTTTGTTCATTATAACTTATTTCAACATTTATCTCATGGGGATATTCTGTCATAGATGTTGATTGCAAACACAGGGCAAAATATTTATCAACTTGATTTATTGTATTACAATATCCACATAATAATATGTGATTGGAGTTTAAAACTCTAGATCCTTCTTCAAAGGGTCTACTCCCACCATTAGTATAATTAATTAATTCGAATATCTCCACGATTGCACTTGCCATGTTGGTTTTTGTATATTTTTATAAATATATAAAACATTTTGTAGTATGATAGTTGACAAGTTTGAACTTGCCACCTCATACCACGTGACCTTATTATACGCTTCAAGCGCGGCGGTAGCGCCACCTTGCGGGACTTGGACATCCGAATTGATAGCTTTCTCAAAATGCTCAGCACTCTTTGAAAGCGAACCTTGGATTGATTGAAGCTGAAAAATTGCGACCTTTTATATCCGATTTAGGGCGGCACATACAAGACATGGTGTCACGTGCAGAGGTAGGATGTCACATTCAAGGGAGGGATGTCGCGCAAACAGAAATTAATCATTCGGAGAGGAGTTAGCAAGTTTTCAATCACGTAACTGTAGACTTGCACACACATGCTAACAATGTAATCGATTCTTAATCAAATCAGCTATATATGGGCTATATAGCTGCCAAAATGATTAAATCTCAGGTAGAAATAATTATCAGCCTCACAATAAGTTCAATCATAATTCCATGGTAACTATACAAATTCGACGTTTTTCATTAAAAATCTCAACATTTTTTGCCATCAAAAGGCATCACTTTCCTTTATCGCATCCTAACTTGCGTTAATGTACTTCTTTGCCATTCAACTCGGCTTCGACTCGTGCGCTCGGAATGCAAAATATAATTTGGCCGATGGTCGAAAATTTCACAGTCACGTTAAAAGAGCTGTTTTCGACTAAACACGTCTGTTCTTCTCCAAAAACATCCATATCTATTCCGCTCGTGTGTCCGCGTCCTTTTCATTCCCGCAGCTCCTCGCTCGCATGTCACTTTTACTCCTTGCACTTTTCATCTTCACGACAGTCACACTGTATAAGTACTGATTTTTATTTTCCAAATAAAGTCACTTTTCTCACCTGCTTTTCTTAAAAATCATAATTAATGCCAAGCAAAAAATCGTCTCTCGTTATAAATTGATATCAGGTTGTTGCTCGACTTATCGTGGTTATTAGCTTCCGTTCAGACAGCACGTTTTATTTTTTACAGTCGATCAGGTAGTTTATTTAGATCATATAGAACGGTTATCCAGTAGATCTGAGTGAGTTTATAGAATAATCTTATTAGTGCATCAATTGCAATCGACACTTATTAATTTATCAGTAACACTTACTGCATGCTCGTTTATCTGCTCGGTATTACGGCCTTGGTCAATTTTCATTTTTGTTATTTTCATCATCTATAAAATGAGACTCCCTGGCTCACGATCTATATAATTATCTCGAAACGTGATGATCCTGCAGCGGTTTTAATCAAATTCGGATTAGAAAACTGTTACGCATGATTAAAAATATTGTTGTTATTATAAGTACCGGTATGTCGAGTTAACTTCTTTCTCAAAAATACGAGTTTACTCGTTTCAATTCAGCTTGAATTGCCAAAAAATTAGAGTAAAAATCGCACGCGCGCAACTCTCATCGTCGATTCAGTTCGTCCCTATCCGAATTTCTCTTTCTCTCGCGTCCCTTCACTTTCCGCATGTATACTCGTATAAATAAGGTATTCCGCACACCCCTTCATCTACATTGCGCACATGTCGCCCGATGCATCTCGGCAGCGGCAGCACCAGCGCCGCCTCTCTTTATCTCCTTTTAAAGCATAAAACATTATACAGCCGCGTCGCATAGCCCGGGAAATACATATAAAGGACCTCTCGAGCTGGAGCGGTCCGGCGACGACGCGCGACGCACGAGCCGCGAGTCCATAACGCGAGCGCGGCCGCGGAATATCAAATGCGCTCTCTCACTCTCCCCCTCCCCCTCTCTCTCTCTCTCTCTTTCTCTCTCTCCCGCGAATACCTCCATTGAGGTCGACTTCAAGAGCTTGTATCTGGCTCTTGCGCGCGGCGTTTTCAGCACGAGAGTGCCACTCTCGGCCTGACCATTCCCACGACTTAGGACGACGGGAGCGGGAGATGCAGATATGTATGAGCTCAAGCACAGACGTTATATTATTATGCCCGCGCCGAATGTACACCTAAATTCACACGCTTGACCGAGCAGAAGCGTAAACACGAGCGACTTGCTCCGACGGGAAATCTGCGCGTGAGTACTCCATGCGTTTACCTGACCTAGATGGCTTGGGTAAAATTGTATACTGCGCGCAGGCGCTCTCTACATACGACAAAATTGTAAGCAGTGCTTCGCAAATTTTACGGATGGATTCAGGCTTTACCAAGTTCGTCGTTTATTTAATGAAACAAGTCTCGTGAGCGGCTTAAGCTAATCCAAAAAATCACAACGCAGATTTAGATGAGAGAAACAGTACGCCACCTCTTGCGCAGGCTAGAGATTCGGAGAGTTTGAGTGGCGGAGAAGGGGAATTAAAGGCCAGTCCAAAACTGGCGCTTCGTTAAATAATGCAAAATGTAACCCTTGTTTTATTTTTAAAATTTTCACTCTTTGAGATTAGCAATTAATGCGTTTGTTGAGGTCAAGCGTGAAATCAAGCAGGGCAATGCGATTACTTCGTTTTTTGTAAACGAATGAGAAGTGAAATACAATAACCCTAAAACAATGAATCATGTAGTTATCAATGTAGTCTAATTAGGAACACTAAATAAAAAGACTTATCGTTTACAATATAGTTTTTATAATCGGTTTAATTCCAGACGCAAACGTACTTTTGCGCTCGCTATAAGTACTAGAGTACTATACGCGCTGTCGAGGGCACCGCAACCTTATATTCTTTGAAATGGAGTTTTCTAACCTCTACAAAATATTCAAACATTTCTATCTTATTGAAATATGTTGTTTTAGCAGGCGAATCAATGTTACTTTCAAAAATATTAAAAGAACTTTTATTTAAAAAAAGTTTCGTAAAAAATGAACAATCCGTTAGTATTTCATAGCTGACCAAAATTTTGTGTTGTGTTTTTCTTTTCAATTTTTTTTCTTCTCCCAACTTCCGTTCTTATCCTCGAAACTTCCGTGGCGCGAAAAATCAAATTGAATTAGAAATAAAATGTATATATAATAAAAAGACGCATTCGGTGCATAGTATTTATTAAATGAGTCGAGCTTTGCTACTCGGGAGTTTTTGGGGTCGCTGAATACGAATATCGCGACGGCCACAGCCTCCGAGGTACCTGGTGCCCAGGGTGAACAGTATCAGCGTCTTTTTCAAGAGTTTTGTGAGAATTTGTAGCTTAATTAGTCGAAACTCGTTACTTGGGAGTTTTCGGGGTCGCTGGACACGAATATCGCGGCGGCAACAGCCTCCAAGGTACCTGGAGCCCAGGGTGGACAGTGTGAACGTCGTCTTCAAGAGTTTCATGGGAATTTGTAGCATAATTAGTCGAAACTCGTTACTCAAGGGTTTCGGGGGTCACTTATCACTCCGTAGTTTATGAGGTATGTGTGGATACTGGTTGTAGGTATTGCTGTGGAGATAGATTCTAGCGTGTACATCTATTTATTTTACAAATCTCATTTGATGTTTGCTTTTGAACTAAAACAAATACTCGCTATTTTAACAACAGTTTGATAATTCTCTTTTAAGTTAGTAAGGTATAATGTAATATATCTATCTAGAGGATAGATTTTATTATAATTATTACCCTTAAAAATTCGTGAAATCTTTGAAATAAAACCTTTCTCAAAAGGTAAAAGGTATACAAGTATAAACTGGTTTTTATTCACTATTAATTTTGTATTTGATGATGATATAATTCATTCAAATAATTATTTATATAAGTGACAAACTATGGTAAAAAATATATGATATCAAATAGTTAAATGGCAATTACGTATTTGGTAAAAATTTATCAAATTATTTTTTAAAACGATTTATAATACGATAATTTCATTGTTTTCCTAACGTCATTGTTAATTTACTGGAGGTATTCTACACTGCTATGAATATACTTGATAAACCCGTCGGTTGATAGTTCCTAATGTAAATTTTTTGAATTGATAAAAATTAATAACTTTTCAAATAAACTTATAACATTATTTAAATTTAGTGAAACACAGCATCATTAAATGATAAATACAGATATTGAAAAATGAAAATTATCATTGAAAAATTATTCTTTTTATCTCACCGTAAAATTATTAAGCGACGGTTTTATCAAGTATGTTCATAGTAGTGTAGAATACCGCCAGTAAATTAACAATGGCGTTAGGAAAACAATTAAATTATCAATCGTGCTAAAGAACAATTTGATAAATTTATTCCAAATACGTAATTGCCATTTAACTATTTGATATCATATATTTTTTTACCATAGCTTGTCACTTAATTATTTGAATGAATTATATCATCATCAAATACAAAATTAATAGTGAATAAAAACCAGTTTATACTTGCCTACCTTTTACCTTTTGAGAAAGGTTTTATTTTAAAGATAGTATATTACATGCCTAGGGAGGAAAAAACTTGGACAGTTCATATCTCGTGCAAATCCCGGGCGCCTGGAGGGGAATGTGCATTTTCGGTGCTGGTGTGAAGAAAAATAGTATACGCACCACGGGAGGAAAATTGAACAGCCCATACCTCGTGTTTGCTACAATTTACACGAGATATGGACTGTCCAAGTTTTTTCCTCCCTAGGCACGTAATATACTATTAAAAAGTGTTTGCATGACACTCATATTTATTCTCTTATGATAATAGGCTTGAGATGCGGATACAGCTATATCAAAGCTATCAAGTACTATATAACTACCGTAAAACATGATGTGAAGGCAAAAAAGTGAATATGCAATTGAGCTATATAGTGAATTCAAAACTATGAATTAAAATTGTTATGTAGGTACATTATTATTTGCAGATGATAACAAATTTTGACTACAAATTTTGCCCAGAAATAGTATTAATTAATAAATAATTAATAAAGGGGCGCTATAATCGATGGCTAGAGATTCCGAGAGTTTGAGCTGCGACCGGGTGAAGGGGAATTAAAGGCCAGTCCAAAACTGAATCTTTGTCAGTCAATCAGTCAATGAAAATGTAGCCCTTGTTATATTTTTGAAATTTTACTCTTTGAAATTAGAATCTCTTTATCCCTTTAGAAAAAAGACATGGTAATCGTATTCTATGATTCATCCTCTGACTGGCTATTCAAATACAGTGTACGTAAGACAACGACAGCCAGTATTTTGTTACACAGTAACTGTCCTCAACTTAATTCGGCACAGTCGAAAAGCAGAAAAAGCGACCGCTCTAACGACTCCATTACCCAAGCGGTTCTCAAAGACAATCGGAGCTGCAGAACCGCTGCTGAACAATGTGCGCGAAACCATTCGAAACGAAAGCACCAAGGTCTCTCGCTCGCTGTCGACGACTTTGAAGTTCAAACGTAACGTTCATGCGATGCTTGCTTTAAACGGTGCATCTAAGCAAAACTCAAGAGCGTGTATACCTGTACGTACACATCTGAAGCTGAACGAAAAGGGCCGACAATAGGCATAACTTTCGCGGGGGGTATAACGACCGAGAGTCATTGCTGCAGCAGTACTAGAAATAGGAAGAGACGCCTACGAACAAAACTGCGAGCGTGTGAAAATGCCATGGCTGGTGGCTTTTTGCGCGTAGTCGCTGCTAAGCTCCTTTCGCTCTGTCTGTCTGTCTGTCTCTCTCTCTCTCTCTCTCTCTCTCTCTCTCTCTCTCTCTCTCTCTTTCTTTCTCTGTCGCTCTTTCTTTCTCTCTTTCTTCTTTCTCTCTCTTCCTCTGTGACGGCGGTGTGCTGTTATTTTCAGGGTAATCTGCCCGAGACCGGGGAGCGTGCGTACGTGTGTACTTACTCTTTTTACGTCTCTCTTTCGCGCCGACGCGACGAAACCGTTCCTCTCTACTATACACTCACTTCTCACTCCGGGACCGGACTCCTTTTTCCATTTCCGCGAGACCTTTATTTGCCCCATCATATCTAATCTTCTCATGAAAGATTCGCTCGACTCGCTGAAACGCGCCGAGGAAAGCAAGATGCAGAGAAAGGAGTAAGGAGACCTGCGCATGGGATAAGGTTACGCCGGCGAAGGTCCATCAAAATGAGCTAGTGATTGACGCGGTCCATTTCTGTTCTATCTTGTGTGTTGGATGAAGAAACAAAGAATAAAAATACGAGATAGGATAGACTCAGCCGTAAGACTATTTAAACATTTGTTACAATTCCACAGAAAATTGAACTGCATAATATAGTATACTTATTTTCTCTTGCAATGCAGTTCTTCTTTCTTATGTAAACGAAACTGCATTATCGACTGTGAAAATATGCGTTTCATTGAGAGTCAGTGTGTAAAAAAGACGTTAAAGTGTGGTAGCACGAGAGAAAAAGAGTAATGATGAGAAGACTTGAGAAGGAAGGCGGAAGTGGAGAAACGCCGAGGAGGAGTAGTAGTGGCAAAAAGTACGAGAGCTAGCAGGGAAGCGAATAAAACCGTTTTATGACATTTCCACAGAAATTGGTATACAGCTACACGTGCATGCTGATAAGTGCGGTAAGGCTTTCAAGTGCTAGTTTTCTGTTTGGAGTTGCACATACGATGCAAACCACACGACGATTTGCCTTCAATAATGCGAGATTCTGGGAAAGTGCTTTAGCAACGCGGCCTTTTCATTTTTATGATGATAAGTATGAGCTGCCAAATTTTTCACAGGATGCTGTGACCGTTCTCAACTGAGTTAGAAGAAACTCAAGGGATAGGCAAGAGCTTCAGTTGAAGTTAAAATTAGAAAATACGATGCCGCGATAAAAGATGTATGGTTGCGATTTCTGCGTAACACTGCAATTCCTCATTCTCTACCTGCGCGCAAACGTTCGCACTCTCATACACATACAAGAGGTCGACAGAAAAACAGCTCGCATTTGTCTTCCCGCGCATTATGTATTGAATCCCTCAGCACATGATTTAAGAGAAATCTTTTATGCGAGACTGGTCAGACACGAGCGACGAACCGCTAGACGCATCACACGCCGTCAGAATATTTGACAAAATAAGATTAGCGGCAAGCCGCGTCACGCGAGAGGACACACACATCCGTCGGAATCTCGATCCACTGCTGCTCTGCCTTTGGTATATAGTACGGATAGCCATCAACAACAATAACAGAGGCTGCGCATGCACGCGGCAGTTTAGCCGGGGGCGAGGGCAGGTCGATCATTAGAATCCACTTTGAATGTCGATCTCCGCAGGCCTTAGCATTTTAGGCGCGTGCTGCCGCAGAAAAACATTAGGGCAGTCGAAATTTCGAGGCCTATGAGTCACCGGCAGCGTGTCTTTAGAAATGAATGGGCCTTGGTATGGGGTAGGCGAGAAATTAGAAGCACCGCAAATAAAACCAAAAAAAGCGCCCGAGACTGCACGTATAAACGTTGCGTGGGGGACGCACTATATGGGCAGCGCTAAGAGATACCTTTGCAAAACAAATGAAAAAAATAGAGCTGCGTGCCAACATTTCTGGGATTGTTTCAGTCATTTTTTTTTTGTGAGACCAAGACTTATGGACGTATGCATCAGTCTGGGTGCTTTTTGTTCGCAGCAGCTCCAATTCGTATATAAATAAGAGAATTAACTTTTTAACAGCAAACTAACAGAAATCGTTATCGAAATTGAATTGTGGCTGATCATGAGTTTAATTTTGATAGTTACAGTTCAGCTCAGGGGAATGCGCTCGATGCAGGCGCAACAAGTTGACCCACAGCCGAAGGAGAAAACGCGAAAGAAAGCGATGCGTCAATATCAGGAGAGATGGAGAGTAAGAGAGATGGAGAGAAATTTATCGTCTCAAATTGGAGCAAAGCACGCAAAAATTGCTGAAAATAGTGTGGGAAGATGCCGGAGCGAGCGCTCGTAGTAATTGCGGGTCGAAAGGAGTAAAGAGGGACGACTACCAGTGCTGGCGAACCTTTTAACGGACTCAGCACTGCATCATCCATAGTCCGGCCCAGAGACTCGGAGAGAGAGAGAGCCAGAGTCCCCCAGGGCAACGACGTTTTTTTCGAATTTACGCGCTTCTTTTTTTTAACAAGCGGTCCACACTCGGACGCACGATAGACGTGTAACTAGCCGCGGGTGCTGCACGGATTCCGAGAAATCCTCGGGGGAGGACGATCGCTTCACTTTATATTCGCACGAGATCAACGACTCCTGTGGTGGTGCGGCTCGCGAGAAATATCGATCGCACAGCGGGTATCTGTATCGATCGAGGCGCTCATGGTCCCACTAAATCTCCGGAGAAATCTGTGAAACGCAGGAGAGATACACCTAGCTATCGACCACCGAGCAGATATTATCCCCGGCTATATGAATGCTGGGTATTATGTATTGCTGCAGTGCCGTGCGCTGTATGGAGGTAGCCGCGTGCCTCGGAAAAAGCAAGAACTGCGCTCTCGAGGCGGAGAGAAGCGTAAGTGGCTTATTTACGGGTGCGAGCTGTTCGTTAATCGATTTAAAGGCTTATCAACCGGGGCATCTGTGTCGGAAACGCGGTATTTACAGCTCCGAGGATTTTCTCTTGCCGTGCAAAGATTAACGTAAATAAATATCTAAAAAAATTAACTTTTGAAAAAGGGCATGGCAAGTTACGTAGTAATTATCTTGAGAGTTGTTGCTTACTTCATTACGATTAAATATAATAAACTTGACTTTGTTTGATTGAACTCAGTTCTTTTCTATCTGTAATTTAGTTGCAGAATATATCAAACTCGCCTAAAATTTTACTTTTTTAAAAGTTAATTTTTTTAGAGATTTCAATCCTTTTTAGTAAATTGTTTTGAGTATTTCATATTCAACGTCGTAAAAATAAAATATATGCGTCTTTAGCACCTTTCGACCATAGCTTTTTTGTAACATTTTTATCACTAACATGAAATCACTGATTGTTCTGATATACAACACCCTCGAATTATTTCTACACCTAGACACCAAAAACCACGGTGCGAACTACCCAGACCTCGTCAACGGCCACCCTGTACACCTAGACACCGCCCTTGAATGATTTTTAGACCTAGACACAAAAAACCACTGAGCGCGCCACCTAGACCTCGTCATCGGCCACCCTGTACACCTAGACACAGGCCTCGTATGATTTATTTACCTAGACACCAAAAACCATGGAGCGCACCACCTAGACGTTGTCATCGGCCACCCTGTACACCTAGACCCCGTACTTGAATGATTTTTATATCAAGACACTGAAAACAACCTCAACCTTGTCATCGGCTACCCTGGCAAGCTAGTTACTGTTACAGCTCCGGAATGCAGAGTATGCACCGGCAACCTCTTAATTCTAAATATCGTAATATATTATTATATTTTCTTGAGAAAGTAATTCCTATCTGTATATAGCTTTGCAGCCAACTTCTTGCGGCTAACCTAACGATCCTTTCACATTTCGGTCGGAAGAAGAAAAACGTGATTTTAGCATTTGTGGATTATACACTCACATATTATAAAAATAAGCACCCTTTTCACTAATATTTTTGTTGGAAATCATAGTTTAGCTCGGAAAACATTCTAATGAGCCAAAAAACCTGACCAACAGTAATGATAAGTATTTATTTATTTATTTTTTGTATAATGAAAAATCCGAACATCAATATAGAAGTAAGTAGTGTCGCAGGCGGTTCATTAATAAATTATATTAATGAACCTATAGATGTAAATGAAAACTAGGTTAACGAAGCACTACCCATTGTGCATTTCTTGCTGAACTGCGTATCCCGTGCTTATAGCAATGAATTGGGTAATGAAATAGTGTCTGCAGTTTATCTCATTGTGTAGAGTACAACAGGTGCGCGTGTGAGTGATGACTTGCCATATTTGGGCCAGGCGTCATCTCTGCGGATCAAGTAAAGGCGACACATCTGCGAGAAGCTTAAAATTCTTTGAAAGTATAATATATCAGTTTACAATATCGACTTCACAAAGCTGCTATACGCTGCGCAAGTTTAAAGATGAGGGTTTGACTCACCATTTTAATGGTATCGCTGCGCAAAGCCTTCTGCAAAGCTGACAATTCTGCCTCGTGGGACTCATGCTGCACTCGCAACTCGGCCGCTCGTATCCTCGATGATTCCTCGGCAATCTGGATTAAGAATAAAAAAATGATGGTAAAGACTTCAGGTAATTGTATACTTTGTAATAATATAATCCTAGAAAACGGTATCATGGCTATATTTTGCTACATGTGTACTGAGTAAGATCGAAAGTAGTACATCACGATACAAGTACGCAAAGTAGATAATTTTCGCACAACGCATCTACGGACATGCAAAGTATCATTATTTTTCCCACCTACGTATCAAACTTTGCGCAGGTATAAGTAGAAAAATGCAATTCCTTAACTGGTAAGGAATTAATGTGCTTTTATATGTATACGAATAATTGCATATGACTTAACAGCATGATGGTTAAACTTATCCAAACCAAACCGACTGAACTTAACCTCTGATGTAACAATAAATAGAGATTTCGTAATAATTAAGAAATGAACCTTAGGCTAACAAAATCTCTCTGAAAAAAAGTAACGAGCGAATGTTTTGAAGCTGGCCCGGAAGTTAATAAATAGCGATTTGCTTGATTGAGAAACAAATATTCGGCCTTTATCGTTATAGTTGCAATTTTGAACTTCTAACCTCTAAAAAATTGAGAGTGCCCAGCGGGCTTCGGATTTTGCTAGCCAAGTAAGCATAACAACTGCGTTTTTTCTCAGTGTATTAACCAGTTTATATTTTTATAAAAACTCAATTTTATTTATGCCTTTAAAATAATGGATTTGGTAAATAATTATACAGGCAGAAAATTCTTCATCTGTTGCGCCTGTTTCAAGCACGTTACATTCACCTATGCACAACATGTTGTCGTTCTCACGGCTGAAGATATGTTCCCTATAGTAAGCATAAAAAAGTCATGACCAGATGAAGTGAAGCCAAGAATGCGTCAATATGATTGGCTCATATAGTGCGCATGCGTCAAAAGTATCGTTAGAATTTTTTGATTTCTAAAATTGATTATAATATTAAAAATATAATATAATACTATAATACATATCAAATTATAATTTGTGTATTTATAACATTCTGTATTGTAAAAATTATTAATGTTACAAAAAGAAACATGATGTGAATGTTGACACGAACTGAGTTGAGACGTAACCATAAATTTTAGAAGGAAGTTGGCGATAAAACCGCGGCTATTTTAAAAATTTATATAAGCGCGAAATGAATCATGTGTAAAGTTTGATATATTTCCGTGATAGAAAACAAATATTAAAAATATCAATCAAGCATTTATATTTCATTTAATAAGTTAATGAATCAATAGTCTACTACAGTGCGCTCAGCGTACTGCGCCAAGTCTAGTATATTATATGTTTGATACAATGTAATAAAACATATGATTTTAGAATCTGTGAATGTAACGTAAAATGTGATTACATATTTCTTTAATCACTATACATTTTATTATAAATTAATTATTTACTCATTACAGGAAAAAACATAATAAAAAATTAAGTATTTTAACGTATTTGGAAGCTAAAGTTGCTTTTGACAAACCTGAAATTCAGCTTACTGTAGCTATTTTTTATGATTTTCAACGTAATCATATGTTAGAAAATTATACGTAAAAATGAGTTGGTGCATACCGCTACAATATTTGAATTCTATGTTTTAAAATCATTTAGAGAACCAATATTATTTCAGTACGTATACGATGAGAAATATAACTACACCAAAGATTATTATGTTTTGCATTAAAATGATGCATTACGTGAAAGGAATCTGTATGTAATAATTGAACTGACAGCGAATTTCAATATAGGGATATCTCAGGTCTATTGATGAAATTCCACTTTATGCGATTAAATATCAAATTACGATTATGTGCCCTAAATCTAAAATATTTGATTTTTATTGTTTTGCATCATAAGTTCATGAGAAAAAAAACCGCTAACAATTCTCGGGCAGGTATAGCTTCCTTCGAAATTATGTATTGCTTTAATATCAAAATTGTTTTTACTCTCTCTCTCTCTCTCTCTCTCTCTATATATATATATATATATATATATATATATATATATATATATATATATATATATATA
>QLSS01000022.1:1207899-1255725 GCA_024372645.1 Trichomalopsis sarcophagae | reverse complement strand
TATACATGTATCACTGATACACCTATAAATAATATTATAACAAATATAATAGACCACAATTACAGATAGTTACCAAAAATAACCTTTATTGCGCCCCTAATATCTTATCCCGAGATCTTGATTTAAAAAAAAAATTGTCGAAAATTACCGTCTCTATAAAAAATGCGAGCTATTTGAAACAAAGTGAAATTGTTCAAAAGTGCGTTCAAAACGAGAATTTTCGGTTTTTCGTTTTGAACAAATTATTGAACAATTTCACTATAGGGACGGTCATTTTCAAAAAATTTTTTTTTAAATTCAAGATCTCGGGTTAAGCTATTCAGTAATGCCGCAAAAAATAATAAATTACCCGGGGTGCAATAAAGGCTACTTTTGGTAACTATTTGTAATTGTGGTCTATTATATTTGCTATAATATTATTTATAGGTGTATCAATGGTAAAAACGTTTAAACAAAATTATAACAAATATCATAAACCACAACTGTATGCGTTGGTATTATGTAACATGTAATACTTATATAAACACACACATACATAGGATAGGCTGCAGAGTGAGGAAAAACTCGATTTTGACGAAAGTGGCCTTTTTCGTGCACGTATGATGAAAAATAATATATTCTGCTGCCAATATTGTCTCTTTACAAATGTGAGCCAAGTCACATCAATGTCGACTCAGAGTGGAGAGTATCTCTCAAAGCGTACGTGCGCGAACGAGAAAGCCGTAACTTGGTGTCGCTGCACCCAAGTCGCAAAGCGGTAGCCGCTGCTACTGCTGACGCGATACAGAAAAAGGACTCAGCCCTACTTACTCGCTGTTGCCGTTCTCCGTAGGCACGCACCACGCACTCACACACAGTCTGCGCCGGTGGTGTTATTGGTTCACTCGTAGTAGCCGGCGTCCTCTCGTTTAGTCGCAGATCGACAGGACAGGTGGTCCTTCCCTATGGAAGCAGAAATTGGCAGGGACGTCTTCTTCTGGCGATCACACACACACACACACACACACACACACACACTTTCGCTCTCTCGCACGCTATAGGTCATCGCTCGATTCGGTCAGTCTCACACCCGAGAGCTGACGCGTTCGCTACTCTGGCCGGAAATTATCTGTCTGTCCAACGGACCGCGACTTATACGCGAGGCCCCGAATCTTGCCTCGCGCTTGCGCAACTTCGCGTTTCAATGATGCGCGAATCTACCCGATTTCGCACCTCGTTACAATATATTATTATAGACAAATAAATATGCTTGCGTTTATTGATTTTATTATCGATATGTTTAAGGGCTTATATAAATAACGTAATGGGCAAAGAAGATTGGTCGTTTCCTAGTGGCTTATTAATAGGAGTATCGACTTCAGCTTACCAAATTGAAGGAGCATGGAATGTTAGTGGTAAGCATGTTATTAATATTTATTATTGTACAAAGTTATTTTATAGCTAGTTAAGCTAGTTAACATCTTGTATTTATGGAACTGGGCGAAAAATGTTTAGAATTGTAATAGTATATTACATAACTAGGGGCGAAAGTTGGCTTTTTGATCACCAACTGAGTCTAAAAAGACAAATTCGCTTCTTGTTGTGTTCCGTGCTTTTCATAATCAGTACATTGATAACGCTCTTTTTAGCCTGCCTGAAAGTATTTGTATATGGTGTGTGTGCGTGTGCGTGTGTAATATGAAGGGGCGCAAGTAAGCACTTTTGCCCTCAGGTAAAAAACACTTCCTCATCAGATATTTATATGTGTATATTTTTATGTGGCGTAGGCATAGCAAGCTCTATACAAGTGGCCCGCCGACACCAAATCCCTACAGATACTATCGTTGAACAATACTTCCGTGGGGCCCGTTAACTAGCCTTTTTTCGATCCTCCTTTGAAGTTTGACATTTCCATACATCGCCCATCCACCAAGGTGATTAGGGATTCAGGATCAAACTCGTCTTCTTCATTCTGCATAATCTTGCCATCTTCTTCATTCTGCATAATCTTGCCGTCTTCTTCCTTCTGCATCGTCCAGTCATCTGCTTCCTGCCGCATCGTCCGGTCGTCTACTTCGAGCAGCATCGACCGGTCATCCTCTGGACAGACTCAACCCCGACACCTACGTTCCTCTGCATCGGGTGAGGGAGTCTGGGCTCAACTCAGTTACCTACGTTCTTCAGCATCGGTCTGACGAGTACTTAGCGGTACTCAACCTTAGCTCCTACGTTCCTCTGCATCGGGCAGGGGAGTAAGAGCTCAACTCTGTGACCTACGTTCTACTGCATCAGTCCGAGGAGCGTTTTGTATCTATTACCTAGTGGCCTTCGTCTAGCAACAGTTTTACTTAGCTGTTTCGCCTTGTCCTTCCCTTCTATTCTCTTCGTCCTTTCTAACCTTCTTGATAATGGTCCTTACGTAGTTCTTTACTGCACACCAGCTATCTTTCGACGCTAGGATAGCTGTCATCATTGACTCAGGGGTCACTCTAGTCTGAAGGTAACGCTCGAGTTCTTCTAGTTCCATTTCGTATCGCGAACAGTTGCAGAAGACATGCTCCGCATCTTCGTTTGCTTCCAAACATACTGGGCAATTTGGATTATCCTCTATCTTGAAGCGGTGTAGGTAGGCTGGAAAACACCCATGTCCGCTCAAAAACTGCGTAAGGTAGTAATTCACTTCCCCGTGTCGTCTATTGGTCCAGCCAACAATACGTGGTATGAGGCGGTGCGTCCATCGCCCCTTTCCACTGGAGTCCCATCGCCTTTGCCACTCAGCTACGGTTTGTTCTTCCGCCGATTTCCAAACTTCCTTTTGAGTATTGTCACCAGGCCAGCTTTCTTCGTATACATTCTTTCATTCTGTTGCTAGAAGGTCAACAGGCGGTATACTTGAGATCAGTACATCGGAATACCATCAGTACAGGTTCTCTTCCTACAGCATCCTGGACTAGCCGGTCCAACAGTTGTCTGAATTCTATTATCGACGCCTTAGGAGAAGCATAGCAGCTCCGCCTGCCCATATCGTCGCTTTACCAGTACAGCCCATATCCCACGATGGTTTGTCTATGTCTCTGTATTGTTCACAGACGATGGCTATGTCGATCTCTGTCTCACGGACATACTGGCTCAGTAGGTCGTGTGCAATCGTGCAGTGATTATTCAACTGCATTATTTTCATTCTCTTCGTCTGTCAGTAGCTTCTACTACATCTCGGTAAACTGGGCATGTATAGTTGGATGGTTCTTACACTCCTTTGCTTTCTACCCATCAATTCCACATTTAGAGCAAAGCTTACTTCTATCTTCAGTAACTGTGCAGTATCTGCCGATATGGCCAAAACCTAGGTATTTATAACACTTAAGCGGCTCGTTTTTGCGGTTAGCCAGCCGGATCCTACAGTTGACCCACCCTACTTTGATCTTCTGTAGCTTAGTGATCTTAGTCGCTATCTGAGCTGTGTGTCACCGTACGTCTTTCGCAGAGACTTTATCGTAGAGTCTTCTATGACGTTCTCTTGGCCAATTTCCTTCTGTAGTGCTTCTAGTACCTTCTCTTTTAAGGTGAACATGTCCAGATCTCTTACTTCAATGGTTTCTTCTTGCTGGAGTGTTTTTATTGTAGTACTGCTTTAACTGCTTCTTGGAAGTCCGAGGATTTGACTTTTCTTGTGCATTTAAGCTCTATCATTACGTCGCTCCCTACGAAGAGTAGCACTGTTCAAATTTCCCGCCATAAGTAGCACAACTCATTTCACGCACGCTAGACTAGCACAACTCAAAATTTCCCGCGAAAACTAGGACAACTCAAACTTTTTCACAACTTAAGCAACGAATTTCTATAAAAAGTTCCCGAGTTTTGCGAAACTGCCTCTAATGAACATTGTTAAATATTCACAATTTACAACTTTTTACCGAATGTAAAATTGTTTTCACAAATACAATAATTTTTTCATAACACGTGCATCGAAAACGCAGTTTTTGAACGAAAAAGTGAAGCAAAAGTCGAGTTTTTCAAGCCTGGGCGAAAGGCTTTTGTTTGTATATGTACATATAAAGACACCCAAATACACATATCTACATATATCTTTCACCTCCACAATTTCCAAAATTTTTTAAATTTTCGACATTTTTAAAATTTTCAAAATTTTCAAAATTCTGCTTTTTTAGGTAGGCTAAAAAGAGTGCTATCGATGCCCTGATTATAAAAAGCACGGTACACAACAAGCGGCGAATTGGCTTTTTCAGACTCGGATGAGGATGTGATCATCCTCGCTTGAAAAAGCCAACTTTCGCCCCTAGTTGTGTAATGTACTATTTACAAACATTATTTAAAACTGTTCACTTTTTTTAGAAACCTTCCAAGTTTTTCGAAACCTTTTTAAACTTTGAGGTTCGTCTGTCTTTGTCCAAGGTTTTCATGAACTTAGCCAACAAAATAACCCAATGAAAACGTAAAATACTCACTTATTAAGTAATATAAAGTCGCGAGTTGTGCTAATCTTAGCCGCATTTCTGAATTGTACTGCTCTTTGCGATAAATCGTGAGTTGTGCTAGTTTTAGTTTGAAAATTTGAACTCCTGCTAGTCTTCGTACAGAGCGACGATATATAACAATAACACATAAAATATATTTATTCATTACTGAAGATAAAGGAGAAAATGTTTGGGATCGATTTGTGCACACTAGACCAGAGAAAATTTTTAATGGAGACAATGGAGATTCGGCTTGCGACTCATACCATAAGTTCAAAGAAGATGTCCAATTGATGAAAAAATTAGGCGTAAATATAAATCATTATTTAAATATCGTTAAAATATTTTCAGCTAGTTACGTTTTTCCACATAATATATTTTGTTAGGTGGATCACTATCGATTTTCTCTAAGTTGGTCTCGAATACTACCAACCGGATATTCGAATGTAATAAGCGCAGATGGTACTAAATACTACAACAAGTTGATAGACGAATTGGAAAAAAACAAAATCACACCTCTCGTAACTCTATATCATTACGACCATCCTCAAATATTTCAAGACATGGGTGGCTGGACAAGTGAGGCTATGGTTGACTTATTTGGAGAATACGCTCGTACTGTTTTTAAAGAGTTCGGTGATCGAGTAAAAATGTTTATAACAATTAACGAACCAAACGTAGTTTGTGAAAGTGGATATTATACAGGACAGGAGGCACCAGGTATATCAATTGAAATTTAGAATGTATTATATCGTCGGTCCCTACGAAGAGTAGTACGGTTCAGATTTTCTACGAAGACATTTTCTACGAAGTATTTTTAAAGCTGCCAATTTTTTAAATATTTCGAAATTTAAAATTTTTTTATTGAAGACTTTAATTAAAAAAAAAATAAAATTGAATTTCATAACAACTTTTAATATATCAAAATTTTAAAAAAAGTTTTGGCAACTTTGAAAATATTTCAATTTTATTAATTTTAACCAAAATAACTATTTATTTATCTTCAAAACAATTGGATTTTTTCATGTAGGAAAGATCTGAAATGTAGTAGTCTTCGCGGCAAATCTGAACCGTACTAGTCTTCGGGGCAAATCTAAACCGTACTACTCTTCGTAGAGACCGACGATATATTACCTTGTTATATTTATATAGTGTATTTAGGTAAACTCAAAATACTAAACTCGATTTAGAAAATAATATTAAGTTACTTTTAGGATTAAAACTAGGAAAACACGGAGAATACCTTTGCACTCATAATATACTCAAAGCACATGCTACAGCTTTTCACATTTACAACAATGAATTTCGATCGAAACAGAAGGGAAAAATCGGAATCAGCTTGGACTGCTATCAATTTTATTCAAAGAACAAAAACGATACTATTTCCAATGAAATAGCTTTTCAATACCAATGCGGTAGATACGCAGGTCCAATTTTTTCAAAAGCTGGTGACTATCCTGAAGTTATTAAAAAACGAATCGCGGAAAATAGTCAATATGAAGGTCTAAATCATTCGAGATTGCCAGTGTTTTGTAAAAAATGGATTAATTTTATAAAGTAAGTCATTAAATTACATATATTTAATGTTATTTTATGTGTACATTTTGCATTCATCTTTTATAATCAAAAACCTTAAAATATACGAAAAACCAATTCTTGAATACAGAAAACCACTTTTTTATTGATTTCAGAGGTTCTGCAGATTTTATGGGATTGAATCATTACAGTTCAAAGCTGGTAGAACCTGCGCCAAAACCAAAAAATACGATTTATTTAAATGATGATGGACTTATATACAGCTATGACCCGAAATGGCCTTCCACGCCAAAATCAACGTTAAAGGTATAAAAAAACTTTTTTCAAAAGTAATAACCTTGGCAAGAAAAAGACAGTAGTAATAAAAGTAGTGAAATCTCTAAATATAAAAATATCAAGTAAATGTTTTTTCTTGCTGTACGCATTAAGATAAAATTAAAGTTAAAATCAGTTTTCCCAAAAAATGATATTTAAATATCGAGAGAATAAATTTAACGAAAAGAAATATACCGAGAAAATTTTCAACTTGCATTATTAAGTTAATAAAGTAATATTTTCGGATAAATCTTTTTAGAAATGAAAGATTAGGTTAATATATTCCAAGTATATACCAACAGATTGATCGTACGCGCAATACTAATGATTTGTATGCAATCGAAAATTTTTTTAGGTTAGAAAATCCAATTTCAAAGTATAATAGGGTGGCTCTGTCTCGAACCGAACTTCGTTCTTTTTTCTTGCCATCGCGGCGCTATCGCGCCCCTTGATATAGTATACCTTAAGATTTTCAAATATATAACGACCTCAACGAAAATCCTCATCATATGAATACTGTGTGTGCATTGAAGTTTATGATCCGTTTATAGTTATATTTATCACGAAATACCATATCAACTTCCCTGGTAGAAACACTCAGCATCAGTTGGCGAACCGTTGGTCAAATTCGTATTTAAAAACGACACACGATGGTTATTTTTTTACTATCGAGTGTATTTAAAAAATTTCCTCCGTAAACATGCTATAATGTAGATGTTTTAACTAATTACCATTGAGTAAGACCATTTATAAGAAATTCAAATATTTATTTTGGGAAAAAATGATACCATTTGATTAACACGTTAGCCAGTCAAAATGGTTAATTTTCTACCAGGGTTATATAAGTATAAAGTATAATACATACTAAAAACACTTGTAAAAATAATAGTTTCTTTACAGATAGTTCCTGATGGTTTTCGAGACATCTTACGAAAAATTAAGCAGGAATTTGAAAATCCTCCTGTATTTGTTACTGAAAACGGCATATGCGATGTTGGTACGTTAGAAGATGACCAAAGGATTCAATATTTATATTCATACATGAAAGCTATGCTTACCGCTACCAAACAATACAATTGCAACGTAATAGGTTACACAATATGGAGTTTACTCGACAATTTTGAATGGGAGCTTGGTTACAGGTAAACTGTAATACATACATACCGAGTCATACAACGATGTAGTGCTTTAAATAATGTTAATACTAGAATCTAATATCTAATGTATTGTTTCAGTCAGAAATATGGAATTTATCATGTTGATTTCAACCTTCCTAATAAAACAAGAACACCAAAAAAATCGTTTGAATGGCTTTTAAATGTTTTACGGACACGTGAGGTTCAACCAATATCTGCATCGTTATATCACACTTACTCCTTTAATTAAAAAAAATATAGAGAATAAATTTATACACACTTCTTTCAAATAAAATGAAAACAGAAACAAATCTTTACAGATTTATCAATCCTATACGTTGTTTTACAGAGTTTGAAAATATTTGGAATGATTTCAAATAAAAGAACTGTGTTGGCAACAACGTTAAAAGGTACTTTAATGCAAGTTATCACGGTTCAAATAATATATCTAATTAGTACTGTTTTTTTAAGTAATACATTTGTTGTATTGTTTTGACAAAAGCACAGTACATATTGCATACTTGCGTGTCTCACTTGCATTCGGCGCATACGAGCGCATCTTTCAAATAATAAAATATTAACGCGGGATCATTAAAGTTGTTGCAATATGAGTCATTCTACGAGAAGTCAGGCATTTTACAGTCAAAAAATCGAGCTTTAGTAATTTTGAGGGCCCATTCACTGGATGGAAAGGATCCCATGCATGGAAAGTTTTTACATGCATATTTTTGACAATTTTTACCCTATTTTAAATTTCTCGCAACTTTCAATGAGGACGGTTGTCAACGATTTTTTTAAATTCCAGAATTCGGACTCAACCATCCGTAAATGCCGAAAAAAGTAATGTTCACTCGGTCAGGGTACAAATTATCCGGGGTGCTACAAAGCCTATTTTTTAATTTTTAGTCATTGGCCCGTGACTTTTTATTGGCACATGGTTCGAAGGTGGCACCCATGTTCTTTACATACTGATGTATGTCCAAACGCATGTAAAAACTTAATCTAGTGAGTGATGTCCGACTTTTCGTAGTATGACTTGTATGAGTGAACTTGGCCATAAAACGGCTAAGCAAAGGTCGTGTACTAATAGTCTAGGGCAGAGACGGTTTTCGTCAGACTTAAATGGCCAAGGCATCACCGACGTTACTTCTATATATTTTTGCCTCCTGAACACGAATTTCGAGGGTGGAATGCCCGAAAGTGCTCAGGTAATTTGTTATTAACAATTTAATTGTTAATATTTAACAAAATTATATTATTTCGAATCAGGTAACATATTTTTAGATTTTTTATATGATGCTTAAGTGAAAATATTCCTACAAGTTTTTTCGAAAAAGGCTTAGTGCATAGCTTACTTCTTGAGTAAAAGATTCATCAAGTTTGATAAAATAGAGAAAAAATTCGCGATTTAACCGGATTTTAGTACTCTTTTACTCGAAAAGAAAGTCTTTTTGAGAAAATCTTATGAAAACATTTTCAATTTAGAATTATATAAAGAATCTAAAAAAATGTTTCTCGATCAAAATAATATAATTTTGTTAAATATTAACAATGAATTTGTTAATAACAAATTACCTGACCACTTTCAGGCAATCCAACCTCGAAATACGTGTTCAAGAGGAAAAAATACATAGAAATAACTTTGGTGATGCCTTGGCCATTTAAGTCCGACCAAAACTGTCTCTGCCCCTAAACTATAATGAGAGTTCGGGGAAACCCAATCAGCATCTGGCTGCACGAAGGCACGGCACGGTCGAGTCCTCATGCGGCGCTGATGCAGGCCTAGCTGGTTATTTTTCGGCCAACCTTTCTTACCACTGCTCAAGATCCTAGTCTTCCCCCCCCCCCGCCCCTCCCCAACAACTCTGACGCTTTGTATGGAAAGGAAGGGAAGGAGGGAGAAAAACCGAGAGCATCTGCAAATCAGTCTACATTCGAGTCTGTTTGTGTTCGCGCGTAGTTCTGCATCTACACGTCCACACTGACTTAATTTACGTATAGCTGTGTCTTATTTCCCATATTTGCGTACTGTGTTTTGTCTAGTTTCCCACCCACTGAGATGTATTTCGACTCCTTTAAAGAACGCTCAAAAAAAGTTCAACTCTTTTTTCTCTTTTCAAATCACACGGGTTTTGTGATATAAATTTCTAATCTAACTGAGGCCGAAGCCTCTGTCAATGTTAAGATATTTTAAGGATTAATCGAGCAGATTCTATGGTGATACCGACGGAATCAGCGTACCCCACTACACACGACACGGTCGCTAGATCCGCAGGAGATGCTCCAAGCTCTTCTTACTAACGCGGGTCCGAGACCAGCGGTAAACGCCTCATTTGTATGTATCTCATTTTTGTCGCTCTAAAATTAGTAAATTATGCAGCTAGGACGAAAAACAAGTGTTTTGGGACAGCCTTCTTTTCACCCGTGGTGAAATATACTATGTTTCAACACATCGAGCGTAAAGTGTGCACCTTACCGCTCGCTATGGGGGGCTGAAATACGCGCATTAGGCGCGATGTAACGGAAAAAAAATCATTTATTCGCCTCAAATTTCACTATAATTAAAAGATAACATACTAAGTATAGGGCATACTCGATTTTGGAGCATTCTCGACCCTCGATTCATGTATCCACTATACTTATCTGTATTTATAAGCATTCTCGACCCTCAATTCATCTATCCACTATACTTATCTGTAGTGTTCGCTTCTAAACTATTTACTTATCTGCAATCACTCATTTTACTTATCAGTCATAATGTTTGCTTCTGTAATATTACGTAAATTAAATTACTAGGTTTTTCGAATTATTTTATTATTAAATTTTAATCATAAAAATGATATATTTTTCGTAAACAACCTGTCTTTTCACAAAAGAAAAATTTAAATAATTACTTAAGATTTCATTTATATTTTTAAGCGAAATTATGTACTATTAATATTAGTATTACAAACTTAAATTTATTCGATACATAATATTTTTTGATATGATATTAGTATAATTAGATTGTTCTACGCACCGTAATTAGTATCAACTATCATACATATATCAAAACGCAGTTTTTACAAATTTAAAAATTGTTTAAAACTTTATTTAAAAAGCGCAAATTCAATGCTGTTTTTATCTATCAATATCTAAAGGCATTTATATTTTACATCAAATGTGCGGAGACTCAGTTTGTTATCAGCTTGCAATTGTGACGGGAGTATATGTTCGATATCGTCATTCGTGACTTAGTTTAGAATCTGTTTTAAAACTAAAAAGTCAGTCCATATTCATATTATTTAAATTTAACGTTCACACATACTTATTTTGCAGAATAGTGCGTGTACATGCTGTATCGAATCTTGGAATTAAGTGTATACTTTAATAGATACGATTAAAAAACTAAAGTGTTACTAACAATGCATTATTATCGTTATTTATTATACGCTATCTGTTTTCAATTCAGTATTACGTGAGAATCTTCTTATATTAATTTACACCTGTAAAATATATGAAACATAATACTAAAATTTACTGAAATCCGTTATCATAGTTTGAGCTCCTGCGAAGAAGATGAAAATTTGGACTTCCCTAATGGATTTTTGCTAGGATCAGCAACTGCCGCATATCAAGTAGAGGGAGCATGGAACATTAGTGGTATAATAATTATTGTAATTAGCGTTAGAAACAAATGTATTATAGCTCAAGTCATTAAATATCCTAAAAATTCATTCATTGATCAAAAATTTAAGCGACTATCAATTTTGCTTTGTATACTTATAATGGAGAGTATACGATTCTACCAAAACTATAGCTTCCTAAGATACAATCGGTAAATAACAGCGTTAACATTGATTATAATTATTTTTCAATAAATAATGCAACAAGATAAAGGAGAAAATGTATGGGATCGATTTACTCATGCGAATCCGACGAAAATTTATGATAAATCAAATGGTGATGTTGCTTGCGATTCGTACCACAAATATAAAGATGATATTCAATTACTGAAAAAAATGGGGGTAAGTATATAACTAGTATTAAATAAAGTCGTGCCAAATATTTTAATAGTAATAAGCAATAATGCTACCGTTTTAGTTGGATTTTTATCGATTTTCGTTAAGCTGGTCACGAATTCTTCCTACTGGATATTCAAATGTTGTGAGCAAAGACGGCATTCAGTATTACAATGACTTACTTGACGAATTAGAAAAAAATAACATTCAACCGTTCGTCACCTTATACCATTGGGATCATCCACAAGTATTTCAGGACTTGGGAGGCTGGACTAACGAAGCCATGGTTGATTTTTTTGGTGATTATGCAAGAATCGTTTTCAAAGAACTTGGTCATAGAATCAAACTATTTGCAACTATCAATGAGCCTTATGAAGTATGCAGACAGGGATATTATTTCGGTGCTTTTGCTCCAGGTGAGTTTCGTATTGTACAATATTTTAATAACAACTACAATAGCAGATTTATTTCGTTTATTGGACGTGTAACGAAGACTGTCACTATGATAGAGAATTAAAAATAAACGTCGATTAAATATAGTTTGTAAATTGAACCAATAATCATTATCCATTCATTTTAGGTCTTCAGTTAGGACGGCATGCAGAGTATCTTTGCACTCACAATATTATAAAAGCACACGCCCGTGCTTATCATATTTACAATGATGAATTTCGAACTCAACAAAATGGAAAAATTGGAATAGTTTTGAATACCTACTTTTACTATTCTAAATATAAAAATGACACAGTGTCCAATGAAATAGCTTTTCAATTTTCTTTTGGTAGATACGCAAATCCGATTTTTTCGAAAGTCGGAGATTACCCTGCTAATGTAAAAAAAAGAATAGCAGAAAATAGTCATTTCGAAGGATTACCGCGTTCGAGATTACCAAAATTCTCTAAGAAATGGATTGACTACATCAAGTATATTTATTTTATTTTATTTACTTTTTTATGGATATGATTTTAAACTGCTATTTAAAAGTATGATTTAAAACATACTTAACTTAAATTTAATTTTTTAGAAACACTTTCGATTTCATTGGGCTCAACCATTACACTAGTTATCTCGTAGAACCCACACTACCATCAAACAAAACAGTTTATGAAAATGACGATGGTATCATTTATAGTCAAGACGAAAGTTGGCCAAAAACATCAAGCAAATGGCTCAGAGTACGTTTCTCTTTTATTTTTTATTTTCATCTTTTTATGTATTGGTTATTCTCTGTCTAGTCAAAGATGAACATTTTTATTATGGTCCAAACTGCATATATTTGTTCTATACGATGTCCTTGACTCTCAAAAAAAATTTCAGCGCGATCCCTTTACTTGGCTTCGACTTATAGCTGGTCAAATTTGGGGTTTCGAGCAATTTTCACATTTTTTGTCTATTTTCAATGATTTCTAGATAATAATGGATGAATTTTTAACTAAAACTACCCTGATACTTTTTCTCTAAAATTTTCTACATTTTTCATTAAAATACTCTTAAAGTCATACATATATATGTTTAGGATATCTTATTTGCATTTAAACCTTATAATGTGAAAATCTGAGAGTTTAATCCTGACTCCGACTACTTGTGTACAGTGAAAAGATACCTTTTTATAGTATAATAGTTTCAGTATAGGTTCCAGAATGTCAGAGGCCCTGAATTATTAGCTAAAAATGAAGATAACCGTAAATCCACACTAAAAATGATTAAACTTCATATTCAAGGCCTATAGTAAAGTTTATAAATTGCTCGAATCATTTATAGAAACATCACAGAAGTAGCAAACATCAAAATAAAGGATGTCACTGGAGAAGAAAATTGGTATTCAATGTCCATCATTGACTAAAAATTCAAGTCTTACTGATGCATTATTTAAATACATCTTTGCATATAGAAATAAATTGCTTCGCTTGGATCATTGCCAACAAAATTATAGTACTTGATTTTATTGATCTAAATAATTGCTAAATTGAATTTTTTGCAAGAGATGTATTTATGATTCCTTGACTTTGGTCTTCGACATCACCCATATGTATATATACTCATATCTCTTACTATAAGTATAAAAATCTTACTAACAAGAATATATTTTATTTAATACAGGTGGTTCCTCAAGGAATGCTAGACACTCTTCGAAAGATAAAAGAAGATTATGGAAATCCACCTTTGTACATTACAGAAAATGGACTTTCAGACACCGGCACCTTAGACGATACACAGAGAATAGAATATTTATATTCCTATATGAAAGCTACATTAACTGCTATTAAATCATACGGCTGTAATGTTGAAGGCTATACTATTTGGAGTTTGTTAGATAACTTTGAGTGGGATAGAGGATACAGGTTAGAATCTATATTATGATATTACCTATAATATAAACCTTCATGATACACATTAATAAATATACAAATATTTTCAGTGAAAAATTCGGTTTAATTCATATAGACTTTAACCATCCAAATAGGACAAGAACGCCAAAAAAGTCAGTTACATGGTTGTCGAATGTTGCGCGTTCTCGAAAATTACAACCTGTATCCATTAATAATGTTTAGATGCTTTCACAAAAAAGACGCTCTTAGCATCATTATATCTGTATAATAGTGAATCAAGAAATTTAATGAAAACGACAAAAAGTTCAATTGCCATTATTATATCATATTTTTGTAAATTTTTCGTCTTGTAAGATAGTAAACAAGTTAAAAACATTTCTGAGTAATAATTCATTCCACTTTAAAACAAAACTAAATAAATATAAGTTTTGACACAAATAAGACTGTTGCGACATGTCTATTATCACTGATCGATCAAGATCGGAGATATACCATTATCGACCTTGATCGATCAATTAAAACATCATTCATACTGTCTGTTGATAAATGTGTAAAAAAATATTGATAAAGAGTGCAATCATTTTATTTTACAAGCTGAACAGTATTGAAATGCGACTCCAGAATTGCATTAGCGTGACCCTCATTTATTGTATATAAAATTATAAAAAAAAAAAAAAAATTTTTAAATTTAAAAATTACCAATAATATATAAGAACGCAATAATTTGAAAAACGCAAAAATACGTTCACGCGTTTCAAAAAATATAGTGTGCACCAAGGGCTAAGTGGGTGTAGTGCTCGGATCGTCTTCGGCTCACAAACGGACTCGCCGCGACTACGAACTCCACACTTGGTTTAAAGTACACTTTTCACCCATGGTACACAATATACTATTCTATTTTGGTCGCCCACAATTAAAAGCCATCATTACGCTCCTATTATTATGAAGAAAATCAGGCAAATGTAAATAACAGAAAATTTATGACGGCCAAAACGCGGCAGTTGTGCATTGGTATATTTAGTACACGAGTGTATGCATGTTCCTACATATCTGTATAAATAAAAAACGTTTTAATTTTTTATTCTGTACTTACGTGTAATTTTTCTTCAAGTTTTTTATTAGTGGCCCGAAGACTTTGAACTTCGACCTCAAGTTTTCGCACCTCGGCGTTCGCGAGTTTGCCACTTTCGCCTTCCTTGTTTTTCCTTTTAGCTCGCCCGTGATCTAGAGAATTGGTCTTGAGTTTCTGTATTGTACTTTCGGCTTCGGCGAGTCTCTTCTTCAGTGCGGCCATTTCTCGTCTATGATTCTCGTCTTTTAGAAGATCAGTCTTCGATAAACTCGGCAAAGAATCCATTGCTGAACGAGATGGCGACTGAGATAACCTATAAGTGCAACGCGAGATTTATATTGCTGTATAACTTAAAACGCGAAAAACTGTTTATTGTGGGATTTTTCAACGATAGAAAACAGGAAAAGGTATTTAATTTTAACATGCTAAATATTTTTACATTTCTGTTTCTCAAAAAGCTACGTTCGGTGTCTCATTATGATTATCAAGCGGCGCGGTAGCGCCACAAAGGCGAGTTTAAGAAGCAGATGAAACCGCGGCGCCCGTGACATCAAGTGGCGCAGTAGCGCCACGAAAGCGAATTTAAGAAGCACTATTTACTTCTATATTGGTGTTCGGATTTTTCATGATACAGAAAAAAATACTTTTTTTGGCTTATTAGTATCTTTTCTAACCTGATCTACGATTTCCAACGAAAATTTTTGTAAATAAGCCGTTTTTTTATAATAAACGAGTGTATATATCGCGAATGCTCGGAACAGTTTCTCTACATTTTTCTCCAGTGTGCTAGGACCGTGAAGTTGGCCGCACAAGATATTATGTGTAATACAGTTGGGTATCACTTTTCCGTAGAGTAAATGTGTTTAAATTGCCTGCTTGAATTTGAGGTTATGTTTTTGAGGTTTAGGTGGTGCACTCCTTGATTTTTTATGTCTAGGTAAATACATCATACGAGGACGGCGTCTAGGTGGACAGGGTGGCCGATGACGAGGTTTAGGTAGTTCGCACTTGGTTGTCGGTGTCTTGGTGTAGAAATCATTCGAGGGTAGTGTATCAGAACAATCAGTGATTTGACGTTAGTGATAAAAATGTTACAAAAAAGCCATGGTCAAAAGGCGCTAAAGATGCTTATATTTTATTTTTAGGACAAATATAAAATACTCAAACAAATGTACTAAAAAGGATTGAAATCTCTAAAAAAATTAACTTTTAAAAAAGTAAAAGGTTAGACGAGTTTGATATATTCCGCAACGAAATAACTGATAAAAAAGAAATGAGCAAATGAAGGAACAAATTTTATTTGGTCAATAAAGGGCTTACTTAACTTAACGTTAAGTTATATATTGATGAATTAGGAACAACTCGCAAGATACTTACTACGTAACTTTCCATGACCGTTTTATTTTGTTTTTTGGTGAACCACTAAAATTTTCTTTCTATATAGGTATTAGAACGATATAAAAACGCCATAAGTACGATAAATGGTCATGACAAGTTACGTAGTAAGTATCTTGAGAGTTGTTCCTAATTCATCAATATATAACTTAACGTTAAGTTAAGTAAGCTCTTTATTGACCAAAAAAAATTTGTTGCTTCATTATCATTCAATACAATAAACTTGACTTTGTTTGATTGATCTCATTTCTTTTTTATTAGTTATTTCATTGCGGAATATATTAAACTTGCCTAACCTTTTACTTTTTTAAAAGTTAATTTTTTTTAGAGATATAATATTACTCGCCTGGCTTTGAGCTCGGAGATGACGCCGGCATACTTGGCAGCCTCAATACTCCGGGCTTCTCTGATGGCAGTGTCCAGCTCCCGCCGAGCCAGTTTTGCAGCCCTGCGCTCCTCGTGCAGCTCCGACCTCACGCTTGCCAGGTCCTCGCGCAGCCGTCGCGAGCCCTCTTCCAACCACTGGATCGTTTTGCGCAGCCGCGCTGTATCGTCCCGACGCGGTGAACGCGACGGTGGCCGTGGATTGCTGGGCCTGAGGCTTAACCTGGCGTCCGATTCTAACGGCGGATCCTTTTCCTCTTCGACAAGCCTTTGGGCTGAGATGTTCTTCTGTGCTTCCGCGCTGTCGACTTCTAACTCGATAGGGATGCTTTCTTGACTCATGACGCTTGCTGTGCTGAGTGTGGGATGCAGGTTCCTGTCGTTTGGCTGAAGATTCCGATCGTCGGCTAGCAGATCGAGTGCCTCGAATTCATTGGTAATCGTTGGCTCTGAACTATTTTTGGACTGTTCTGCTTCCTCTGTGCCCTGAATCTTCTCGCACATACTGGCCACGATGCTTCTGCACATGTCGATGATTTTGCTTTCACCCTCATCGTCTGTCTTCCTTTCGCTTAGAAGAAGATCGGTGTTGCACTCGTCTGCAATTCTGTTTTCCATACCGACGTCGACTGTAGTTTCGTGTGCGTACTCGCCATCAGTCGCATCTGTCTCTTGGTCCAGGGTCTTATTCAAAACAACGTAACTGTCGCACTTAAGTAGCAATTTGCTTGGAATCTCTCCCTCGTTTTTCGAATCGGACGCACTAACGTCGCAATTTTCTCCCAAGTGCTCCGAGCTTCCGCACTCATGAGCGTCCGTATTCTCCGACTTTGCATCTCTTAAAGTCACTTCAGCTTCGCAATTTGCGTCGCTTTCACATTTCTGCGCTCTTCGCTCAATATCGAGCTTCCTCCTTTTTTTGAAGTCGACGCGTGTACTTTGCACAATATCCTCGTTTCCCTCTCGTTTCGCAGCTGCCTGCGTCGCATCGTTTCTGCAGACTTCCTGACTTTCCAGATTTTCGTGATTTCCCTGCCAAGAATGATCAGTAAGTAAAATACCATGCCATAATCACACCGGTAAACTACGCGGCGCAGCAGGTTATACACGTGAAACGATAACTTACCATCGTGTCCGCACTCTTGGGGCCACGGATTCGGGAAGCGAGGCTGGAAAAAAAATCGCCGAGGCGCGACTTGCTGGTCGCCCGTTCGCCAGCGGCCTGTTCGGCAGTGGCAGCTCGTCGCCGGCTCTTCTCCGGCGGCGGCGTGTTAACCTCGGGGCGCGGCCTCGTAGCCGACTGCTGCTGTGGCAGCTCGGGCTCGACCTGCTGACGGCGCTTTCTCGGCGCTCTGTGGGCCTTCGTGGATGTCGCTGTTTCTGGACGAAGCGCGACATGGCCAAAACGCCGCGCCCCGGTCGTCGTTGTGCTCGTTGTCGTCGTCGTATTGGTCGTTGGTGGTTTCGTCGAGGTGACGGTGTCTCCCGCTCGGGGATTCATTTTGGTCGTCTCTGCAATAGAACAAAATGTGCAGCGATTACAAGAATTGTCGATTAATACAGTGAGTATCGTAAGCATAAGTTGTCTCTGATCGTTATTCGCATTATTAACCTCCACTAGAATGAGAATAGAAGATTTTGCAGTTTCGAAAAATATTTTATGATCATTTTCGAGTTTGAAGGTAGACATTTCTTAATATTGACTCGTCAATGAACTATCCTGATTTATTATTGAGTCTTCATACGCGTGATTTGCTTGTAAAATGAAATTCCGAAAAAAACATTGTTTAGTGTATAATGATGTAAAATTGTAGATACAAATTACATAACCTTATAGTCGATCATTGTAATATGCATCCGCATCCAACTCTCTATCAATTGCAGATTTAGTTATTTCCGATGGTGAAAAGGGCTGTATTGTTATATTAATAGAAAAACTTTTGTGCTGTTAAAAACACCCCGAAAAAAGTTCGTACACAGATAATAATTCAGAGATGGAAAAGACCAGTGTGAAAAGCGTGGGAAAGCAGTCACGCTTCGCTTAGAGTGTGCGCGCGCTCTAGATTTTAGTCGAGTTTCGTTAAAGTAGTCTCTAAGCGCGTTATGCAACTAAAACTGCTGCAAAAAATAATACAACAATAGATGGTTGAATTATTTGCATCTAGCAAGAAACTTAAACGAAATACAATGTATTCTTTAACAACTTTTCTTGCATTGGAGATTTAAAATCATTATAATGCAAGAACCTATGTGGTTGTTTGCAGAAATGCATCCGAATATAACTACTATGTAATAATCTCTTAGCATCGTTTTAAAAGTTGAATTATAAGCATGCACATCAATTGTATTTGATAAAAGTTAGACAAAAATAATCAATGCACGTTGGTACGACACTGTTTTTTACAAAACATGTTTCAAAAATAGAAATTATAAATAACAATGTCAAAAAACCTTGCGTTTTGATAGGCTCACGTGAAAATAGACTTTTTATCTGAATTTTCTCTAATGAATAAAATCAATGGTACCTCATTATACTTTCTCCTCGTAAGAAAGTAGGATTCCGACAATTGCATACTTGTAATTGCATACAATATCATGATCGCGGAATGTATAATTTTACATCGTTTTTTATACAGATAATAATGTTTTGGCATAAAAGTGAATCCGAATATGTATGAATTACAATCATATTAAATTAATATATAGCTCAGAGAAAGCATCTTCATAAAATTCTGTGCACGCTTTGAAACGCAAGAGTTTACGCGTCAAGCGTGTATTTATATATATTTTTATAATAGAAACCAGAGATATTGCAGCATGTGTATTTCGCTACATGAAAAATTACAGGTTTAAAATATAATTGTTTTATATATAAGCATCGCAATATCCCTGCGGTAGGAGTTTTGTTAAAAAACTGGTCATTTTTCTACCAGGTATAGTCGGTTTTTATTTCTTGTATCGTTATAATAGTATAATAAATAATGAAAATCTAATGACCAGTCAGTATATAGGTATGAAAAATTAATTTTCAACAAAAAATCTCGGTCGATCACTCGTGATACAGATGACGTAATCCCAGTGGGCGTGAAGTATCGCACCTAGAATCGGAATCTCTCGCTTCAAAACAAACTTTCTGCCGTTTTCCTTGGTAGACATATAGCTTTTTCGTGGTTCCCGCGAGATTTCTTTCGTTTGCACGGCTGAAAAAATAGGCCAGCACTTTTGAGGCGTGCCACTGGGAAATGGTTTATTTATAAGACGCTGGTGCTTTACGTCGGACCTGTATTCATAAATTTCGAGCTTACTTTTGTGTACGTTCGATATTTAATAAGCTTGTCCGTCATAAGTTGAGTACCTGAGATCAAACCGTTTATAATTGCTTAATTGATGAGACATTATTAATAACATGATAGCTTGTTTTAAAAGTTCCATCGCGCGTGTATTTCATGATGAAACAATATATGCATGCGAATATAACTCTTGATTTGCAACATTGTTGATTATTTATAGGCTTGCGTAACCATACGTATACCATAACGAAAACCATCAGTTGGAGTGATGATTGTTTGAGGAAAAAAACAATTTTATTTTTATAATACGCATATCGTAATCAAAAGCTATCACCAGATATTTCTTTGTAAAATCGTAGAATAAATAATATTTGATTCCCATAAATGCATTTCAGTCTAAAACTTCAAAGATGATGCGAATGAGCAAATCTCAGAGTAGTGCCAGTCAATTTCATTGCGAAGGAAGATAAAGGGCGTAGCAGGAGAGACCACATCCATAAGATTTACATCCTCCTTCACGCATCCCACGATCGTATTCGACTACAATACAATACGATCCCGCAACGCGTTTATACGACGACGACGACGAACTGTTGAGACTCGCGAGAAAGCTGCGCAGCGCGACAAACGCTTCGACGTCGCGTTGCACTGCTCCAACCGCCGGTGGTTGGCTTTTCTCGTTCGAATCTCGTGCGCTTCTCTTTCTCTTTCACTCGTGGAGCGAGATACACACACACACACACACAACACACACACACACCAAGTGAGAAAGATAAAAGAGCACTCTCGAGCTATTCATAGCCGGCACTCGGTCTCGCCACGCGCGCTTCTGTCCCAAAAGCCCCACCCCTGTATTCTACTTTGGCACTTTACTTCCTGAGTTTGCGGTATGCATGGGTGACATGTGGAGCGGAAAAAGCCATCGAATTTGCTATTTCTACCATGACCACCGTGTCATTAGATGCAGTACCCGAATTTTAAATGATTTTCACGCTTTTTAAGCGCAAATTGCGCGGGCATTCAGGTATTATAATAATGAGCGTCTTATAACAGGGTTTCTCCGAAAATTGTATGTAATAAAGATCAAGAACTTATAACTTGAGTATATTATTCCAGCAGCTTGGAAAAAACGTAGTGAATAATTATGCATAGGCAATTGTGTGCCTGTAAGAAAGGTAATGAGTTTCGTGGAATTGTAAATCGCGTTGATTAGAAAATAAATTGATTAAAATTTCAGTCATGAAATACATCTAACGGTACAAAAGAAAGCGAGATTATTGTAAAAGATTCGTTCTTTCATCAATATTTTTAACAGCGCACATACGCTTTGAAATCATAGATGTGTTTTCGACAAATAAAAATTATTTTTCTCATTATGAAAATCAAATCAATGAATTATTAAAATGTGAAAGATCGAATGAATGAGTTCTATTTCTGCAGTGTTATGTAGTAAAATCAATAACATAAGCTTGAGAGAATGACTTTTGCTTCGCAGCACTCCGAAATTCCAGCGCATCGCATGTAGAAAATGCCACGGGAAGTGTCAGCATTGTACTCTCTGAGGCGGAAATACAAATCTCGTAACCTTCGGGTGAATTTAGTTGTAGGCTAAAGTATCGCGACTAAAGAAACGCGTGGGTGTTCTTGTTTTCGCGCGTTCACCGACGTCCAATTTAAAGAAAAAGACATCTCACTTTCTATTTCACTGTAACGCGTATTATGCATGGATAAGATTTATAAATAGATTGAGTATATTGATTGTATAAATAGTGAAATACGTTTACGAAAACTATATGCTTGAATATTTTAAATTTATAAATTATTAAATGGTTTAATCAATAAATTTAAATAAAAATTTTATATAATAATACATGTTACAAAATTAAAACTTTTTTTCATAAATTTGACATTTTTTCGGAGGTGTTTACAAATGTATCTAAAATGATACATATAGGTATTTCAGACGCACAAACAGCTACAATAATAAGTACATAGTAAACATTTCTATTGATCCGTCAGTATATTGATGATGAGTAAAATTAACCCATGTTTTCATTTAGTGTATTGCGAATTAAATCAGATTATACTTAACTCACTTCGCGCGAAATGTGGAATATTTTTAAGATAATGAATAAAATTTGAAGCGCGTGATATTTTCGAATGTAGAAAATCGTGATTAATATACATACAAAAGATGGCACATCACGTTCAAATTTTCTCAGTCAGCGATTCTATAAAACTTTTGTTCAACCATCATGTTTGAAAAACAATGACTTTTTGTTTATATCGATATCTAAATTTGAATTAAGCGCAGTACAATGACTTATTGTATAGCTGCTGATGTGTATTAATAATACCAACGCGTCTGTTCGTCTTAAGAAAGGCATTCAAATTGAATCGAAGAATTATTTACTATAAATAAACTTGCTGTGTATAATTATAGAGCAAATGCAAATAATACATCGAAACGGTATTTGGCACATGTTTGAGATTAAATCGCTTTTCTCTGTCTTATTTCACTTTGCGTCGTTTACGTCCACATTGAAGGTCTTATCGGAATTGAATCTGGATTTAGAAATGACAGTCGTCTCGGACCAAAATAGAGGACAGCTCTGGCTTAATTTTGCTCTCTCAATTTAAAAAAATCAAAGCATGTGGTGGTCCACAAGACATTCAAGTTTTAGTTTGAATGGCATTGTTCACCATTTTCGTCGAGATTTCTGCGCGAATAACATGTGATAGTAGTTACGATACATAGCTTAACTGAAATTGACTCGCAGAAAATTACATATAGCTTCAATTTTCAGATTAAAGTACGCGTTACTATAACCACGAAATGTTTGCACGATAACTGTTATATTGGTATATGTTAAAATAGTTTTGCAGCATTGTATCAATGTATAAACTTTCGTCTCCGTGAGAGCTTACATTTTAGCACTGTCTAAAAATAAATAACCCCGTGCAAAACAAGGTATTCTCTTTGCTCGCTTTTACTCCAATGATACTTGCGATGCACCTATAGAGAAAAATCTTTCAAAATCGAAATCTTGCCCTCCCGCGAGCAATACAATAATCACAGTTAATCAGCCAGCAAGTTAACAAGTCAGCCAGAAACGATTAGCACAGTACAATGATGATCCGCTTACCGTCTTCGTAAGCACGACTCGCGAAGGTCGATGGCAGTCGAGCGCACGTCGCACTGCACGCACTCGCGCGGGGCTGCAAGCTCGCCCGAAAAGCTCGGAACTACGTCTACGTATGCGTACGCGGGCGAAAAAAATAAGAAAAGTTTGCTACCCCGCGCTCGTAGTCGTCCACCTCGTGAGAGACACCGTCAGTAACTAATAGAGCTCGCGAGTCGTCGAGAGAGCTGCCGCCGTCGCCGCTGGTCGTGCGTGCGGAACCATCCTCTCCTCTCCACGAGCTGTTGAAATACGCGCTCACGCACACATGGTCCAACGAGCCGCGCCTACACACGTCGGCGCTCGTATAAACCTAATAGCCACGAGCGTGTGTGAGTGAACGCTAAAGCGGCTAAAGAGCGACGGGCGAGCTTTGCCAATTGTCGAGCTGCTGTACTCTCTATACCACGGCTGCGGCTGCTGCTCTATACTGCTGCGGGAGCGCGGTTTTCGTTCATTGATACGAATTACGGCCGTGGCGAAACTGTTGATGTGTATACGTAGGTGCTCTTCTGTAATATACCTAACATACGAAAATTAGCATGGATAATTCAAGATTTTTTACTCCTGATTCGTTACCCTTTAATATATATCAAACACAACTGATCGCAACTTTGACGAAAACTAAGCGTTTGACATAATATAAGATTCATACTCTATTATGGATTAAAGGTTATTTGCCAAAGCTATGCAACTCAAATAAAATAGCTGTGATGTTTTCACCCAATGGAATAAGTTCTTAACATTGTCCGATCCACTAGAAATTTGTATTACTTTTGAGTTTAAGTATATATTCCAATTTACGATGCATATAGAAGCCGCGCATTTGTATGTGTAGGTCGACATCAGTAAGAGTGGGTAGCTTAAGCACGAGCGCATGTCATAACAAGGAAGCATAGAGCGGATCAAGTTGCTCCCTATGTTAAGTAAAGTTGGACGATAGTAATCGGTAAACCTTTTAATCCAGTACTTTTTTAATCATAGCTAATTCACATAGTTGTATTATTGTTCATGAAAGAAAACAAGTTTTTGTAACATTAATATGATATTATTGAACTTATTCACTAAATATGTATATTATCAACTATCTAACGCGTCACCAAACGTCAGCCTGCGCTGCGGGGCTCTCGACTCCCACTCGTGCTCAATCATCATCCTTACTTGAAAAAGCTAACTTTTACCCCTACTTATGTAATATACTATTAGTGCCGCGAATACGGGGCAAAAAACCACTGCCAATTCTTTGGCACGTAGCTTCCTTCAAAAGTATGCATTGCTTTAATATCAGAGTTATTTTTACTCTATACATAATTACGTATAGTTTTTGTACTTTTCTTTTTGATGGATAAAAAATTTTGAGTTATCGTGCAACACAGAAAAGTGCGTATTTTCAGCATACCTTTTACAAGGTAAAATGTTGACAACTATAAGTTTGATAGTTATTAAAAAAAAGGTTACCATTTTCAAAAATATTAATGTATACTGTACACTTGCCGTCCCGTCGTCTTATAGTCTACGATGTGTACTAACTAAAAACAACTTATTGATTCCTTAACGATCATTCCCTATACAAATAATGCACATTTATCGCAGAAATGCAATAAAACACTTGATTCATACGCAAAAGTTTATGGTAAAAAAAGAATCGTAAAGCCAAATTATTAAAGCAAAAATAATATTACTATATGATTCCAAAAATACTTATTATTTTTGCAAATTATTGAATTCGGCTTGAGATTTTTTCTTTGCTATAAACTTTCACGTATATATTTAAAGATGTTTACAAGAAAGCAGAGCTCCTTTTAGGTTATAATAAAAAAACTGCTGCCAATTTTTTGGCAAGTAGCTTCCTCCAACAAAATTTATAATTCCAATAGATACAATATTGTTCAAATATACAGTATATTAAGGGGATCTAACCATCTTAAATCACTTTTTTGAAAACATATGGGTGGGACGTAAAATATATGTGATATAAGGTTTTCGAGTGCGCTGATTACGAATCTGTCATGAGATTTGCAAAAAAAAATTGTTTAATCAACCTATATAAATAATATATCTACATAAGTGAGGAACAGCTAGCTGTTATCTACGTCGGCAGATTCAAAGGGCAAATAAACTATTTTCATCAAAACTTTCTTACTTAGACTTTAGTGAAATGGATTACGTATGTCCTTATTGTAATGATTCTTACTGGTCCGTAGAGTTTTCTAAAAAAAGTTGTTGTTATAATGGTAAAGTACAATTATCACCGCTCAGTGAATATGACTATAGTATAAAAGAATATGGGACATTGGAAACAGTAAAATTATGTAAACATTGTTCATTATTAACCCAACAACGAAAGTTGGGTTAAAATAACGTGGAAAAAGGCATAATTTTAACCCAATAACACAAATTGCGGGGGAGCTAATTTCTAAAGCGTGGTGGCGGCGGCAAAGATTTTTTATTAATATTGAGAGATTATGCAAAATAATTAATGTAGACATTAGTAGGCTTTGTTCTGAAATAATGTAAAAACAGTTTCTACCAAAACTAATACTTTTGTTAAATTCACAATGTATTCTTTATACGAATCTATAATACCATTCTCAATGCTAAAACTTTTATGATAATACTTTACAAGACTGTGCTCATAAGGCAGGGTAATATCAAGTGCTTGTTGTCATTCGTGAAATACATTATGCCATAAAATCAATGTAGACATCAACAGGCTTTGTTCTCTGATAAGGTATAAACAATTGTTACAAAAATAATGCCATTTCTTAATTTTATAATCATTTTATTGCTCAAATCTGAAATCCTTTACTTAATACTAAAACTTTTATCACGTACTAAGAAAAGTCTATGTTCATGGCGTAGTGTGTCCTTATCATTTTAAGACTGTGTCGTCTAATTCATTCCGCTAAGCGATTCACTACTCATAACGAAAGCGTGTACTGATTTTTATAAAAATTATGCGGAAGAATTAATGTAGGCATCAGTAATTATTGTTCTCGAATAACGTACAACCGGAATTTACAAAAATGTATACTTTTTTTATAAACAATTAATTATTTGCACAAATCTTAAATACCATCCTCGACGCTGAAACATTTAACATATTCTGTTAAAATTCTATGTTTATAATATGATACGACCTCATGATAAGTATAAGTTAGATAGAATAAATATTAGTAAGCCTTGTAAGGCAGTTAGTCGCCTTATTCACAGAGATATTAGCTTTCTTGTAACAGAATAATGTATGTGGTGACTCTTCACTAAGTTATTACCTGCCAATATCGAATTCGTGTAACCATTCTTGAAATACATTATGCCATATAATTCACGTAAATATATGTACGCTTTGTTCTGGAGAAAAATGTATGAACGGCTTATAGGTATAAATATTATCCTGTTTTTTTAATTACCTATCAATTAATTGTACGAATTTCAAATACAATCCCTGGTGCTAAAACATTTTACAGCACAGCCTATACCTAAGCCCGCTGTTACGCCTATCACACTCGCTACGTTTATGCAAAAACCTCACGTTGCAAAATAGGACTGCTTATGACCCACTGTGTCTACCTCGAGCAGCATCGACCGGCCATCCTCTGGACAGACTTAAACCCGACACCTACGTTTATCAGCATTGGATGAGGGAGTCTGGGCTCAACTCAGTTACCTATACGTTCCTCTGCATCGGTGCGAGAAGCGGTTCGTACTAAAGACTTATTGTTAGTGGCCTTTCCCTTCTTTTCTTTTCGTCATTTCTAACCTTCTTGTGAATGGTTCTTACCTAGTTGTTTACTGCGTATTAACCATCTTCCGACATAAATGCATAACTTTATACCAACAATACAGTACATATAGTACAAAATAATCGAAGTGATTACTGGCTAAGAATTACCTCTGTATCTGCGTTGGCCCTCCTACATTTGGCATCAACTTTGATAGAGTAGCACTAACTCTTGCTACCTTATCTTTCACTATAGTAGGATGCTCTTCGACTGTCAATTTTACATATATAGTAATGCCCAGTAATTGTTTGCAGATAGTTCCCGATGGTTTTCGAAACATTTTACGAAAAATTGAGCGTGAATTCGAAAATCCCTCTCTATTTGTTACTAAAAACGGTATGTGTGACGTTGGCTGATTAGAAGATGACCGAAAGATTCAATATTTATATTCATATATGAAAGCTATGCTTACCGTTATCAAACAATACAATTGAAACGTCATAGGTTACAGAATATGGAATTTATTTGACAATTTGAAATGGGAGCTTGGTTACAGGTGGACCATCGAGGTTTTAATGTATCTTGACCCCCTGTAACCAAATCCGCTAAGTGTTTTGCGCTGGAGTAATGCAATAATTAGTTATAAACAAGCTTATTAATAATTACCGCAATCGGACTTTTTTAATGCCAAGGTTTTTAATGCCCATGCAATTATTTATAGTATTATAATGTCAAATAAGTATAAAAATACATCTGGAATATCTAATTTACAAAAATGAATAATATAAAAAATATAAATGATTGAAATGTTAAAAAGTTGTTAAGAACACTCATAAATTTAAAATATTTGTATGACCATTTTTTGGTGATTGTTTATGGGAATAAGGAAAATTACTTAAGGCACTTACTAAAGGCACAAATCAACACTAATTTTAATTTGTTTATTTATCTGGAAAATTGTTAATAAATAATTTTTTAAACCTTAACACACCTGACACCGAACAAAATATCACATTAAAGAGGTGTCGTCGCTAAAAACACTGTTTTTCTATTACATATAACTTTTTAAATGAAGCTTGTAATGAAAAACCAAGCTTACAGCGCTCTAGTGTTAGGTTTAATAAATCATTCCACGAAGAGAAATTTCGATCAGACGTTTGGTTTTTCTAAAATCTTAGAAATGCGAACAGATGTTTACGCGTACTCACGCAATCACAGCGCCAGCCTAAGTATATGTGAGTGTATTTATACGTATAATATACACACAAAACACTCAAAAGGCCTTTCACCTCAAGCTTCAAAAACTCTACTTTCGATCCACTTTTTCGTAGGCGAAAAGCGCGTTTTCGATGCACGCGTTATGATAAATAAGTTTTTTTTGTAACACATGCACGATTTTCGCGTTTTTTTCGACCTAAAATTTGAGACAAAAGTAGTCGTTTTCCGACCGGCGACCGAAAAAATGCAGTAGCGGGCGTAAAAGCACTTTTGCGCCTGCTACTCAATTCTTCTAAACTCGCGTGAAATTCAACAAGTGCAATTTGAAACGCGAAAATTAGTACATGCGTTACAAAAAATATGGTGTGCACCAAGGGCTTAGCGGGCTTTTTGGCCTCGTGTAGATGTAGTACTCGTCTAGGGCTCGTAAACTCGCCTTGATTCGTACTGCAAACTCCACACTTGGCAGAAATTGTATATGTATAATATTATTAGCCCCTCTTCTCAATGCAATTATAAGAATGTTCACTTTCAAAGTCAGAATAAATTCTCATTCCGGTGTCTGTTTATCAAAATTTCTGGCTGCTATTATTCAGAAACTAATGTACGTAAAGATCTGATCTTTTGCATGCACATTTCTGTTACAATAATAAAACAATATTTAATGTTAAAATTATCTCAAATGATGAACTTTTAATTTCCTTTCGAACACCCATATAAACATGTTAGCGATGAACCCAAATACTCAGTTTGGAGGTATTACCCATGTTTTTTACATATTGTATGCCCAAACGCATGTAAAAAAACTTGATCTGCTGCGTGTGCCTTCAAAGTTACAAGAGCTTCATTTTTCGACCTTAAAGTGCCCGACTTTTCCTAGAATGATTCATATACGAATTTGAAACCCTTATTCGTACATGTTTAGCATAGTCTATTAAGCCGTATAGAGGATGTTAAATAAGCATTTTTGATATTTAAACTATTCAAGCTTTTCACGCTTGAACTACACCGTTATCATTTATTCGTATTTAATAATCTGTATCTTATTCCTTTTATTATCCGAGAGAGGTTTACTACTGCGAGGCTTTCCTCTCTTAGGGCCAAAATGACATTAGTAAATCATACAGCTAGGGTGGAAAACAAGATTTTGGTACAGCTTCCTTTTCATCCGTGGTGCAAATATTATGTTTTGCCATTATGCACCAAGAGCGTGAAGTAGGCTTTTTTAGACGGAGTGTGGTGATCGCAGTATGAGTTGAGGCAAGTAACCCGAGCCGCAGACGACGAGTACCACGCCTGCTAAGCCATTAGTGTACACCATGTATTGATTTCCGTGATTTTTGTGCCTATAAGCAGAATTAAGATGACTTTTTTTACTCGCCCTGGTAGAAATTAATCCAGAAACTGGCAAGTTCTTAGGAGTTTAACACAAGAACTTGCCAGTTTCTGGGTTAATTTCTACCAGGAACGGTACCTCAAAGTATTTAGTTTTATATATAATACATATACTTTACATATATGTGATGTATATATTTATATAAGTGTCAGTACATGTTTTAATCATGTTTGCAAATTTTTCAAACAACGGACAAAAAAGGCCACTTTTGAATCTTTTGTCACAAGAGTAATTTCATCTCAATTTTGATACCTAGAAGAGTCTTTTAGTGCCGAAAGGATTATCCTTTGCGAACAAATATTTATAGTGATGAGAGGAAATAATTATGTTGTAATATTTATTTTTTTATTTATTCATTCACTAGAAAAATTTTACAAGGCATGTGGATCATACTTGAAAATCCTGCAGAGGTAAACGAAGTTACCTATTATTTAAACTATTTATGTGCATAATTGTATCTGTCGCTGAACAATTTTGACTTGTTGTTTTTAACAAGTTACAATTTTTTTATTTTCTTATTTACTATCATTCTTATTATATATGATTGTGTGTGTGTGTGTTTGTGTGTGTGTGTGTATGTATAATTTTTCTCTTTTGAGAGTATTTATCGGTATTCAATACTTTTAGTTGATTAGTAAGCGCATTATAAATATTAATTGCTTTCATATAGCTATTTTTATTGCTAATTCTCTTATTTGCCTTAGGCATAATAATACTTCTATTTCTAGTAATACTATCTGATGCTAAGTATTTCTCTTTGATATCATGATAATGCAGCTTCAAAGATTTAAGAGCAAATAGTTATACTATATTTAAAGAATTGTCATGTGATAGAAAATTATTGTTATTTATGATTGTTTTGTAGCTTTTGAACTTGGTCTCGACTATTTCTATATGCTTTATTCCAAGCAATGACACCATAGCTAATAATGTTATGGAAAAAAGCATAATAGATCATTCTGAGAGTTTCTGTAGGCATGGATTTTGAAATTTTATAAGAAATATATACTAGGTATTTTGTTTTCCTGATTATATGTTTCATGTGATTGTCCCACCTTAGGTTGCTATAAAAACCAATTCCTAGGTATTTAACATTTTATACCCTAGTTATATTTTTATCAAGAATGTTAATGTTTACTTAAGCTGGCACACTTCCAATACTGCTCCCAAAAGTCATAAAAACAGTCTTTCCTACATTCAATGACAACTTATTTAATGCCAGGTACTCCGATATCAGACTTAGAAAATTTTTCATGGTAACTTGGGCTTCTATCCAATCAATACCAGTAGATATAATAGCAGTATCATCTGAATACGAAATTATGGTCTTGGGGGGGATCTCCTTCAAGACAGCACTTATGTACAGGATAAAAAGTAGCGGTCGTAAGATTGTTCCTTGTGGAGCGCCTATGTTACACACAGAGCTATCGCTTTGAATACCGCCTATTTTGACTACTTGGTATCTGTCACCTAAATAGCTGAAAAGGAGATCCAACGCTTGACCCCTGATTTTAATACAATAAACTTTTGTCAGTAGTATGCTATGGTCAACAGTATAGAAAGCTTTCGCCAGGTCTAGAAAAGTTATAATCGTTGGCATACTTTTATCAACATTATTATATATAGCGCATTAATTATGTAGTTTAGAGCAACTTTTGTACCAATCTTTCTCATGAAACCAAATTGTTGCTTGGAGATTATATTGCTCTGTTCTACAAAATCATGAATTCTATTATATATAATTTGCTCAGAAATCTTTGCAACATTGGATATGAGAGAGATAAGTCGATAATTCGTCATTTTATGTTTCTCTCCTGATTTATAGACTGGTACTACTTCGATCCTTTTTAAAGAATCTGGACATATCGATTTTTCAATACACTTATTGAAAATATGGTTTATAGGACCTGCAATGTACCTCTCTGTGCAACAATCTCTCTTATGTCCTAGACAACTGTGCTTGTAATCGTTATGTGACAACGAAGTTTTTTCATGTGTTTTATCGATACCCTGAAGAGGAAAGATATATTCTTTCGAAACGTCGGCGCAATAAAGAAATTTAAGAATACTGCTTGTAGAGATTACTCTATTCCTATCATTTTCTATTTAATATAGGTAGTTCCTCGAAGAATGCTAGATACTCTTCTGAAGATAAAAAAAGATTATGGAAACCCACCTTTGTACATTATAACGGAAAATGGAATTTCAGACACCGGCGTCATAGACGATATACAGAGAATAGAATATTTATATTCCTATATGAAGTATGTATTAACTGCTACTAACTCATTCGGCTATAATGTTAAAGGCTATACTGTTTGGAGTTTGTTGGATAACTTTGAGTGGGATAGAGGATACAGGTTAGAATCTATATTATGATATTACATATAATATAAATATTTTCAGCGTAAAATTTGGTTTAATTCACGTGGATTTTAATGATCCAAATAGGACAAGAACACCAAAAAAATCTGCTGCTTGGTTGTCGAATGTTAAGCGAACTCGAAAATTACAACACGTAACCTATAATGATATTTAGATGCTTTTACAAAAAAAAATGTGTCTGTCTCGAGCCGATAGAAGTGAATACTTGAACAGATGGTGTGGAATTTTGTTCTCGGGGCAAAACTAAAATGAATCTGTCTTCGACGCAAATTCAAATGCGTCTTTGTTGAGTGCAAAGTAGTAATATAATCTATAAGGATAAATTTAATTGTGACTTTTTTGATAAGTTTTTGATTTAGTGATTACGATGCATAAATCGTCGCCATTTTCTTATTTTTCCGACTTAATCGCAACTTTGACAGGAGATGTAAAAAATCTTAGGTGAATTCATCATGTATCAACTAGTAAATTTAGGATAGGCAGGATATAATTCCAGTAAAGAAAATATAATAAGAAATAGTACTTACACAATAGTACTGACACAACGTGCGTAAACCCAGATTTAGCGAGCGCATATATGTTTGCACGAGCGTTCGGTAAATCGAGGTTGACGCCACGGCGTGTCATAAAGTAATAATGTTTATCGCAAGTCAATAATGTATCTCCAAACGTTACGCGCATTTAAAAAAAGCCACGTCATCTAGTTAACGCAAAAAAATTGAAGCGCCATAAAAAGGCTCCGCTATATTAGAGCGCCGAGGGGCCCGAAATCCAGCGGAATAAGGACGGAGAAAACCCGATAGCCGCTTGCAGCGTGTGTAAATAAGTGCGGCTGATATGTAAGGAAAAAGCTGAGCTGTGCGAGCATGCTAACATGCGCGGTGAAAAGTGAGCGGTGGGAGGAGAAAACTGCCGCTGCTTTCGTGACGAATTTATCTGTCGCGCCGCCGTGACGCTCGCCGCTCGCCGATTCACTCCCCAGTAAAATGTGTACCCGGCGAGCCTATAGAAGTATTCACTTCAAAAACGCTTTTAGCTTCATTATATTTGTGTAGTAGTTAATCGACAAAATCAATGCTATTTTTACGAATTCTTTGTGTCTTGTATCAATAGTAAACAAGTTAAAAACATTTCTAAATAATAATTCAGACTTAAGCTAGGTATCTATAAAATCTCTATTTTAATTTAAAACTAAATGAATATTATAAGTTTTGATATAAACAAGACCGTTATGATATGTCTATTATCACTAATCGATCAAGATAGGAAATATACCATTATCGACCTTGATCGATAAATTAAAATATGATTCATACTATATCGTACAGTTCAGATTTGCTACGATAACGAATTTCAGATTTTTTCCACATGGAAAAATCTAATTGTTTTGGAGAAAAACAAATAGTTATTTTGGTTAAAACTAATAGAATTGCAATATTTTTAAAGTTGCCAAAAAAAATTTTTTAAATTTTGAAATTGTAAAGGTTGTTATGGGATTTAAGGTAGTTCCTCACAAACTCAAAGTACTAGATATCATTATGAAAAAAATATATTTGGTTCTTAAAACTACAAGGAAAATTATAAAATTTTTCCCAACCCCGGTTGCCGAACTAACTTTTGACAAAAAAATACTCAAAGTTGCCTTGCTTTGCACGCTGTATACATGGAGTAATCGGGTAGCGCACTATAATGTGTACTATAATGAACTCGTTACTATACAGAAACACTAGAGACGATAACGCAAAAATAAGGTATAAAAGTTGAAATTCTGTAGTTTCTAATGGTTGCATCAAAAAGCGGGGTAGCCGAATTAATTAAAAAGATATTTGCTGTAGAAATAAAGAAAAAAAAGATACTCTAATCTCTTCCGCCTCCTTCGTAAACGTGGCAACGTCGCATCTTTCATTCGTAATTACGAATTTGCCGCCCATTATTGAAATCAGTACAACGAAAGCGAAATTTTCTAAAGTATAAGTTAAAATGTAATAAATAATAAAACGCGTACGATGAATAAATTATTAATATTTATTATGTAATAAAATAATAAAATTATACAAGAAGTAACGAAAATTATCAACATTTATGTTTCTATACACATGTGAATAAAAAATGTACATTAGCTTGTACTAGCAGAATCTTTATTTAAAAATAGATCATAAACAGTGTTTAAAATCTTTTTATTAGTCGTGATTCGAGGTTTGCCGTTTACACTTTCTCCAAATAAAATTCGTATCCCTTCACGGCCATTTTTTTTTTAATGTCTCGTGCAAAATTTGTTTATTAATACCAGCCTTTGCCAATTTGTTGAGTATACGCTGAGAAATTTTATTTTTATAAATCTGCAAAGAGGATTTATTGATCGACTCAGCATTTTTTCTTTCTTTTGCCATTAAAATTTGATCAATGGTTTTTACGTGAGTCTCAATAATATCATCTGTAATTCTAATTTCACGTAGAAGTTTCAGTAAAATATAGACGTCATTAACAGCATTATGTAGTCCTGCAGTACTTTCGTTAGGAAGGAAGTCCGTAGCTAGAGCTTGTACAGAAAACTTTTTCTTTTCTTTTTTTCTGTCAGTAAGGGTTCTCTTCGAAATGTGTAACGAATCTGCGCAACCTTTCACTACGGATTTAAAGTCCTCTATAAATCCTAGATTCGTTACAAGACTAATTATCCTTGGCATGTCGAATTTTTGTGCACATAATTCTCACCAGGTTTATTTTTTCCTACGCACCAATCTCCTCACAGTATGTGATCCCCAAAAGCGTGCGGAACAACACTTTGTAAAGCTTTATCAATACTTTCAGCATTTCCTTTATTTTGCTTGACAGCGTGAGAAAAGCAGTGCGAAAAGTATTCTATGAGTTTGGGATTTAGTTTTAACGTATACAAAGCACTCGTCATAGACTTGTGGGTATGATTATAGTCAGACCATTTGTCGATATCGTGTGAAGCTGATCTACGAACAGCAGCAATCTTACTGGAATTATCGTCTCCTATGAGAGTAGTTATTCTTACTTTCTCTTGTTTAAATAAAACATTTTTATGAATTAATTCAACTGCCATATCAGGCTCCATGGCTTTTCGTGAACCCTCATAGTTTTTTCTGCAATCATGATCCTTTTTTTTATAGCCAAGACTACATTTACGACACGTTGTACATCGAACAGCATACGATATTATTTTTCCGGAATAATGACCTATGAGAGTACCATGACTTAGAATGTGTAAAATTGTTTCAGTAATTCTTTATTTTGCACTGCATACAAAAATTCTTTCTGTTTAAACAAATTTTTACCGGATAAACTATTGTAAGAATGACCGTTTTTGCCCCGTTTTTGCCAACCAGCATCGTAACCTGCTATCAAGTCAACTACACTACTCTCTTCGGTTGTTACCTGCAAATCGCTTCTCGCATCATCGACATTCATTCTACACAAACAAAGTTCATACGTACAGGGTCAAGTCAACAATCATACATACATGAGAATATATAAATATATTGAGTGTATATAATTGGAAGGAAAAGAATGTATTATGTTCAATGGCAATATTTTGTATGTGTACAAAAAATTGTTGATTTATTGCGCATAATATTTTTTAATACAGTAGTGTAACTGTAACTTAGATGTAAATAGCTCACGAATCGTCCTTTTGTTATAGTAATGTATGTGTATATAACATATTAATAACAATAACTTTAATACAATGATTGAAAAACAAAAATTATAAGCGTAAAGTATATGAATATAATTTATCAAAAAAATAAAATAAAATCAGTTATGTAAATTAGTCAATTGATCTTTTAAAAAAATTCATTTAAAAATAAAAAATCAAAACTATACAATTAATTGCAGCTCAAACAGAACTGTAACAAAAATATTCATGTCCTCCAGTATAAGTGCTTACGTATCCTCCTTCTTCTTAGCAGATAGCGTTTCTTGCTTTTCTAATCGAATACTATCCAAACATGACTCTTTAGCTACTTCTTCTATAGCTACTCCTACCTTCCTTTCATTTTTCTTCGAAAAAGCACTTGGTATGGTTGGCATATTATATGATGAGTAAAAGCCGTTAATATGAGTTTCGCCAAGACCATTATCTATCATTCCTGCAGATACATTATAATATATTTGATATTTGATTAAGTGACTGACAAATTAATAAAAGAATACAAATCGGTTGTAAAGTACATACCAAGGGCAACATTCAAATTAATTGAGAACTTTTTATATGAGCCATCTTCTGGTTGAAATGTGGGAACACTATGGTACACGTGGCAACGCATGCACTCGACCTGGAGGACGCTGGCTACTCCATACTTGTGTTCACTTCTCACGTCCCTCAAAGAAATAGGCAAGTCGCATGCCCTGCACCACAGTTCCTTTCCCAAGGTTGATAAATCCACTGGCCTGTTTATTTCTACATGATCAGTATAATTTGTTGGCGTTGGCTTCTGAAAAATTTCAAAACATGTCTTTCAATACACATCAACTTGCTCCAATATCATGACTTTGATTTTATATGCGATAATAAGTAATAGGTCTAAGTCATAACGAGATAGAAAATAAACGTTATACTTACTAACCTTTACAAGCTTCTGTTGTTTGCTTATAGCTACACTCTTCAAAAGATTTTCTCTAGCCTGCACTACTTTCTTTTTAGCGAATTGACCTTTCCTCTTGCCACGAACTCTTCGTATGTGATGGCTTGACTTTGGTGACATTTTTTAAAGAAATAATAAATAAAATGCGTAGCAAAAACTCTCATGACATCTCATCTCGTAGAGTGAGGTTATGCGACTCAGTTTATCGGCTGCTCGCTACCAAGTTTATCTGTGTATGAATGACTACGTGTGTCGTTGCTACGTACAAGCAACATTAATATTATTTAAACATTGTTATTCAATCACTAATATCAACTAAAACTATCTTCAAATTTATAAATTAATTTAAGAAACATCGGTTATACAAATTGATCAAAAATTTTTCAATCTTTATTTTGCACGCTCAGTTCACTAGAGAGTCCGTAAAGAACTACCTTAATATTAATTTTTTTCTTCTAATTAAAGTTTTCAATACAAATTATAGTTTTCAATAAATTCTACTAGTTTTAACCAAAATAACTATTTATTTTTCTCCAAAACAATTAGATTTTTTCATGTGGAAAAGATCTGAAATGTGCTAGTCTTCGCGGCAAATCTGAACCCCACTAGTCTTCGTGGCAAATCTGAACTGTACTACTCTTCGTAGGGACCGACAATATGTATAATGATGTTGGCTCCGATGGTATTTCCAAGGCAAGTTATGTGTGAGGAAGGAGAATAAGACCACAATAGTTTTTTCTATTTTCTTCTTCCGACGTTTCGGTGGTCAATGCCACCCTGATCAGGAAACTATTTATTCGTATTATTATTATGTATTTTTTCATTTATTCATCGTAATATTTACGTATAAATAAATTCTTTAAGCAACTTACAAATTACTAGTATTAAGAAAGACATTTAATAAATGTCAGAAAGCGATAGAACTACGTAGTATAATTATTTTTATAATAATTCGCGATATATCATATGACTCTCGTATGAGAAGGGACGGCAAGTGTGCAATAAAATAATATTTTTGAAAATTGCAGCCTTTTTTTTAATAACCACTAATCAGCTGATCTTATTTCACCTGCTGAACTTTAATGCTTGATGCTTGCCATATATAAAATTGATTTCACTACATTCATTAGCGTATATTTATGCCCTGGTAGAAATGCTTACCAACGGTAAACTGTTGGCCAAAGTGATGGTTTTAAGAGGTTCGTTAGCCAACCATAATCAACTGTTGGGTTATTTTTTGCCAGGGTAGAGACCAAACTTATAGTTGCCAACATTTTACCTTGTAAAAGGTGTTTTTCAAACCGATTTTATACCCGTTTAATTCGTTTAATTAAAGTTCAGAATTACTACGACTTCTCGAGAACTTTATTATCTTGTATATCTTGTCTTTATGGACCTGCTGCTGTTGCTGTTGAACAACCTAGATCATCTGGGGCGTGATGGTCTTGATGATACTGGTGGTCAGCAAGGGTAGGCTTGGATTTGTGGCCGGGTGTTACGGATATGCTAAACTTGAGGTTGGTGGGACTTCCGACACTGCCGATTTATGGAGGCCGCGTCGGCTCCTCGTTGACGTAATTGATCGCCTCCTCCTTGTCCTCGAACTGGATCAGACGTTCCGTCACAAACTCGTTCTTGTGCTCTCGTTGTCTAATGCACCGTTTTCGGCTTGATGGTCTTAAGCGCCAAGTGTCATTTGCTGGTCGTCGGAGCAGCTTCGCCAGTCGTCGTTGTAGCGCTCGCCAATTGTGGCGAACTCTGCTGCACTAATATGTGAGGGACCGAAACTGCTGTAACGGAAGAAGAAGGAAAACCGTGTCGTTCATTGTCGACTTATTCTGAAGAAACAAGGGTATAAGGTCTTGGAGAGAACATATAGTTGCCGTTGAGGAGGCTGAAATACAAGTCGAACAACCATAGATGTGGAGGTCGGCATTGCAGGGGACGGGGTCGTCGTCGAGCTCGAGCGGTGAGAGCTCGTGAAGTTGAAGACGAGCTTATAGATTTTCCGTGGATCACAGTGTCGATCTCGCTCTTCTCTATTATGGCAGTCCTGCATGCCCTGAAGCGATTTTGGCCGGTGCCCAGTTTCCAGTAAACGATGCAAGAAAAACTAGATTAAGACAACTAGACAACTTCTAGTTTGAAATATCTAGTTTTTTTTCCTCAGAATCTTTGTGTATATAAGTAGATGCTTTCTCTGTACGTTCGGCTCTCTGCAATTGCGATTCGTTTCGTCAATTGCAGCGAAGCTTAGCGGACACCTTTCTCACTCTTTTACTATTAGGGTTGCACATAATTAATATTGTTATGACCGAGCCTGAACGTTGCGCAATTCAAACACCAAGAATCGCGCATAGTAGTAGCCAAATTAAGAGCTAGATTAGTAGCGAATCAAAATAGTAAGCGAACAAACAAGGTAAAAAGCTTCGATATTGAGAAGCTACGAGATAGAACAGAGCGAATTAAGTACCAGATAGAAATTAATAACAGGTTTCAGGCACTTGAAGAAACAAACACATAGCTTATGGGGGGACACCAAAAAAACAGTAAAAGAGGTCGCGAACAAAGTACTGGGTAAAAAGAAAAAGCCAAAGAGCAAATGGTTTGACGAAGAGTGTGAACTCTGGTTTGAAAGGCGCAAAAAGGCTAAATTAGATAGCTTACACAACAGAAGCGATAGGACCGTAGAAGAGTATTCTAACGTAAGGAAACAGACGGACGCGATCTACAGAAATAAGAAGCGGGAGTATCAAAAGAAACTTATTAGGGGAATAGAAACTAATAGTAAGGAAAATAACCCCCGTGAAATGTACAAAGGGATTAACGCCATCAGAAAAGGTTTTAAGAGTAGAGCGCAATTGATGAAGGAAGAAAACGGGGACCTCGTAACAAATGACAACGAATTACTGTCGCTGTGGAAAAATTATTCCGATAAATTATTAACCGTGCACAAAATAGCGAAGAATTAGTGGACGAAATTCACACTGCTGAACTCCACGTGGAGGAAACGAGCTACCAAGAAGTAGAGGCCGCGATTAAAAAACTAAAAAACAATAAAGCCGCGGGAAATGACTCTATACCAGCCGAGTTACTCAGATATGGGGGCGTTGAGCTCATTTTTAAAATCTATAAACTAGTATGTGCCATCTGGAAAAATGAAACAATACCCGAAAATTGGAAGGAATCTATCATAATAACGATTTTTAGAAAGGTGGATAAGACAGACTGCAATAACTATAGGGGTATCTCACTTTTAGCAATGTGCTACAAAGTTCTGTCGAACGTAATACAAGCTAGACTCACTCCATTCGCGGAAGATATAGTAGGAGATTATCAGTGCGGATTTCGGCGCAACAGATCGACGAGCGATCAAATGTTTACCATAAGACAGTTGTTAGAGAAATAGTGGGAATTTTGCGAAACCATACACCAACTATTTATAGATTTTAAAAAAGCGTACGACTCTATTAAGCGAAGCAAAATGTATCAAATTCTAGTACTTCTCGGTGTACCAAAAAAACTCGTGAGATTAATTCAAATATGTCTTGACGGAAGCACGGGAACGGTCCGAGTAGGCGGTAATGTATCAGAACCCTTCACGATACGCGATGGTTTAAAACAAGGGGATGGGCTCTCTACGGTGCTGTTCAATTTAACGTTAGAGTATGTCGTTAGAAAAATGCAGGTTAGCCAGCTGGGCGCAACGCTTAATGGAACAACGCAGATACTAGGCTTGTAGAGAAACGGTAGCAAGAAACGCGGAAATCCTCATAAAAGCGGCGGAGTACACAGGGTTAGAAGTGAGTGAAACAAAAACAAAGTACATGATTGTGGATAAGCTAGGCATCTGCAGAGGGGAGGGAGATGTCAGAGTTGGGAATTTTACTTTTGAAAATATTAGCGAATTCAGGTATCTGGGTACGACCATAAATGATAGAAACGAGATTAATGTCGAAATACAGATAAAATAAGAGACTCCATTCGGGTAATGATTGCTTCTACGCTGTGAGTTATTTACTTAAGTCGAGGCTGCTGTCTAAAAACGTTAAAATAAGAATATACAGGACAATAATACTGCCGGTGGTTCTGTACGGGTGCGAAACGTGGGCTTTCACTAAGCAAGCGGGCAACCGTTTTAGGGTATTTGAAAATAAAGCCTTACGAAAAATATACGGGCCGAAGAAAGATGAGGAAACCGAGGAATGGAGGAGACTATACAATGATGAGTTACACAATCTCTACGCGTCACCAAATATTAACAGAATAATAAAATTACGCAGATTGGGATGGGCAGGGCACGTAGCAAGAATTGGCGACGGCCGTACGGCAGCGCGTGTCATGAAGGGCAGGCCGATGGTAACGCGACCTCTAGGTATACCTAGACGTAGATGGGAGGATAACGTAAAAGCGGATCTAGTAGAAATAGGACGGGTGGGTGTCGATCGGAGAGGTGCATCTTGGGTGGGGTTGACACACGATAGGGCAGCGTGGAAGGCTTGCGTAGATGAAGCGATGAACTTTCGAGTTCTAAGTGCCACTTAAAAAAAAAAATTGTTTAATAACCATGCCTTTTAAAAAAGCCAATGTTCCCCCCTAGTTGCACAATATACTATTTCATTATTCATTTGATTTTTCCAATATGAAATGTATTTGATTACTTCGATTCATTCGCAAACTCTTCCGGACTCCATCAAATCTTCAAGCAACACCGAACAACGGACTACCATAAGGTGGACTTCGAGCGGATAAACACAGCACTCTTGGATATCGATTGGAATGGTGCTTTAGAGTCCTTCGATTGTAAAATAAGTAAATTTTATAAGGTATTATTGTCTGTGATAAATGAGTTCACGTCCCTCAATAGATCTTCATCCTATCAGTATCCAAGATGGTGTAACGTTGAATTGATAAATTAAATAGAGATAAAAAAGCAGCCTACTGCGAGTGGAAAAGCACTGACAGGTTATATCTAGTCAAATAGAGTTTAAAAGGCTCAGAGCCTTGTGCATTAGAAAACGTAGAGTTGCATATTAAAACTCGTAAAGATAATAGGGGTATCCCAGCAAACATGCGTATGAGTTGTAGTACAGCAAACTCTCCTAATGAATCTCTTTGCGCGTTGCTTCGCATCGGTGTAAAGCGAGTTGGTGGTGGCTGATCTGGATGCGGAGTTGTGGGAATTCACCTTCTACAACCTCCAGATTACTGAATCAGAATTAAAAGTCGCATTGTCAACCTTGGAAAAATATAAGCAGTGGGTCAGATTCTGTCACTTCAATTGTATTAAAGAAATGCTCTGAGTCCCTTCTTCCTCCCCAGTTGCGCCAAATACTATTTCATTAATCATTTGATCTTTCCAATATGAAACTTATACTAACGCACACTTGAGGATGAGGATCATTCCCTGCATGGTAAAAAATTTCGAAGGCAACCCCGGCGCATGAACCCCGCTCAATCGTCGGTCGTGTATAAGCCTCGGAGCGATGAGCGAATCGACGGAGATTTCTCTCGTATGATGCGCGCGGCTATGTTATTCCCCATTAATTTTGTACGAAGAGTACGATCGTCGGTAGACTGACCACTGACCGGTTCTATCTATTATTTATGTCTAATTTCGTAATCTAATTAAGATACATCGTTTGGCAGAGCACAAGAATATCAAGCGTACAATAGAAACTCTATCTAGGCACTCGACGAAGAGGTCGACGACCTTTAAAGCAGAGGAAGCGTCATCTCGCGGACACGTAATTAGAAAACTCGCGGGGAGAGATGCAGCAGCGGAGCGAGGAAACGCGAGTCGCGACCCCGTAGGCGCGTCCCGGACTCGCGCCCGCGCACACATCAGACAGTCGAGCGAGGCCTATCGATCGTTGCCGTGGGGGCGCCCCGAGTGAACGCGCGCACACCCCGGCTACCGCCACCACCGCGACGACCCCACCAGACAGCAGGCGCTGCGCCGGAAACAAAATCTCGCCATTCAGATCGCGGCGCCCCCGTGCATCGTCAGTATCGGCCAGTGCTTCTTATCGCTCGACATACCTGCTGCAGCGCTCCGAAGGCATCCTGGACGACTGTCCCGACGACGACACCGGGAGTGCGCGCGAGTGTCGCTTTTCGAGTTTTTCCAAGAGAGCATTCTCCGCTTCTCGCAGCAGGTAAATAGACCGACGAGGTGAATCGTGGCTCGTACGCTCGCGTCGCATGCTGAAGTCGCTCGTCCTGCATCACGTGCGGAAGTGTGCGCGGCGCTTCTCTCTGCTGTCATTGTTGTGTTGCCCCTGTCTCTGCTGTTGTTCTAGTTGCGACTGTTCTCGTTGTCGTTCTCGCCTCTTGTTCCGTGCCCGACGGACTCCGGAGAAAATGGTGTTGCCGAGTGTGTGATTGTGGGACTTGAAGGCTTGGTTCGACGTAAAAGACACGAGCTCAAAGCTAAAAGACACAAGCTCTTTCTGTGCTATGAAAATTAGTAAAATACATTAGGGTTCGCGTAGACGCATCGCGATAATCGTTACTTAACAGTAAGGCACTAAACCGAAGCCACTTTTACCGAAATTAAGTTGTGTTATATTGTGTTATAATCGTTACTTAACACTAAGGCACTAAACCGAAGCCACTTTTACCGAAATTAATTTGTGTTATATTGCATAATTGTAATAACTTCCAAAAAGTCAAATTACTGCAGTCTGACGGATGATTACAGGTATTCACCCTAATTTAAACAAACCGCGGAAGAGTTTAAAAGTTACACATGATGATCAACATGCACCATTTTGAAAGATTATTAACTATCGGCAATCATAAATAAACACCAAACAAAACAATGAGAAAAATTTGCCCGTATTCTAAAATTAATTAATGTTCTTTCGTTGTTTCAGTACGAGAAATGACGTTCGTTATCATTAAAAATTATGTTACGAAGGCAAACATAAACGTAACGTATTTTGTACCGAAAAAACCAAATTGAGCATATCTAAAATATTAACAACAAATAAAGCTGAAAAAATATAAATGAACCGAATACCCTGCAAATAATAATACCGTTGATACGAAGTAAATATTGATTTTAGTTAAAAATAAGTATATTATATTATTAAATTAAGTTATATAATCAAGTGAATTATTATAAATATTATTTTTGAAAGCCTACAGCGTTAATCGAGCATAAAAATCAATGAAAATATAGAAAAACGTTCAAGTTAGTTTCCATGAAACAAGCGGCTAGCAACAGATCAGGCGCAAGGGAAATCAAACTGAAAATATTACATAAAAGCTCCAGTTTTATGTATTTTTCTTACAAGATAATATATTCTCATTTTTCTGACAAATAATCTACAATAACATTGTCTTACTTCTTGTAAGTAGAAATATAGCGCACAACCTTTTTTTAGATGGTTTACTTTTATTAATACATATACATTGTCTTCCGCTAAATACAAAAAGAGAAACTTGCACACATACGATAAATACACTTAAAAGCAATAAAAAGTTAATAAAAATTAAAATAACTAATTATTATTTAATAAAATAATAATTAGTTCTTTTAATTAAATTTTTATATGGTTAAATTGGTTAACCAGAAATTATGTCTTATTATTTTACGACAAAATATTTTGTTTAATTGTGATTAAATAACAAACACGTTAAGAACGTTTCTATTATCCAGCATTATATTTCCAAACTATATAGTTTATATCGTCGGTCTCTACGAAGAGTACGGTTCAGATTTGCCACGAAGTTAGTACATTAAAGATCTTTCCCACATAAAAAAATGTAATTGTTTTGGAGAAAAACAAATAGTTATTTTGGTTAAAAATAATAAAATTGCAGTATTATTAAAGTTGCCAAAGTTTTTTAAAAAAATTTCGAAAGTCGTTCGAATAAATATATATACACGCACACACTCTACGACCGTGGGTATAATCAAAGTACGTACTGAATAATAGAAACATTTATTGCTAGTCTCACAACTTGCCTATACTATCATAGAATAGACGTGAACTTGACTCATAGAGTCCACTACCTTGAACTTTTGTATAAAGCAGTCTATCGTCCATTACTAAACGTTTATTAACCAAGAAATGAAAAGAAATACAATTATTTGTACACTAACTTTTTGAATTTGGATACAAATTTCATTATGCTTATTTAGATGCTAGTTGTCTCTTCCCATTATACGAATAGGTCAAATCTAATAAAACGAATAACAAATAACGATGAACCTTATCTAATTTTATAATTTTCTGCTTAGAAGACAAAAAACTGAGAAGAATAAATCCGCACAAGGTTTTAGTATCGGATGCTTATATCGATCCAATAAGGGCGTATTTTATAGTAACGACCCGTGTAAAAAATGGTTAGCGACGGAACAAACATATCAAGTTTTTTTATATCTTCGGGAAAAAAAATCCGTTAAAAATAACTGGCCGAAGACACACAGGAGGCTAATATTTTAAAAGGCATGTCATATTATATCTTGGCGACTATAACGTTTAACAATTGTGTTATTTATAGTTGTGCGCAAAAGTACAGCTTTATTAATAATTAATTATCTGCTTACATATACAGCAATAGCATGTATCGAAATACAGATATTCATTTTGATAAATCTTGGATTATGCTATCATGTTGCTGTTATTTGTACCAAAATTCAATTATGTCTTTTTCTCTGCTTACAGCGCTGTACCTCCTATTGAAATCGACTGTACGTTCTTGTGAAATCAACTCGGACCATCAATACAATTTCTACTATAGGACAATACCTATAAGCATGTAGACCTGCTAAACACGTCATTGCCGCGTTGCCTAGGCTTTTGTTTCGTGATTCGACACGTTCTATTACTAGATCGATCGTCGTTTTCTTTTTTTTCACGGATTTATCTGTTTGTTCTGCTGGTAAATGGCCATATCCTTAGAGAGTTCTATGCATACGCATTCGTGTTACAGAAATACTGAAAAGATTAATTGACTGAACCTGTAAAGCCAGAAACAGCAACAAAACAGCATTTGAATTTATAATTATACGAGCATAACCTTCTCAATTTCTATACGTTTTTCAGCTATTTATACATCGACAAACTTTAGACCGTGAGCGTAGCGTCTGTAAGAAGTTTAAGAGAAAGTTGACAAATATTAGCATTTAAAGTGGCGCCGAGACAAGCCATCACAAGAGATACAAGATCCTCGCAAATCCTTTTTATATTTTCGGGTCCGTTTTGCCTTTGGTACAAATCTTCAAATATATACGCACGAAATCAAACTCTGAGCATAGAAATAAGGTGAAGCAAAGTCGTTCAAAAACACTTAGCAAATATCTCCCTGTCTCCTCGAGCGATTCATCACTCGACAGTTTTATTTTCCCGTTTCTTTATCGTTCTCCCGGCCTCTTTTCTCATACACGCCCGACTGACAGATCTCGTCGGGTCAGCAACAGCAGCGCCTCCTCTACCCTTCTCAGATTTACGAGTCAATATTCAGACCCTCCAACAGTAGAGTTCCAGTTTCCAATTTATGTGGTCCTTTCATTGTGCTTTTAATGTTCAGCTTCGACCGAGCTTGCGCCTTGAAAATGTGGAAATAAATCAAGGAAATTTCATTACAACAATACAGGATGTCTTACATTTTTCAACACAATGTATGCGCAGGAATAATTGAGGTTACGCCGCGCACACCCTGTACTTGAGGATTAGATAAACTCGCGCGGTTCTGATGTCGGTACAATGAGAGAGCAGACAATGGCTGTCAAGACGGCAAATGAAAAGACAGCCAGATATTCGACAGGATAACAAATACGTGCTAGCAGCGAATATTCACAAAAAGAATTTGACGGTATTCAATCCTGTCCTGAGTCTAGGAGAGAGTTTTCTTGATAGTTATACCTGTGGCCTCTTTTGGGTATATAAAACTTTCTGTCGCTCGATCAAAATTCAAATTTCTACTTTAGTAGAACAAGAGCGCACGCATGAGCTATTGAGAATTATAAAATTTTCAAAAACGATTTCTTTCCTTAAATCTCTACTTATTTACAAAATTCAAACATATAATGCGTTAACAATAATATACAAATATTAACTCAACATGAAACGAATTTTTTGAAAACTTTATTAGCATAACATATGCAGAACTTGCGTCAATTAATATAACCTCGATGTATGTTAAAAGGCTGTATTTGTCGTGAAAACATGATAAATAACCATCATAACATACACATTAAAATTCATTGATTACAGACTTCTATTCTCTATCGACCGGCCCTTGAAGTCGAAGCATCTCTTTGAATTTAACACTTGGAAAACCCCGTTCGATTATATCTTCGTTATACAAGAGGTGAAATGTTCATTTAGCCGTGTACCTAAATAAAGATTCATTACAGTGTCTTCGAACGATATGTTATATAGAGACTATAGGAATAATTCCTTGAGTGTTAATCAAAAATTTCTCATGATAAACAATTACACGAATCGGACAACAGAACCAATAGTACATGTCGGTCTGATGCAAAAACTCTTGGGATCCGTTCGAACTATTCGAAGTAATGCGAAAAGTGCAAGAGGGGACGCACAAAGCTGCGAGAGGTCGGGAGTGCTAAATCGAGTTACGTATAAGATCGAGATCAAGGATCATAATGCATGGAGTCGGCAAAAGTCGCACGAGGCATTGGAGGGAGACGGTGACGTCTAGAGCGAGTAAGAGAGTATTAGCGCAGGAGATATAGAGGAAAACGAGGCGACGCAGCTTGTTTCCGTGCGCAGTCGGCGCTTTGCCATCATATCAGGCTAATAGGCTCGGCTGGTGCCTCGCGGCAAACCACCTGGAAGTTGTTTTCGGCCAAAGTTTGCTTCCTGCTCTGTAGTACCTCTCGCGTGCCCTCTCTTATACTTTCCCTCTGCTTTTCGTTCTTCCCTGCAGTTTTTGCGACCAATGCGCGGAGCGGGTTCCACCGCGTTGATGAACGGATTTTCCCAGATGATGGGAAAAAGTATCGTTTAGCCTCGCATAATAATAATAAGTAATAAGCAGGATTCAAGTTATGAAGGTTCGATGTGAATTATGACATAGTGACGCTGATGATACGTCAGGATCAATCCGCTTGTTTGTATGATTGAAGAAAACTAGAAATATAAATCTGCATGTCGAAATATTTCACAATCGACTCGTTGTCGAGTGCGATATATAATGAATGTTTCATAAATGGGAGCATAAATGATTCATCGTTCTTTTATAGTCATGGACTAAAATAGACTGAATACGTACATTATTAAGCACCCGCGGTGCTTTGACTTTTCGCTACTGAATCCTGTATCTATATGGATCTTTCGAATTGTTTGTTATATATATATATATATATATATATATATTTTGGTAATCTACAAGCTTACACACATACACACACACACACACACA
>QLSS01000022.1:1104786-1202899 GCA_024372645.1 Trichomalopsis sarcophagae | reverse complement strand
TGCTCGCCTATAGAAGTTTGTATTTCAGCTAACCTACGTCGGTAACAGAATCATTGCGCATTTTCCGTGCAGGAAATGCTCAAACACATATGAATAGCCATAAGAACATATCTAGGATATGGCCTAGAGCAAACGTGACTTGCCGTCTGTATACCTGTTTCCTATTATATCGATTGCATTCGGTGCGTGCAGCGCTTGATAACACGTGAATTTATGTACAAAATAAACGTACTTCACTTTATACAGTGTACTGCTCCGCACGCAGCATTGTGTCCAAACGTTCCTCTTGATTTTGATGTACTATTGGCATCAGCGACTCCGATTTATCAAAACTGCAGTAGAAATCGATACGGACGCTAGCGCACATTTTTTGTTATTAATAAATTAATTGTTAATATTCAACAAAATTACGTTATTTCAACCCATAAAATATTTTTTAGATTCTTTACATCGAAAATTGTTTTTGAGTAATTGAGGAAAAAATCGCGATTTTGACCTGATTTAAATACTCTTTTTAAAAACTGGGTTTTCTGGGTTAAAATAACATAATTTTGTTAATATATTTTAAATATTTGTTAAAAACAAATTACCTGACCACTTTTCGAGGGGCATTCCTGCAGCCTCGAAATACGTGTTCAGGAGGCAAAAATACATAGAAATAGCCTTGGTGATCTACTGGCCATTCAAAGTTTCTTCCACCGAAATGTCGTTTGCCGCGTCGCGTCCAAGTATAACTTTGTTAACGAGCCTGCCGGAATGACGAAATAACAGAGGAGTCAGGTGGAAATGAATTTATCGTCCATAGCGCGCACCTCGCGTCCCGGCTCAGAGTGCGTATACACAATTACTGCACATCTCTCGTTATTTGATTATAACCGTCTGAGAAAATTAATTCAGTGCATCGCGCAGCAGCTCGCTCGGGAAATACGCGGCTGATGTAGATGCAGCTCCCTGCAGCAGGCATACTGGAAGTGACAGCGGCTCCCGCAGCCTTGCCCGTCCTAATTCTGACAAGTAATACCGCGTGCAGCGGCGCGCTCGCGAAATCGAATGAAACGCGCCTTCCCGCGCGTCTGTGTAGACCGAGATGGAAAATGTGTAATGTGCATGAGTACGATACTATTGCGAACTTTGCAGGCCAGCCGACATCCCGGAGATCCTCTGGTTCGAGGAGGAGACCGAGTTGATCCGCAGCTGCGGCGCACTGTCCTCGGCGCTGGGCCTCCAGAAGAGCTTCAGCACGTCGGACGTGTCGCAGCTGCCGAGTCCCGAGGGGGCTACCTGTGGCGCTCCCCGGCTGCGCTCGGCCGTCTCGTCGCACGGCCTCGACCTGGCGCACCGGAACGGACTGCTGCTCGAGCAGGCCCGGCTCGACCACGCCTCGAGGTCCTGCAGCACCTGGGTGGCCGTCGGCGACGTAGCCAGCACCTCCCAGCTGCCCAGCCCTCACGGCGGGACCAGTCTGCCCCTGCACGCGAACCTGGTCTCTCACTCGCCCATCGTGCCCTTCACCGCGGCAGACCTCGTCAGGTCCGTCAACAAGAAGGTCCGCCAGAACTACATTCGTCGCAGGTAACAATCATTTTCTTTTTATCGGCGAATATACGCGAGTTCCGTTTGGACAACTTTCTCTTTGCCTGTTAAATACTTAGGTGAAATCCTGATGACTAGGTACCTTATTATAACGATAAAACAGTCTACCGCAACTTTTTTCCTAATCGTGCATCTGATGAATCTAAAAGTTGTTTATACATCTTTGACAGAAACGTATTTGAATGTATGCCTGTAAGAAGTATTTTATGAAGAAGGTGCTGAGGTTGAAAATGAATTGATTGGATTTTAAACTCGTCATTTTCGAGAAAAGCTGCGGTGACTAAATCGTATCGTCCAAGTGGATAGTGTATGGAGTGAATAGATTTTACACGGAGAGCAAAAATGGGATTTTCAATTTTTTTCTATAAAATGTTCCCCAGGTTGCTGACGACGTACCGAGCCCTCGAGAGACTATCCCAGAGCGAGTTCAACCTGGACAGGCTGGAGGCAGCGGCGTCGGCCGCGCAGACGAATCCAGGCGCCACGCTGACGGTGCCGGGAGCATCGCTGCCCGCGAGTGGCGCCGCGGCCGCGGCCGCCGCCGCCGCCGCCGCTGTCGGGCTCATACCCGGACGCAAGTCGAACCACGACCACGCGCTCACGGTCAAGGACGTCGAGCGCGAGCGCGGCAAGCAGCTCTCCAAGTACGAGCGCAACATGATGATCTTCAACTGGCTGCACACCCTCGACGACAGCGTCGACGAGGCGCTGCAGTAGAGGCCGCCGTTCGATCCGTTTTCGCGCGACATAAGACGACATGAAGAATTTTCTTGACCATCGCCTCCGATGCGAGGCTCGCGAAACTGCCTTCTCGACAAGGATACGCAGCAGAGAAAAGTGAGAACCGTTATATTTTTCAGGCTGCAGCCATACCCGCGTATACGTCATACCTACTATATTCACACTTCTCAGTGTATGCACGCTAGTTCTTTCGTCAAGGAAATGGTTTTATAATTGATACATCGCTCGAATGAAAGATTAACGGTGCCTAGAAATGCAAGTTACGCAAAACAGAAATTATATTTTAACAGACTCTATAAGATGTATTGTTATGACCGGGTACAGGTTAAGAGAATAATGACACGTATCTGTAGAAAAGCACACTGGAACTCAGGCTCCTTATTCAAACGTGAACACGACTGTTCTCAACAGCTGACTGAACCAGACTGAACATAAAAGAACAACATCCACGATCTCGTTGCTAAGCTTACTATGCGCGATTCTCGGCATTCAAATCGCGCAACGTTTAGACTCGGTCACAACAGTGTGATGAAATGCGTATGCTATAATCATTAAATTATACTCCAAGAATTTCAGTCGTTGTTAAGAAAATTCTTTAACAGCCGCTCAGCGCACTGAGAGAAAAACCGCGAATAGGAAACATTAAGATTCAAAAATGGTAAATTTTCTTATTTTTAGAAATTCCCATTTTGCGGAATATAGGAGCTGTACAACATTCTTTTTCCAATGCATCTAAAAAATTGCCATTCCAGATTGTAGAAAATACCACAACAGCAGAGTAAGGATTTCCATACTTGGTTGTAATTAGTCCAAAAAAGGAAAAGAAAAGTCGGGACAAATCTGGAGTGAAAATTTATAAATTTTTCACACGCTATATAGTATAGCAACTTTTACTATTAAAATTTTTTCCCAGAGCTACGTGGTATTTTTAATATTTTGAGACTCGTCTATTATGGAAAACTAGTAATGTATCCTAGTTTATTTATCGTAAGAATTATCGCGCTTTTTCTCTCGTGGTATGCGATACCTATACGAATGTCATTGATCTCCGCATTTTCAGCTCTCGAATGAATCGAGAATTCGATTTTTGCGAGTCTTGCACAAGAGTGCATTTTCAGCATATGAAAGTTTTTGCTCCTTGTCTCCGCATCGCGGGTATGCTCTTAGCTGCAGCTTTAAAAGGAAGTCTGTTACGCGTTATAAGCATCAAATGCATTTATCGAGTTGCGTAAAAATTTTGCTTTGGGTACACTATTGTTGACAATGCGTCCCTCGCGATATAAAAACAGATGATATTATTATTAGCGTGAGCAAATTAGTTCACAAAATAATACATTGTGCAACAAGTGACCTAAGTCGTGGAGTATTTCTGTGCGTATGGGTTTACCGCCCAAGCAAAACGAATGACCGACTGTTGTCTCGCGTTGCACGAAGAATTTTACTCTCGATTTAATTGAGTAGCCACTTTGTTGACTTGAAAAGTGGGTCTCACGCATCCGTTGTTAAGGCAAACAAAATTTAAAGTTGTACATTTTTTTTTAATTTTTAAAAATTTGTAATATGGAGAAATAAGGCTCTTTACAATAACCTATGCAGGAGTAAACTATAAATATACTTTTTAAATAAATAAAGTGGCCGTTACCGACAAGTCGTGAATAAATATTATGATGAACTTTATTGTAAAAGTTGTCAAAATTTTTATTAAAAACAGTACGAAAATTTAAGACGCTTTATTGTACATGCGTAAGATCGTGTTGAGTAGAAAATGTGAAGCGACGTTTTCTAAGAGCGATTAACGGCATCAACATACTGATTAACACGTTATTTGAAATACTGGCCAATTTTGCCAAATTTTATTACTCATAAAGCTAATAAAGCCATAAAAAATCTATTTTGAAAACGATAAGTCCAGATTTTCATTTGAAACGATGCGCTGGTCGATCGTCCAGTTAGAAATCAGTTATGAACGATCATACTCGATCTTATTATTATCCACTTAATTTTATATTTTAAAGTTTTAGCGTTTCAAAATATCTATTCATCATTTTTAATGAATTATATGAAGTTAAAATTTTACTTCAATGGATATACAATATGATATACATATACAGGTATATAATAAAGGGATACTTATGATACAACTTTCATGGCATTTTGTAAAATGATTTTCAACAAAAGATACGTTTTAAAATAATAGTATAGTTCAAGTAACATTTTTCTATTCGAGCTATATATATATATGATTTAAGTATTCTCTGTATATAGAAAGTATCAATCCATATGATTAAAAATGAAGTATTTTTACGAAGACCCTTAAAACGTTTTAATATGATCATTTATTTAAAACTGTATTATGTTCTCGATCGTCCAAATGTATATTTTTTTCAATTGATGCTTATATTAAAACAGGCATGATTATGAGAAATCAAATTTTTTAACCGCGCTCGTGAAGGAGAGCTTAAGAATTTTCCATAACTTATAACACCGCAAAAAAAAGAGATTATTTCTCAGCATACGGTTAACGTCTTATCTGCGCCCATGATGCACAATTACATATTATTATCATCCTTATATATTTAACTTCATAGGTAATTGAGAATACTTTATCGCTCCGTAGCGCAGTTCACATTCTTCAACAAAAAACACCACAACTCAAAAATGTTCTCGGTAATTAATCCGCAATGTGTTGGGGATTAGTTTCTGTGAGCTGTGCGGCTTTGAGAAGAAAATTTGAACTGCACTACTCTTCGTATATATGTATATGTATGTACATACGTTCGTTAAGCAGTGGTTTAATTACTATTTTTGAAGATATATTTTAAAACCAATAAGTATCATAGTTGGAAATATGAATTCTTCTTTTCTGTGATAAACTGCACATTTAAAAAAAATCGTATAATAATTATTAATAATTGTTTAAACAGTAAAACATCAATATTTTATTTTAAAAATGTATAATATAATTGTGAAATAAAAATATGCAAAAAAATTACACAAGTTGATAATTTACTGCAAGCAACAGTCGATATTAAATTAGTATTATTGATTGCTCATATAATCATACAAAAATTGATGTTTTTCTGCTGTAAATTTATATAGGCCTGCAAATTCAAGAACAAATTACTTTCATCTAGTTTTTTTATCCAACTGTTATTTTCATTATTCCTAAGCCAAAATTGCACATTTAAAATTCACTCATTATCATCAAAGATCAATTAAAGAAACGATTCATCTATATCTATTCATCTGAGTATGTTATTAACATTCATTCCACATATATATATATATATATATATATATTTATTTATTTAAGAAATAGAAAGAAATCATATATTTATAGCAATTTTATGATAGAATCCTATCTGTGGCATACACATTAAATTAATTACTTTTCATATTTATTTACTCTAATAATAATAAATTCATAGTAACAGGCACAGTTTACATGTACAATATAGTGCATAACAGATTCTGTTATAGATTTAATAATTTATGAGATGTATATATAATGTCAACATATAGCACTTTTTACTTTTGATTGCATATTATTATTTGCATATTCGATTGAAAATCAAACTTTAGGAAGTTTTATATAAGTACTTCTAAACAAAAAAAATCATCTCTTATTATATCCGTCCTTCTAATATCTTCTAAAACCAAAAATATCGTTTAATAAAATTGTGCATAACTAATAATTTCGTACAAATACAATTGTTGATAGAAGATTTTCCGCAAATAAAAAAAAGGTAATTTTGCAAACAATCAAAGGCTGAAGTATCAGTTTATAATTACATATAGATAGATATACATTTTTAAATATAAAAGTTGTGCTATAATTTGTTTTGGTTTCATGCATGTAAATAAAGCAAAATATATTGTATGTTTTTTTAATAAATGGCGGAATATAACTAAGCATGCTATATATAAAATTACATTATTCGTAGTAAATGCTTTTTTTTGGTTTCCTTAATTTAGTTGCTCTATAACATACGTACCATATATGTTTTTTTTACATATTCATTAATAACTTATTTTGATTACTTATACTATATAAAATACTTTTAATATAAGTTACAGAAAAACATAAATATATCACTCGAAGGAAAAACAGATCACAGTTGGAGAATTTTTAAGTTTTCTGCAAAAATTGTAATTTATCTTATATTTGTGATATTTTTATCAGAGAAAAATGTTATCCTTCAATATAATATACACCTATATAATATCCCTTTATTTATATTCCATCGATATATTGTTTCGGGATATTAATGTACATACGTATATAAATAATCATCATTAAGCGTAGTGGTTATTGCCAAAAAAATGATTTTATAAGTTATAGATTCAATTAATTTGACCGAGGCTAAAATCCTGCAAAGGCTTCCTGCGTGAATGTTAAATAAATATAATGATAGATATATATTATAAAGAAAAAATGCTACACGTATGGAACTATAACATATAGTATATTTTATCCTTAATGCGTGTTCCTATTAGAGCCTTACATGTAAATCATAAATATATAAGTAAACATTTTAATTGCTGTAATTGTATTTACTTCTTTTCATCCAATCTGATTAATTACGCAATAACAAGAAGATTGAAAGAGTCCTCCTCACTTTATTATATCAGTTTATAATATTGAAATATATTTAATACGTTTTTCATTCTTTATACCGCAAGATGTGATATGTTATTTATTTTGAGGAGCATACACAGTGCCCATACCAAGCCAATTTTCCTCAATTTTTTTGAATACCAACAAACTCTAATTGAACGTTGTTATACTGCGCGCAAGTAATTAATAATTTAGATGCCTAAGCATTTACACACAAGTATCTTTATGTTTCGTTTCTATTTTATTATCTAAATGTGTAATACTTTTGACTTTTCAATTTTCAATTTTCATTGCTTGCTTTTGCTTTTTATTAGGTATTTCTAATTTCTAATTTCTATTAATAAAAAATTTGTTTGCGGTATAACTTAAGAGTGCTCTACCCATCCTGACAACCAATCAGAACGCGTGATTTTTCTCCACGAATTACGGCTTTATTTAATAATAAATTATAAATCCGTTTATTGCAACGTATTCTTTGGATTGTTCTACAGGTGGCATGTTATCGAAATTTAGCAACAGAATACTCTAACGCGTCGAAATAAACAATACAAAATTACACCGATATGTTGTCTGCTCGTGCAGCAACATAATATCTATACAGTTTCTGTATTCTGTCTCAGAACTCAGAACTCAGAAGGGCTGCAGAAGCCCAGAAGGCAACTGTAGAGCACTCTTAAAGCAGTACCGAGCTCTGCCGGTAGGTGTGCTAATGTTGCTTGGACTTGGGCGAGACGCGAGTATCAGAGTCCACCTTTCTATCTTGCATTACTTAAGTATATCGTGGCACAGAGTCGGCGTAGCGAGCAGCAGCGACAACGAAGATAGACTCCCATAGAAGCACAGAGCCCCATCCCAAAGTGAGGCACCCCGAGATGAAGTACCCAAGTGAAACATTTTTAAAATAATCAAAGAAAGTGCGAAAAACCGTTTTTTGCGCATAACTTTTGAACTGTTGATGCTATTGAAAAAATGTTTAATACAAAGTTTCCTTACAAATGTAAAGAGTTGAAAAAAAATTGCGATTAAATATTTTTTTAATCTAAAATCCAACACTGTGGTTGTTATTCTTTTATAATTCTACCCCCAATTAAAAAAAGAATCATCAAAATCGGATCATTAGTTCCCGAGAAAAAGCAAAATTTTCTCGCTTTTTCAAATATAAGACGCTTGGCCTTATTTCAGCCGCGGGACAGCTGCGCGCGCGCCCCACTCTCTACAAAAACGCGCTGTCGCTTTTGTCACCAACTAACCTTCAATATTTACATTCATTGTTGCTTAAATATCAGATATGATAGTTTAACTGTTACTGTAGACCACCCGTAAATTAGAGCTCTTAATATTTATAAACAAAGACGCAATGATTTTTTGAAAAAAAAAAAATAATCTCAACTCCAGATAATCATAGAGCAATAATTAAACGCTTAAAATTTGCATAAAAATCGTAGCAATTAAGTAATCGACGTGGAAATTTTAGCTGTAAATAATTTGCCCTTTAACCTTTAACATTAAAAATTCCTGATTTTCAACTTAATGTTTAAACAATTTACGCTTCAGTAATCAACTTTTCCTTTATTGTACATTATAGTATAACTCTTTACGAGTAAAATAGACCCTCGGAGAAGTCTCTCCGACGTCTCAAAAAAAACTTATTTAGAATCTGGCAAGAGCCTTTTTAAAATAACAAATAGAAATGAATAGAAAGTTATGAATATTTTAAGCTAATATTTATACCACTTATAAAGTGTACAAAGATCTTCAAAAAAAGTTATAGTACGATTTTTTAGAAGGAAAACTAAATTAATTATAGAAAATTTTAAAAAAACGCTCAAATCGACGGTTTTTTTCGTTTTTTGTGTAAACAAATCGATGGATTTTAATTTAGTTTGTCTCATTTTGTAGATATTTTTAATACTTGAAAAAAATTATTCATTTTTTTCAATAGCATAAACGGTTCAAAAGTTATGCGTATAAAACGGTTTTTCGAACTTTCTTTGATTATTTAAACAATGTTCCACAGTCGAAAATCGCGGCAAACTATTGTCCCAATATTCTTACATCCTTCCGAACAACTTCCAATAATCTTTTAGCTTTATCTGTATTATTAAGTGCCCGAAACAGGCCTTTTAAAGTCTAATCTGACTGGACTACAGTGCCAAGTGTACAAATGGCGGGTGTGTAAAGAATGCAAAGCCCATATACACTTACGTACATGCGTGGATATTTCTATAAGCATGTGAATAAGTATTCTAATAAATTTAGCATTCTGAAAAAGGCCTCCCCCCACCCTCACCCCGGGTTATAATTGTTATCGTTCATTTAATTATTGACAATATTTAATTTTATTAGAAAAAAGATGACATTGTTGAGTTTAACAACGTTATAATATTAGTGTGGTTTTGAACTCCAATAAATAAATAAATTATTTTTCAAAATATCATTTAACTTTCTATCAGGGTGCTTTGAAATATGTAAAATCATACTATTTTCGGTTTTCGTTTTATTATAGCTTGAAGAAATGGCTCGATGCAATTCAGAACGAAACGCTTTCCAAGTTAGCTGAAAATGACGTCGGTCTCAAGAGTTTACAAGAAAAGCGGGTATGTAGTAATCATTTTTTAGAATCTGTTTTTTTCTAGCGTCTACGAGAAGGGTGCTCAAACCAAATACATTCCCGCAATCTAATCTAAGCAACTCTTTTGCATGTATGAACAGTCCTGCTGAAAAATCCCAATGGAATCTAATAACGAATCTAATAACGTAATTCATGAAAATAATTTAAACGTTTTAATAAATCCCCCGACAGTTGCCGAACAGATTGATGACGATATAACTTTTGTAAACTCCGATAACAATAGTATACCTTTAAATCAGCAGCCGACGATAAAACGTAAAAGTAAAAAACGCGCTATAACATTATCTAATGCTTTAAAAAGATTACAATCTAGAAATGAGACGTTAATCTGAAAAAATAAATCATTAAAACAAAAATTGCTTAGAATAAACAAGCGTAAAAGCCAGGGCAAAATTCGTGTGTCTAAAAAACAGTTAATTGATAAAGCTTCAGAGTATTTAAGTAGTAGCTTAACGTCTTTTTTTTAAATGCAGTTAAATCACGATAAAATAAGAAAATGGGAAGAGGATGAAAAGCAGTATGCTTTAGGCCTCTATTATAAATCTCCGAAAGCTTATAAATATTTAAAGGACTCTAAGGGTCATGCTTTACCATCTATTTCTTCTATTCGGAAGTGGGTTAAGGTATTAAATCTAAAAGCGGGTAAAAACGAGCATCTTTTAAAGCAATTAAAAATTAAATTAGAAAGTAAATGCGATTTTGAAAAAGATGCCGTACTAATGTGGGATGAAATGAGTTTACGTCCCGGGCTCGAGTATAATCTTAAAGAAGATTACATCGAAGGATACCACGATTTAGGCGAGTATGGCGAACGCGAACTACATATGGCAAAATCGGTGTTAGTATTTTTAGTAACGGGATTAACATATGATTAGAAGCAACCGTTGATTTATTTTCCAACAAGCGGTCCAGTTTCGGGAAACAAATTAACAGAAATTATTAGCGACGTGTTACAAATAACTGAAAACGTAGGTTTTAAAGTTCGACACATGGTCTGTGATCAAGGAGCTACGAATCAAAGATCAGTTAGTAAGTTAGGCATTAATAAAGATAGACCATTTGTTGAATTTCAAAACCGTAAAGTCACGTTCGGATTTGATGCCCCACACATTTTTAAATGCATTCGAAATAACTTAATGAAAAGTGACCTCTCAATTAAAAATGAAACCGTTTCTTGGACTGCCATTCGTGATTTAAGAGACATCGAGCGTTCAAAACCTTGTAAAGCAGTACCTAAATTAACTGATCGACAAATTAATCCTAACAATTTTGAAAAAATGAATGTAAGTTTAGCGACACAAATTTTTAGTAATTCCGTTTACGCGGGTCTTATGGCAGGTGCTACTTCTGGGGATTTAAAAAATCCAACAACGGTCGCGACCGGTAATTTTTGTAAAAGGTTAAATGACATATTTGACTGTTTAAATGCTCGAAGCCCAAATGATCGTAATCCTTTAAAACGCGGTTTATCAAAAGAAAATCCTCAAGTTGAAAAATGTTTACGCGATGCAGTACCCTGGCTTGACCAATGGAAAATGACCGGCGGTAAAAATCCGGATTGTTTTAAAAGTTTAATTATAACAATTAATAGCGTATTAGAGTTATGGAATCAATTAAAAGCAGAGAATACATCATATTTATTAACTTCACGTTTAAATCAAGATAAGATTGAAAATTTTTTCGGTACTATGAGATCTCGATCGGGACATAACGACAATCCAACTGTCATGCAATTTCGTAGAAATTTTCAATACGCTTTAATGATAACGTTGCTAGTACCACCCGTCGGAACAAACTGCGAAACAGATGAGGCGCGATTATTAATTTCTGATTTTAATAAATGCGACGAGGATGATGAGGAAATGATTAAAGAAAAAAAACGATCTTAAAGACTCTGTGATGAACAAACGAATCGACGATTGGTTTATAAATATAGATGCCGAATTATTAAGTAACGATGAACTGCAAAATATATCTAATGTTGATGAAAAAGAGCAATGCTCAAATCTTGAAAAATGCAGTAAAAAATACGTTGCCGGTTATCTCGCATTTAAATGTTTAAATAAATATAGCTGCGAAAATTGCATTAAATATTTAATTAATAATGATAAAGTGTTAGATTCATCGTCGGATTTTCTTTTGTTGTGGAAAGCATATCCATCTCCAGTAGGGCAACCTTACGGGAGTTTAAAAGTTCCTACAGATGCTTTCCTTTCTGATGTTTCATTAATGTATTATATTTTTGAAAAAGAATTTTTAAAGTCATCTTATCTTACTAACGTACTTGATTTTCTCTATAATTTAATTAAAAAGCAAATGTTCGATTGTCAAAATCAATTTTTCAGTAATGAGGCGTGTTTAGAACATCGAAATTTCTTGATTAAATTTTTTCTGAAAACTCACATTTTTAATCACGTGAAATGGATAACTAAAGATTATAGAGATCAAAAAATCAATAAACGATCAGTTTCTATGGATGCACCGAAGCCTAATAAGAAGTTGCTTAAATTAGATTGTTAGTCGTGTAGTTATTTTAACATGTTTTTATTTGTTTTAGGCTGTAATTATTATATTAATTATGATGTGATAAAATTTAATATTTATGCATTGACCTCGCAAAGCATTTTTTCCAGGATTGCAGGTTCCAGAGCAGATTAATCCAAATTCTACTTAGAACGAGATCTCGGTATTCGTCAGACGACTATACTAATTTATTTATTTTGCGTGATTTTCAGATTCTTATTTTAACATAATTTTCTTGATAAATTTTTATATTAACATATTGATGCGTTGACCTTGCAAAGCATTTTTTCCAGGATTGCAGGTTCCAGAGCAGATTAATTCAAATTCTACTTAGAACGAGATCTCAATATGCGTCAGACGACTATACTAATTTATTTATTTTGCGTGATTTTCAGATTCTTATTTTAACATAATTTTCTTGATAAATTTTTATATTAACATATTTATGCGTTGACCTCGCAAAGCACTTTTTTCCAGGACTGGTTCCAGAGCAGATTCATCAAAATTCTACTTAGAACGAGGTCACGGTATTTGTCAGAAACTGATGTGGGACTAGGTAGCCACAGGCAGGAATTATTCCTTCCTCATTGTATGTGGACTATATGTTTGATAAAGTCTACATTTGTGTTCCAGATGATGCCGAACAGCGCCGGAGATTAATTGCATAGAACAGCAGCTTATATACTAATTTATTTATTTTGCGTAATTTTCAGATTTTTCCTTTCGTTGGTGCTTATTCAATGAAACTAGGCGAGGACTTCCGTGGGTTGTGTAGGGCTATTGGCGAAGGACTCCACGGATTTATTTGGAATATTTATATTAAAAGATTTTTAAATATATTTTTACCGCGTTTTATGATATTATATTTCTAGTCAATTCAAATTTTACGTATTAATTATTGTAATCTTTTTATATAATTAATTCCAAGTAAATAAAAAAAAAGGTCCAACGCACTGACAACAGTACCTCAAAGGTAGTGCGGAAATCTGTTGATAACTAATAAAAAATACTTTGTTTATTAGTAATATAAAAGATAAATAAAGATAATGAAGCTGATGATCGAAATAAAAAAATATTGATGATGATGATAATAATAATATTAATAATGTAGTAGTAGCAGTAGTAGCATTAAAAATAAAATCACAATACAAATAATAATAATTGTAATAGTTATATTTTCACTTACCTGTAAAAATAAAAAATAAAAAATTTTCCAATCGCACGAGATTGGAACCAAGAACAAAAAGATCGAGAGTCAAGTACGTTATCCATTGGACCAACGCTACATACACCCGGTAGTAAGTAGATGTAATATATAAGTTGTGGCCCCATTTGGGTTTAAGGATAATAGTTTAAGTATAATTTTCGGTTTGTGGGGTATTTTTAATATTTATTTGTTTTTGTACATTAAGAATAGTAATTATCGCAGCCGAGGTGCATTATATAGTATTATGATCTGTAATCCGCCGGTATACGCAGCCATCAACGTTACCACCCGGCCGGTACATAATAGTTATCAACCACGCGCCTCTACTGTTATCGTCCGAACGCTGGAATTCGACTGTCGCGCTGCGCGTGGTCGGGGTGGGTACTTCATCTCGGGGTGCCTCACTTTGGGATGGATGGGGCTCTGTGCTTCTATGGGAGTCTATCTTCGTTGGCAGCGAGTTCTACACAGCTCTATTATACGGGATTGAGGAATTGAGGATTCAGTAACAGTACTTAGTTCAGTGTCAGTGTGTGCCAGTACTGCCAGTGCCAGAGAAGTTAGCCCTTAGCCGTCTGCCGCATCGCATCGCATCACCAAGCACGCTGCTGGCATCATGGCGGACGCAGCGGCTAGGCAGCTGCAATACGAATACAAAGCGGTAAATAACTTCTTATCACGTATTTCTATTGACTGAACATTTTAATAGTCGATATTCATTCACTGGATCACACGTATAGCTTACCTTCGATTCCTAACTATAATCGCGAGACGTGTAAACATTAAAACGTTGAGGCTCGCTCAGGTTATGTTCTAGTTGTACAAGCAACAACGTTATTCTTCATCAGTCGTCTTTGTCAATAATGGCAAAATCATTCACAATGCATCATTATGCTTCCAGAATTCTAATCTTGTATTACAAGCTGATGTGAGACTCATCGAGAGACGAAGCAGAGATGAAGCTACAGGAGAAGTTATGTCCCTGGTGGGCAAGCTCGATGGCACGCGAATGGGCGATCGTGCTCAACGATCAAAACCCGGAAAGGCCGAAGAGAGAAAAGTCAAGTAAGTAAAACATCATCGTTTCTTTTTCACTATTATCAGACACACGAGGCCAATTTGTATTTAAGTTGCTTATATGCACAGCGGTTGATTTTTGTGTATTCATAACTTTGCAGGCGACAAAAACGTGATGAAGCACAGTATGAGTTTACTCATAACAAGGGTGCCACCGTCCTCTCCGATGGTGTGGATGAGATGGTTGGCATCGTATACAGACCTAAAACACAAGAGACTCGGCAGACGTACGAAGTCTTGTTAAGTTTCATACAAGAGGCTATTGACCATCAACCTCGCGATATACTTTGCGGTACTGCAGATGAAGTATTAGCTGTTTTAAAGAATGACAAATTAAAAGAGAAGGAGAAGAAAAAGGAAACTGAACTTTTACTTGGAAGTTTAGCCGATGAACGATTTGCTCTATTGGTCAATTTAGGGAAAAAAATAACGGATTTTGGTACAGATGAGAAAACAACTACAGGCGAGGAAAATATTGATGAGACATATGGTATTAATGTCCAATTCGAGGAGAGCAGTGAGGAGGATGATGAAGATGTGTATGGAGAAGTTAGAGAAAATGAAGATGAAGGGGACGAAGGAGTCGAAGCTAATGAAGATAGAGCCATTCATGCTGAAAATGTAAGTTCTTCTATTTTTATGTAAAGCAAATTATTACCATGGCTTACTAAAAGCAAAATAAAACAATGAATCCTTGCAAACAGATTTTCCATCTTACATTATACATGATTTCATAGATTTTATTAATTTCAATCTATGATAAAGCATATTAAAATAATAAAGCTATATTATTAAATCTTTTGAATCAACTTGATTAATCAGAAATGTATTAACAAGTATAAAACAACTTATTTCATTTTGATATTGATATTTTTAATTATTTTCAATTTACAGTTAGGCAAAGCAGAAGAAACGAAAAAGGAAAAACCCTTACATCCAAGAGACATCGATGCTTATTGGCTTCAGAGACAGTTGAAAGCTATCTACAATGATGCGATTGTCTCCCATGGAAAAGCTAAAGATGTACTTGAGGTTTTAAAGACCTCAGTCGACTGTGAAAACCAATTAGTTTTGTTACTAGGCTACGACTGCTTTGACTTCATCAAGATGCTTAAAAAATACAGACATATGAGTGAGTAAACAAATTTTAATTGTATGCTACTATCACACATTACATTTATCATAGTTAACTAATACCTATTGATTATTTTTCAGTTGCATACTGTACAATGTTGGCATCTTCTCAGTCGAACAATGAACGTCAAAAAATTCGCAAGAAAATGTCTGAAGATCCAGCACTTTCAAAAATCCTTTACCAATTGGAAACTGGTAAAGGTGATGAAGGTGAGGAGACCATTGAGGCAAGAGAGCAGCGTCATAGGCGCGAAGAAATCGAAGATGCTGGTGGTCCTGGAGGATTAGTTCCAGGAACACGAAACGTAATTGACTTAGAGGACATTGCTTTTGCGCAAGGAAGTCACTTCATGCCTAATAAACGTTGTCACTTGCCTGATGGAAGTTTTAGGAAACAACGTAAAGGGTAAGATTTATATTAACTAAAATGAAATCACAAATTAAATCTTTTATATTTTTTTTAAATTTTCAAAAATGATGCTTGATTTTAGATACGAAGAAGTGCATGTACCAGCATTGAAACCAAAACCGTTTGCTGAAAATGAAAAACTTGTTTCCATAAACGACTTGCCGAAATTCGCTCAGCCTGCATTCGAGGGTTTCAAGACCCTTAACAGAATTCAAAGTCGTTTGTATAAGTGCGCTTTGGACGAAGATGAAAATTTATTATTATGTGCTCCAACAGGTGCCGGTAAAACTAATGTCGCTTTGTTATGTATGATGCGTGAGATAGGCAAGCACATAAATGCTGACGGCACTATAAACGCCGATGACTTTAAAATTATATACATTGCACCAATGCGTTCTCTCGTACAGGAAATGGTTGGTAATTTTGGCAAAAGATTAGCCTCATACAACCTGACAGTGTCAGAGTTAACAGGCGATCATCAATTAACCAGAGAACAAATCTCCTCTACACAGGTAGGCTCAAGCAAACATGACAATTTATACATTAGAATATTACATGGACATTACATTCTTATTATAGTACAAAAAATCTAATGAATCTGGTTTTGATTTCAGATTATAGTATGTACCCCAGAAAAATGGGATGTCATTACGAGAAAAGGAGGAGAAAAGACCTTTACCTCACTCGTAAGACTTATTATTGTTGATGAAATTCATTTGCTTCACGACGAACGTGGTCCCGTTCTTGAATCGTTGGTAGCAAGAACTTTAAGAAACATTGAGACGACTCAAGAAGATGTCAGACTAGTAGGTCTGTCAGCTACACTTCCGAATTACGAAGATGTCGCCGCATTCTTACGCGTCAAACCAGCGACTGGACTTTATTATTTCGACAATAGTTTTAGGTAAGTAATTTCAATACTTTTAACTTGTTTCCTTAGTTCTTTTGATTTCAATATTTAATGATGATATCTCTTGCATTTAGGCCTGTGTCATTAGAGCAGCAATACATCGGTGTTACTGAAAAGAAGGCTCTAAAACGTTTTCAGGTTATGAATGAAGTCGTCTATGAAAAGACAATGGAGCATGCGGGTAAAAATCAAGTACTTATATTCGTGCATTCGAGGAAGGAAACCGGTAAAACCGCTCGTGCAATCAGGGATATGTGCCTGGAGAAAGATAGTCTTGGACAGTTTCTCAGAGAAGGCTCGGCATCCATGGAAGTTTTGAGAACTGAAGCCGAACAAGTTAAGAACATGGAGTTAAAAGATCTGTTGCCTTATGGTTTCGCAATCCATCACGCCGGAATGACAAGAGTCGATCGTACCTTGGTAGAGGATCTCTTTGCCGATAGGCATATCCAAGTTCTGGTATCTACTGCAACTCTTGCATGGGGTGTAAATTTGCCAGCGCACACTGTCATTATTAAAGGTACCCAAGTTTATAATCCAGAAAAAGGACGTTGGGTGGAATTAGGAGCTCTGGATGTGTTGCAAATGCTGGGTCGTGCTGGACGTCCGCAATATGACACCAAAGGAGAAGGTATTTAAATTTTCATGATTTTGACATTGTTTTCAAATTAACGTTTATAAATTACTTTTATTTATTTAATTTTTAATAAATTTCTTTTTTCAGGTATACTCATTACGAACCACAGTGAACTCCAGTATTACCTGTCCCTTTTGAATCAGCAACTCCCCATCGAATCTCAGCTAGTCAGCAAGATGCCCGATATGATGAATGCAGAAATAGTACTTGGTACAATTCAGAATGTTCGCGATGCAGTAACGTGGCTCGGTTACACATACCTCTACATCAGAATGCTTCGTTGTCCAAATCTTTACGGTATCAGCCACGACAAAATACGCGATGATCCTTTGCTAGAGTTGCACCGTGCAGATTTAGTGCACTCTGCTGCCATGGCTCTGGACCGCAGCGGTCTTATCAAATACGATCGCAAATCTGGTAACTTCCAAGCTACCGAGCTTGGTAGAATTGCTTCTCATTACTACTGTACTCATGAGACTATATCTACCTACAATCAACTATTGAAGAGGACTCTCAGTGAGATCGAACTATTCCGTGTATTCTCGTTGTCAAGCGAGTTCAAAAATATCAATGTTAGAGATGAAGAGAAATTAGAATTGCACAAACTAATGGAACGCGTTCCGATTCCAATTAAGGAGAATATGGAGGAGCCTAGCGCGAAGGTGAATGTACTGCTTCAAGCTTACATATCTCAGGTAAGATTTCATCACTATCTAAAGTTATTGCTTAATAATTGAAAATGTGTGACTAAAAATGTTTTCGTCATTTTATTTCAGCTAAAACTTGAAGGTTTTGCCCTCATGTCTGACATGGTTTATGTCACTCAATCTGCTTCCCGTTTGATGCGCGCAATTTTCGAGATTGTATTGTTCCGGGGCTGGGCCCAATTGGCAGACAAATGCCTCTCGCTTTGTAAAATGATTGATCGTCGTATGTGGCAATCTATGTCGCCGCTGCGACAGTTTCGCAAAATGCCCGAAGAAATAGTCAAGAAGATTGAAAAGAAAAACTTTCCATGGGAGAGGTTGTACGATCTTGGACCGAATGAAATTGGTGAACTTATACGTGTGCCCAAACTTGGAAAGACTGTCCATAAATACATTCACCAATTTCCGAAACTGGATCTTTCCACACACATTCAGCCGATTACGAGATCAACATTGCGCGTTGAATTAACGATTACACCTGACTTCATGTGGGACGACAAAGTTCATGGTGCATCGGAAGCCTTTTGGATTCTTGTGGAAGATGTCGATTCTGAAGTGATTTTGCATCACGAATTCTTCTTGCTCAAGGTAAAATATATTTTGAAATCTCATTGTATCACAATTTATTATAATTCTTTATTTACATCTACAATTTTTTTTACAGTCTAAATATGCCGGAGACGAACACTTGATAAAATTTTTTGTTCCCATTTTCGAACCATTACCCCCGCACTACTTCTTGCGGGTAGTGTCCGATCGATGGATTGGCGCTGAAACACAATTGCCGGTGAGTTTCCGGCATTTGATACTCCCGGAGAAGAATCTTCCTCCAACAGAATTATTGGATTTACAACCATTGCCAATCACGGCTTTGAGAAACTCCGTTTTCGAGAATTTGTACGTGGAGAAGTTTCCGCAGTTTAATCCTATTCAGACACAGGTATGTCACAACTATTTGATAATATTTGTTTGAATATTTACTTAAATTACAAAGTTTCATCCTTCTTTAATCAGGTATTCAACGCCGTGTATAATTCCGATGATAACGTGTTCGTTGGTGCACCAAGTGGCTCCGGAAAAACTACAATCGCCGAATTCGCCGTTCTGCGATTGATCTCTCAAAATCCGGATGGAAGATGCGTTTATATGGTGTCAAAAGAAGCGCTCGCTGAAATTATATACAGCGACTGGGCGTATAAATTTAAAAGTCTTGGGAAAAAAGTCGTGCTTTTGACTGGCGAGACTGGTACAGATCTGAAGCTTTTGGCCAAAGCACAGATCATCATTACAACCGCCGATAAATGGGACGTCCTTTCACGAAGATGGAAGCAGAGAAAGAATGTACAAAACATTCAACTGTTCATCATAGATGAACTACAACTCATAGGCGGCGAGGAGGGACCAGTTTTAGAAGTAGCTTGCTCCAGAGCTAGGTAAATATACATTTTATTTTTTGTACATTTCTTAAAATAATCGACGAATTTTGCTAAATAACTAGTAAAGACTTTTTTATTATTTATTGTAATTGATTAGTTAAATTTTGATACGTTTGTTGCTAATAAATGAAACGTTTTTTCAAACAGGTATATTTCGTCTCAATTGGATAAGCCAACCAGGATTGTTGCCTTATCGGCGTCACTGGCCGATGCCAAAGATGTTGCGCAGTGGCTGGGTGCTCCTGCAGCTGCTACTTTCAACTTCCAAACATCTGTGCGCCCTATACCACTTGAACTTCACGTTCAGGGTATCAATATTACTCATAACGCATCGCGTTTAGCTGCCATGGCAAAACCAGTGTACAATGCGATCTTGCGGCATGCACTGAGAAAGCCCGCCATCATCTTTGTACCAACACGAAAACAGGCAAGATTGACGGCATTCGAGATCTTGACCTTTACAGCAGCAGAAGGAAAGCCGACGCAATTTTTCCACGCTGAAGAATCGGACATCAAACCATTTTTAGACAGAATGTCTGATAAGACCTTGAAAGAAACTTTGGCTCAAGGAGTCGCTTATTTGCACGAAGGTTTGTCAGCAAACGATAGAAGACTTGTAGAACAGTTATTCGATAGTGGGGCAATACAAATCGCTGTTTGCACTCGGGATCTCTGTTGGAGTCTCTCAATCTACGCTTACCTAGTGGTAGTCATGGATACCCAATGTTACAATGGTAAAACGCACGCCTACGAGGACTATCCCGTGACGGATGTCTTGCAAATGGTGTCACGAGCAAACAGACCACAAGAAGATGACGATTCTAAATGCGTGCTTCTTTGCCAGAGCTCAAAGAAAGACTTTTTCAAAAAGTTTTTGATGGAACCGTTGCCGGTGGAAAGTCATTTAGATCATCGTTTACATGACCATTTTAATGCCGAAGTGGTCACAAAGACCATTGAAAACAAACAGGATGCCGTAGATTATCTTACGTGGACTCTACTCTACAGACGACTCACCCAGAATCCAAATTACTATGGACTGCAGGGTGTCACTCACAGGCATTTATCTGACCATCTTTCAGAACTTGTCGAGAGCACTCTTAGTGACTTGGAACAAGCTAAATGCGTAACTGTAGAAGATGAAATGGACGTCACGCCATTGAATCTCGGAATGATTGCAGCATACTATTACATCAATTACGCAACCGTTGAAATGTTCGATGCATCCCTTAATGCAAAAACTAAGATTAGAGGATTAATAGAAATCATATCAGCTGCGGCTGAGTATGAGGCGATACCAGTTCGCCAAAAGGAAGAAAATCTTTTGAGAAGCTTAGCAAGCAGATTGCCGCATGCTCCACAAGCACAAAGAATGGCTGATCCCCACATCAAAGCTCAGCTTTTATTACAAGCACATTTATCCAGAATACAGCTAGGACCTGAGCTACAACACGATACGGAGTTAGTGCTGAATAAATCGATCAGGCTGATACAGGCCTCTGTCGATGTCCTGAGTTCTGCAGGTGCGTAATTTTGTTAAAATACAATGTTTAATATACAAGCAATTATTTAAAAAATCAATTCTCTTGAGCAAATTAAACAGCCGTTACAAGTATTAAATGTATTTAAGAGTTTGATAATCGTATCTGTTAACTAAACTAACTAAACAGCGGATAAATTTTTAACGTTTCTAATGTAATAATAATCTATAAATCTTTATTTTGTATTTTCAGGTTGGCTTGCACCTGCGGTAGCTGCTATGGAATTGGCTCAAATGGTGACACAGGCGATGTGGTCAAAGGATTCATATCTCAAACAATTGCCTCATTTCACGCCCGAAATAATAAAACGTTGCACAGACAAAGGCGTAGAAACCGTTTTCGACGTCATGGAGCTGGAGGATGATGTACGCAACCGGCTTTTGCAACTAACTGAGCAGCAAATGACGGATGTTGCTAAATTTTGTAATCGTTATCCTAACATCGAGATGGCATTCGATGTTCAGGACAAAGATAGAATCCGACTTGGAGATACCGTTAATGTCGTTGTTCAATTAGAACGCGAGGATGAGGTTACAGGGCCTGTGGTAGCACCTCTTTTCCCACAGAAAAGAGAAGAAGGATGGTGGGTGGTTATTGGTGACCCCAAGGCCAATCAGCTCTTGTCGATCAAGAGGTTAACATTACAACAGAAAGCTACGGTGAAACTTGACTTTTTGGCACCAGCTCCTGGGCAACATCACTATACGCTTTACTTCATGAGTGATGCATATTTGGGATGTGATCAAGAATATAAATTCTCTATCAACGTTGGAGAGTATATGTCAGATGCTAGCTCTGGATCCGAGTCGGACTAAAAAAGGGCGGTAATGGAACTTGTACATATTTGACATTGTAAATATAGTTTTTTGCATTTTACACTTATACTAAATAAAGAAATTCTGTGAAGTATTCGCAATTATAGAAACAAGTTTTTTTAATTTTAAAATAGGTCAAAGGTACTCTAGATATTCATTTTATGTCATCTTTTCCGTACATATACACAATAAATTATTAAACTGAACAAATCATTATTACTATTATTTATTTCATTTACCAGATAAAAATCAGTATAAAAGTAAATGATATGTATACATACATTTAAACCGTAACGCTTATAAATAATTGCATTTGATGCATGTATCCTGTAACAAAATAAGCCCATAAACGAATTTTCAAAATTACGTTTACACTTTAGTTTTTTAAGTAAAAATTTCTAACTTTGAAAATGAGCCATTGATTATGATTATAAAGTATTTGTATTATAGAATGAGACTTATGCAATTTTATAACTAAATCACAACAACACCTATATTTTCTTAAAAATTTATTCGATATATTTATATATTTATAAGAATTTTGTCTGGTTTAATCATAAACTTTGTAGACTCATTGTGAATACATGCTCGAAAAAAGCTTGGTTCACTGCTTTGAGATAATCATTTATTATATTTAGAAAAGAAATAGCTCGTAGTAAGTTTCGTAATAATTTATTTATGAAATGAACTCGAAACCTGCGAGAAAATATCACAATCCTACAAACTAAAATATTCATAGATCATTCTTAAGGCAATTTCAAAAATTATCGATTGAATTGCATCCTTTAAATAAGGTTTTATCATTTAGTGAACATTAAAACATTTGCTTATTTCTAATATTCACATATCCAGTCATCAAATTTACAAATAAATTTGGAGGCCTTGACCTCTAATGCGCCATACGAACTGTATCACAAATCATTTTACTGACATTCGAAGCAATTCTCATAAATCAACATTTTTCGAAGTCTAAATTGTTCAAAAAATTAAAAATACCTCAAAAATAATCAAATACTTGAATAATTGTCGTTAAATATTTTAAATTTATACGCTAGGTTGTAGCGCATTTACGTCATTTTTTTTCTATAAAATGTGTATCTTACATTACATTATATATTAAAAGAGCTAGTTTATCAGTCATAAATTAACAATCTTGATATAGTCAGAGCCTCATTGCGTTCGATGGGAATTCGTGCTGTGTGAAGATGTTTCGACACGACGTCGTTTGCACAAATTAGGTGAAATTGGATCAGTCAAAGCTCGCTTTTTTACTACAGGAAGTGGCACATATTTTCTTATGGGTTTTGCTTTGAAAACTCTCTCCTGGCGCATTTTCAAGATCTCTTCCTCTTCTTTGCGTCTTTGTTCTTCTAACAACTATACATACACAATTTAGAAACAGTTTTTATAAAGAATAATAATTAAAAAATTCAATATACGGTAAAGAAGATACCTTATTTTTATACTCTTCCATTTCTATTTCCTTTTGTTTTCGTATTTCCTCTTTTTGCTGTTTGATCATCGCCCTTACAGCCGTTTGAAGCTTCGGAGATCGGGGACATCTGGATAGCTTTAGTGTAGGACACTGACTACCATTGCGAATAGGCGACCTCTTCATCTAAAAATTAATTGTTTTATATAATCTCTTGTATTTATACAGTTTAAAAAAAAGGCGAATTTACCGAGCACTTGTCCGAGGACTCAGAATTTGTTGTTTGCTTATTAATGCTGATTAATTTCTTGGATGAACTGCTCGATGGTACGACTTTTCTAAAGGGTCCAATTCTAAATCCCGTTGGGCTTTTACTTTTAGGCGATTTCTATAAAAAGAAAGTCATTGCCGTTTTAATACATAAGAAGACACATACGCATATATGGAAGTACAGCTGATGAATATTCTGAGAAGGTGCACTTACCATGCGTTTCTTCGTACTTTGGGCCGACATTTTCAATTTACCGGAGCTTCCGATTTTCTTCGAATGTCCGCCATCAGCGTCAGTAACTTTTTTTGTTGTTTTGTAAATTTTGGGACTTTTTTGCTTAGGAGAAGTCTGCGGAAAGACAAACGTTTTCATATTATTTCAAAATCCCAGTATAGAGTAGACAGCTGTGTGTTCAGCTTTTATAAAATTGTTGATAATACCGATTTCCGTTTCTTGACTTTGTTTATTTGCTTTTTTATTTCATCAGTGTGAGAACTAGAGCTACTGCTTTCGGCTGTAAACTCTTCAGACATCTCCATGATTCCCATTTTACCGAAGGTCCTGCAAGAAATATACACGATAAACAGCTACTCGCAAAAACAATGATTCTGCCACATTTCACTTACGCTGCAACTCCAGTAGTGCTAAGACGATCGTTTTCAAGCGACAATTTTCTGCCTGGAAAAAGATGAAAAAGCAAGCGATGATTTGTATTGTTCGAGACTATATGGGACCGAAATTATCACGATTGTTCGACGCGTAAGAATGAAATCACATCAACAATCGCGCGTAAGTACATACGAAGCCAGGCTCGACGCAAAACTATAGGCATCAATGCGGAAACATCGCTCTCTGTGGGTTTCACGCTTGCGCGAGGATTTATTTTGATGGCGAGCAAAGGCCATTACGTAACAGAGCGACTCAGTTCGAAAGACGTTCAAACGTTACAGAATCTCGCGATCGAAAATCCTGACGATGCTCAATTCCCCGCAAACTCGAGTGCAATAATCAACTCACCGAAAGTCAGCACGGCCGCGAGCTTGACCTTGGGATGCGCGAATAAAATCGGCGACTCGTCGAGCTGCAGGTAGCTGTTGTCGAGCAAGCTGCTCTCGAGTCCCGAGCGCAGATGTCGGCCCTGAAAGTTCGAGCTCGAGCAGCCGTTGAGCGGTGTCGAGGTCGAGCGTCCGCACTGGTATTTCCAAAGAGCGCGCGCTCCGTGGTTCGCGACGCCGGTGTGAAGGGAAATTGGCGTGAGCGAGTTTTTTATGTCCGGCGATTCCATTATCATCGGCGGGAATTTGCTCGGGCGGACCATCTAAGGCGGGTCTGGAGAAACGACACTAATCGCGCACACACTCGCTACACGATAATTGGAAGTGTAGTTGTTGTTGTCAGCGTAGGCTCAAACGGCCAAAAGTTTGCATGTAATCTCGTCGAAAAACGGCGGTGGATGTCAACACTTGTATTTCACGCGGCGTATATTTACTTCGTACTTCTGAATGACCTGCGCGCGTCGCAATCTAAGCTAAACTGTTCGGTCCTTCCATCATCTACAGACTTCGGAGTGTCGGTTTCAGCGTTACCCGAATGCTGTACACATATGATAGTGCGCGTCATTGTATGTGAGCGCACTCTGCGAAGCCGCGATGTGCCGATGTGGGCGATCGAATTCGGAAAGGAGCTGTGATGGTGAGAGGCAATTTTCGTTCAACGAATTTTTATTCCAACAATTTATAAGGTGGTTTGATTAAAAAATTTGTGGCCATGAGGGATATTGCAACGACGGTGATGCAGGCGCCGATGTTTCTTCTTCGCCTAAAATAAAAAATTGAAGTTATGCTATGTTTGAGTTTTTCGAAAATGAAGTCGGTACTTATACGTTTCAATTGCGGATAATAATTGGCAGCTGCTTTGAACATAGCGACGAGTGAGTCCAGGACTTCTTGTCCACTGGGAATTATTTCACTCGGCGGAGCCACGAACCCGTACATTTGTCCAGCTTTTGTCCGGCCGCGCAACTCGTAGCAGTAAACGAAAGGAACTTTGAAGCTCGCTTTTACCCAGTCTATCGAGCCACCACTGGCTGGGCCTACGGAAAATATTTTATTCTACACTCAAGTGTTTGGATGCATTGCTACTTTGTCGATTTAATATTTGCATAAATGATAATTGCACGTACCCCCGAGAATTTCAGCAATATTTCCGACAGGGAATCGGGATCCGTATCGTTTCGAGAGTCCGTCAATGGCTTGAAGACCTACCAAATACTTGGGACAATATTGGACAACATTATTTTCGTGAATTCTCGAATATAAAAAATAGGTCGTCGAGGTTTACCTGCTGGTTGTAGTTATCCAAATGGGCACTTGTGTGACCGTAAGGAAACATAAGCTTTTCAATGTAGGTGTGAAAGCTTATGTATGCAAAAAGTTTATCAGAGATGGAAGTTATGTATTCCGACATAGTTTTGGACTCGATTTCCGAGAAAGCACCAGGTCCGGCGAAAACCTCGGCGCATCCGTCGTGACCACTCCCAGGACCTGACAGAAAACCTCTGGTATAATAATGTTGGGGAAATGGTATTTCATTCGTGATTAAAAATATTTGCCTCCCCAGTGGAATCCCCAATTTCGATTGAGATCGGCACCGTGACATATGCGTTGCTCGCAGAATTCTTGGTTCCAACACTGATTCGAGGCATAAGGCGTTCTCGTTTTGCGCCATAATCTGACTAATCCATTCGTAGGCTTTAATAGCAAACAAATGATTACCCTTATAATTTCAAGCCTCAGGTACACGGAAATGTTTAAATTGCATAGAAGCTTACGTCGGAGTGGCTGAAAACGTAGCCGTCCGGATTGAAGCACGGAAAGATGTACCAGTCGAACGATTGTGCAAGCTGACGAACGTCCTGATCGTTACTGGTCAGTAATTCGTTTATCAAGAACGTCGCTGTGCTGTGAGACAGCCATTCCCGTGCGTGAATTCCAGCCTCGATGAAAATGCCCGACTTACCCGGAGCAAAGGTGAGTTTTACTCCTTTGATCGGGCGGCCTTCAAAACTCCTTCCACCCACGATTATTTCTACGTTATTCGGATAAGCGCGAGCCAAGTTATCCAACCAGTTGTAGATTTTATCGAGAGTCTGGAACCGCGTGAATCCAAAGTTTTCCTACAAGATTCATCAATAAATTATTAGTATCGATGCCTGGTCTCGTAAAAGTTAAAAATGTTATCCGAATCGACTTACTATATTTCTAGAACGTTTACCACGTCTGGTCGCATTGTTCAATAATTGCTGTACATCTTGTACTTGAACAGTATATGTCAATTCACGATCTTTCATTGTCGCCTTGAAAGTTTCTACGTGTTTTTTTGGGACCATCAAGTCAACAGGCTTATCGATGCCTGCCGGATCCTTCCAAAATCCAATCTGTTAGACAAAATAATTTCATTAATATTTTGGTGATGTAACTCTCGTATGGAAATCTTTTAATCTTTTACTTACACCATCCATGTCCCTGTCCAAGGAATACAAAACTTCGATATCTTCATCTTTCTTTGGCGTGATTCGAAATACTGATGCAGTACTCTCAGTGTAAACTTCGATAATGACAAATGAAAGAACCAATGCCGTGTACAGTTTATACGTTGACAACATTTTTACTGTCAAACGAGCAATGCAGTGTTATGATTGAATAAATTACGTATAGTATATCATCTAACAAATATAAATAAATTTGGCAGAATACTCGCAATACTTACTTGATGAGCTTTACTCGCCACATTCAAAATACAGAGTTCAAGGCAATAGTTACCAGAGCCAGGAAACGTCTACGTTAGTGCTTGAGATAGCGGGACTTTATATAAAAGAACGATGATCACTTAGAAAAGTATTTGCTAAAGTAATTTATTATAGTTATTCGTTACAATTCTTATCAGAATGCTCTTCTATTGAATTGCCGCACGCAACATTAGCCGAAGATAGTTTTTAACAGTTTGATCAAGTGTTTCATCCTCAGTCATTCTCCGATGAATGTACACAACTATTTTATCCGTAAAAATTTCCGCATTGTTTCACACGAATTAAATGTGAGTACTGGCGTTTTGAATAACACACAGGTATAACTATTTTACCATTTTCTCTGATACCAACCTCTCTCGTTGGTACCGTCCAATTATACTAGGAGAAAAACAGACATTAAAGTAATTCTTCCGGAAGATCCAGTGACGAATGATTCTTATAAAACCAATACGAGAATTCTCAACTGACAGGATTTGAATTTCTAATAAAAGATTAAAACCACGCGTCTCATTGATAAGTCTTTACAGCTCGTTCACTGCGGAAACAATAGAATAAGAAAAAAGAAAAAATACCTAAAAAGTCCCATTATATTTTATTAGTGCAACATTATTGTTGTATCAATAATTGAAACGTCTTTTAATAGATACATTTTTACCAAGTATGATTTTGTAAACAATTTTATAATATATAAATAAATATATATTAATTATTATAGCCTATATCAGTAAACTATATGTACACTAATGCAGAATTTATTTAATTTTCAAATATAATAAACCACCGTATCTAAGGAGCACTACTAGACAAACAATGGATTACTGAAAAGTTTGTAGCCTTTTGTAGTTCTCCATGAGTTATCTTGTAAGTTTTTTTTGTTAACGGATAAATCATGGCAAGCGGTAGAGACGCTAATTAAGGAAAACTTTATAGTTTTGCTGTGTTCTACTGGCACTGATCAGTAGAATATAATATGGTTATAATGAAAATTGATTTCAAATCAATTAGGATAAAACTTCTAAATAATATAAAAAAGAACTTTCAATGTATAGCGTCAAACTTTGATATTAAACAACGAAACAGTCTACAAATTATTGCTTGAAATGCATGAGCTATTATTTCCACTTCTTTGAAACTATTAGGTGATCTACTGTGCTCTTACGTTCTGAAAGTATGAAAGAATGGCCAACTAAGTGCAAATAGTTTAGGGAGTTATAGGTAGCAATCACTTCTTGTTTCTTAAGAAGCCGATCAAACTTGACCTATTATACTTCATTCGTTTACAAAATAACATTTATAAAAACATTTTATTTTTCTACAACAGTTAAAAACGTGTATATTTTATTAAATACATTAAAATTTTGAGATGTGAAATATACTAAAAAATTAGTAATTTGTATTATTATCAATCATATTATAGAGAATATAATTCTAATTATATATACCTTTGAATTTACTTTTCCTACTGAACTCAACACTCTGCTGGATAATTTTTACATACTATTTATAATATATCTGTTTGTCACGATTTTAAAGAAATATAGCACTTATACTTAAAGTTGAGCACGTTTTTATAATTTCAACACTGTATAATGTCTTCCTTTAAAGTATTTTTTTGAATTGTTGAATTGTATAGCATTCAATAATTATTCAACATTATTCTATAATTATATTCAATAAAATAAAATACTTTATATGCATTATTTATATTAAAAAAGCAGCATTAATCACACATGAGAAACGGTCAAAGATCAGTCCCCCCCCCCCCCCCCCCGCCCCCTATTGTATTTTGTTATTCTAAAATTAAAGAAAAACTTAAACTCTGATTAGCATTTTCTTTCGGTAAAATAATACATTAAACTTAAAGGGATGTAACGAGCCGTTTTTTATCTAAAAGGTTTTCTGTAAAAAACAATAATCATTGAAAAACAGTTTATTCATTATACGTGCACGAAAAAGGCCACTTTCCATGCATGTAAAATGAATGGAAAATCGAGTTTTTCTTGGCAGCGGGAATGGCAAACTTTTTCCTCCCAAGGGAGTAGTTTTTTCCTCATTCTGCAGCCTATGCGATAAATGTGTGTGTCTATATAAGTATTTTCAAAATTTTTGAAATTTTTAATATACTATTGTTTCACTTTGAAATATCCTCGAATTTTTCATTCCTTTCATTTCACTTGTAAAGCATTGTACTATAACGTACAATAAATGAAATTTTGATTTTTCAACTGTAAATTTTTTAATAATGACTTCGACTTCTTTCGTATTTTTCCAAAAAAAGGCTAATCCGACTGGACTAAACTCGCTCTTATACGATTTACCCGTTCTGCATTTCGTTTGAGCAGGATGTCTCATCAACTCCGCCGACCCTACAGGCGACACAGCTCTACACCTGGCTGTACGATACCACAATAAACTCTACTTTGGCTCGCCGTGCCCCAAAAAGGCCAGGAAGAGGTTTTGGCTATGATACCCAATGGGGACAGACTTCGCGAGACTGATTTCAACGGCCTCGAATCTCTCCTTCTGGCCACTGGATCAACGGAGTTGAGGCCGCATGACTCGATTCTAGCGCTCGTCGGCAACTACGAGGACGAGATGACCTACGGCGAGAAGTTGCACGGACTCGTGAAGATGCTCCTGTATGCTGGCACGGACGTCGACGCCACCGATGTAAACGGCTGCTCACCTCAACATTCTCATCAACGCTGGTGCCGACTTAGACAACCAGAATCGCCTAGGTGCCACACACTTCATGATGCGATTCTTTGCGGCAGTGAAGAGGTGCTGTTGACCCATGGAGCTCGCGTTGACATCGAAATCGAAAATCAAAGCGACACGGCTCTGCACTGGGCCTTGCATTTGAGTACCGACAATAGCCACAGAGAAGTCATAATATTGGCTCACGCATTGGCTTATGCAGCCCGAAACCAGTGATGAACGAGTGATGGAGCTGGTGCTGCAAAAGAGTCCCGAGTTCGCTATTCATCAGAGGTGCGAGGACAAGGGGATGACACCGCTGCACCACGTGAGCGTGATATTCTTAGTTGGAAATGCTCGTCGGCTGATCTCCGGGGGTGCCAATGTTAACGCCAAGGATGACTCCGACTGGGCATCTTTACTTTTTTGTGCTAATGGTGCCCAGACGACAAAAACCGATCACGCTGACAGGAAAAAATCCGTGATAAAACTGCTGCTCGAGGCTGGAGCGAACGTGAACAATCTTGTTAATAGGTTCGGACAATACAGGACGCCCTTACAGTCCGCGATCGAGCTGAATCACATCGAGGCATGTTTCGTATTTTTCCGTGCTTACGCAGCCGATGGACGTGGTGGCAAACTACACCAGGAACGAGGAGCTCGCGAGGAGCTTTCAGTCCAGCGACGCCTACCCGATTTACGCGTCGCAGTTGAAGAAGAAATTCGACGCGGTTTTCGCCAGGCAGGAAACGGTCGAACAAACGATTGAAGTATTGGGTGAGACGCTGCTATTTCCCGAACCAGTATTGAACAACATTTTAAAGTTTTTAAATAATGATGACATCAAAGTGCTCACCGAATAAGTATATAGCGTCGCTCCTAACGGAAAGTGGTACATTTGAGATTTGCCACGAAGACTAGTATATTTAATTCTTGCCGTTAAGGCTAGTACATTTCAGATCTTTCCCACATGAGAATATTCAATTGTTTTGAAGAAAAACAAATGTACTACTTTTCGTTAGGAGCGACAGTATAATATATAAGCCAAGTTGTAAAATATTTTTCATAGAGCATAGTAAAATAGGATAAGTTATATATTATATTGTAAATTTGTATTGAATTGTAATGTATAAGTTATATATTAATGTAAATTTGTTGTAAACTTTAGCTTTTAAGTATTTGATACGATACTAATTTAATGAAACAAATATAAATTAATTTAATCACACAAACTCAGAAATTCCTTATTAAAATTAATATTCATAATCGAATGCAATATTTAAATGAATTTACTTGAAGCAAACTATGAACTGCATACGCGAAGCTCGATGTTTTTAACCGCAGGAAGAGTGCTTGGATAGACCCGAATATAAATATGTGAATCGCACATCACTGCCCTATCAAGGTGTAATTTACATCGAGACACATTTAGAGCTGCAGTGTACAATATCGACCCGCCTTCGTCGTGTCATCATCGTCACATACGCAAAAAAGAAGCATTTGTTTTTTACATCACTCGTCAGCTATGTTGTACTCTCGCTAAAACTACATCGACCACGATTTCACGCAGCTACTCCGTCAATTAAAACTAGAAATTAGGACGATTTTTCAATATAATATTTTCTCCGAATGCTGATGCGCGGTAAAAGAAAGCCGTAACGCATCATTATATCCGCCACTTGCAGAACGCGTAAATCGTATAAGAGCTAGTTTAGTCCAGTCGGATTAGACTTTTTTCGGAGAAATACGAAAGAAGTCGAAGTCATTTTTAAAAAATGTACAGTTGAAAAATCAAAATTTTATTTATTGTACGTTATAGTACAACGCTTTACGGGTGAAATGAGACTTAAAAGAATTCTGTACGATGCCTGAAGGCTGGGGAAATTTGAATTTTGTAAGACACCTTTTTAGATAACAAATAGAATTATTATTTTATTTTTTTTTTTTTAAGTGGCATTTCAAACTCGAAAGTTCATCACCTCATCTACGCAAGCCTTTCACGTATCTCTATTTTGTGCCAACCCCATCCATTGCTCACCCCTTATCCACAATCATGTACTTTGTTTTTGTTTCACTCACTTCTAACCCTGTGTACTCCGCCGCTTTTATGAGGATTTCCCCGTTTCTTGCTACCGTTTCCCTACAAGCCTAGTATCTGCGTTGTTCCATTAAGCGTTGCGCCCAGCTGGCTAACCTGCATTTTTCTAACGACATACTCTAACGTTAAATTGAACAGCACCGTAGAGAGCCCATCCCCTTGTTTTAAACCATCGCGTATCGTGAAGGGTTCTGATACATTACCGCCTACTCGGACCTTTCCCGTGCTTCCGTTCAGACATATTTGAATTAATTTCACGAGTTTTTTTGGTACTCCGAGGAGCACAAGAATTTGATACATTTTGCGTCGTTTGATAGAGTCGTACGCTTTTTTAAAGTCTATAAATAGTTGGTGTATTGTTTCGCTATGTTCCCATTTTTTCTCTAACAACTGTCTTATAGTAAACATTTGATCGCTCGTCGACCTGTTACGCCGGAATCCACACTGATACTCTCCTATTATATCTTCCGCGAAGGGCGTGAGTCTGGCCTGTATTACGTTTGATAGAACTTTGTAGCAGGTAGATAAAAGTGAGATTCCATGGTAGTTATTGCAATCTGTCTTATCTCCCTGTTTGAAAATTGGTATGATGATGGATTCTTTCCAGTTTTCCGGTACCGTTTCATTTTTCCAAATAGCAAATACTAGTTCAAAAACTCTGAATGTAAGCATGGTGCCCCCATATTTAAGTAGTTCAGCTGGTATAGAATAGTTTCCCGCGGCCTTATTGTTTTTTAGTTTTTTGATCGCGGCTTCTACTTCTTTGTAGGTCGGTTCTTCCATATGGAGTTCAGCAGTGTGGATTTCATCTCCCGTTTCCTCGCAGTTTTCATGTACGTTTAGTAACTTATCAAAATATCCTTTCCACAGCTTTAGCAGTTGATTTTCGCTTGTAACGAGATTCCCGCCCTCATCTTTCATTAATTGCGATCTACTCTGGAAACCCTTTCTAATAGCGTTGATTCCTTTGTACATCTCGCGCGGGTTATTTTCTTTACTGTTAGTTTCTATTTTTCTAATCTCGTTCTTTTGGTACTCGCGCTTTTTGTTTCTGTAAATCACACCCACTTGCTTTCTTATTTTGTGGTATCGTTTCCATTGTGAACGCTGTCTACTTTAGCCTTTTTGCGCCTTTCAAACCAGAGTTCGCACTCTTCGTCAAGCCATGGTTTGCTCTTTGGCTTTTTCTTTTTACCTAGCACTTTGTTCGCGGCCTCTTTTACCGTTCTTTCGATAGCCCCCCATAGACTGTTTGGGTCATCATTTACCTCCGTCGGTGTATCTGTGTCCTCGAGAACCTGAAATCGGTTACTTATTTCTACTTGATACTGAATTCGCTCTACCCCGTTTCGTAGCTTTTCAATGCCGAAGGTTTCTACTTTGTTCGCCCGTTTACTATTTTGCCCGGCTACTAATTTGGCTCTTAATTTGGCCACTACTAGAAAATGATCCGAGTCGCAATCCGCCCCCCTATAGGTTCTTACGTCAAGTACATTTGTGTGGCGCCTCTTATCGATAAAGAAGTGATCGATTTGATTTTGCGTGGCTCCGTCCGGCGATGTCCACGTTGCTTTGTGTATATCCTTGTGCTTAAAGCACGTAGTGTTTATTATAAGATCTTTTGCCGCCGCGAAATGTATGACTCTACTACCGTTATCGTTGCTGGTTTCGTGCAGACTTTCCTTGCCTATAGTGGGCCTAAACATTTCCTCTTTCCCTATTTTAGCGTTAAAATCCCCCACTACTATTTTGGTGTCGTAAGACGCAAATTGGTCGATTAATTGTTCTAAATAACTTCGTAATAAAGATCCTTTACCTCTTCCTCTTTGTCCTCCGTAGGACAATGTACGTTAATAACCACGTAATTGTACCACGCTCCTTCGATGATGATATACGAGAGTCTGTCGTTCACGAATCGGAAACTTTTAACAGCGTGTATAATTCTTTTGCTAACCAGAAATCTGGTACCTAAGGAGTGTCCGCTCGCGCTCCCGAATATAAAGGTGAAGTTATCTTTTGCTAAAATCCCGCTATCTTGCCACCGAGTTTCTTGTATTGCTACTAAATCTAAGTTGCGCTCGCCAGCTTCTTTTAAGATTTCCTGGTACGCGCCTGCTCTGTATAAACTGCGCACATTCCACGTCCCCACCTTTAAGTCCCTATTGGTTTTGGTTTGGTTTTGTGTTTTTTGAGCCATGATAGTAAGTTAAACCCGCGCGTTTTGGATCCTGTTCCGATCGCAGGTGAGTCAACCGTTCTAAAGGTGATAACCCCCATACCTCTCTAGAACTAAGTATGAGGACGGAGTCAACTCATCGTCGGACACACTACGGAATCATTCTCGTATCCTAACGCCCCCCTGCAAGGCAGCGCGCCTTCGCTGGCTTCGTTACCGCGTAAGACCAGGTGGCGAATCATTCTACACATCCCCTTTCGGGGCAGTTGTCATCGCTCCCGCATCCTCCACGACAGCAGGATTTTTGTAATGTGTGCTAAAAGAGATAGAATATAGACATAGTGAGGTAGAAAGAGAAAGTGAAAATAGGAAATATTGTTGAGTGTTCGTTGTTGTGGCGGTGCTTGCGAAGTGTTTCTAGATGAATGCGTTCGCCAGTGTGGGCTCATCACACCCACGCCCGGGCCTATCGGCTGTCCGCGGCTGCTTATTCGATTTATTCGCAGCTAACCTCCTTCTCAGGGGCCGTTCCTCTATCCGCAACCTGAGGACGCGCTGTGTAGCGGTGATAGGCACCCACCCGTCCGCTCTGGACGACTACGCCCAAGACCCGCTTAGGATACCAGCGTTGAAACAGACAAATAGAATTATACTAAAAGTAATAATTATTTAAAGCCAAAATTGTTACCACTTATAAAGTACACTAAAACCTTCATTAATAGCTGCACTTTTATTATCTGAATGCAAAAATAACTGAATTATTCAAATTATAAAAAAAGCCTGGTATCGACGATTTTTTATTTATAACAAGTGAACAAGTCAACGAAATTCAATCCACCTGGGCTCACTATGTACGTATTTTTAACACCTATAAATTGATATTTTTGTATATTTTCAATAGCATTGACGGTTCAAAAGTTATACGCGAAAAATCTGTTTTTCGTATTTCCTTTCGACGTTTAAAAAATGACCGAGGCCGAAATCGTTGTCGTATTTATATAAATAATATCTTACAATCGTTCCCAAGAATTTTCTGCAGAGAAACTGCCTCTTAAAGTTTTTTTACGAAGAAAGTCTAATCTGGCTGGACGAAGATGGCAGCTCCGGAAGCTAAAGCGACAACGACCATAACCAAACTCTCACCTGCAGAACTAATCAACGACTCTATTCCCTTGTTGCATAATCTACTATTTTTCCCGCAAAATTTTGGAAATTTTTGAAAATTTGAAAAAAATGTTGAATATTTATAAAAAATTGTATTAATTTATTCAAATTAGATTGTATTAGCAATGGATAAAAGGGTGTCACTTTTCAAAGCAAAAAGTGCTTATAAAGTTTAGTAATAAAAAAAGCGATTTTATTTTGTATAAATTATCAAAATAATTGTTATTTTGTTTTATTATATACTATGAAATAAGTGAATAAATAGAAAATAATAACAAACGTATATTTTCATTTAAATGCCGATAGCTGATTAGGTCTCACTTTTACACGGTTCAATCGTGAATAAATAAATTACTTTGCAACTTCATTGACTCAGAATTATAATTGAAGTGTGTGAATAAATAATATCAATAAGTCATTCATCAAACATCTAGTATGTATTACCTAGTTTAGAAAGAACCTTATTTGCAGGATTTACTCATTTTCGATAGCTTTATTTGTTTGCTTCTCAAAAGAAAGCCACAAGGGATTTGCAAACCCTTGTCCATGATGTGCTATGAAAGTGTGTTCGTGAATTGGGGAACGATGAAATACGGAAGGGGCTGTGGTAATAAAAGAGAACTTTTATATAGCTAATTTTTATTTAAATCATTACTAGGGTAGTTTATAATTACCTATAAATTAACGTAAAAACAATTTATTATTGAAGAGGAAGTTGCAACGAATCTGATCCATGTAGCGGTGTTTCTGATGTACCTAAATTAACAAATTAACATCGTATATTTCTTTTCAAAACTGAAGATTGATTTTCGATTTAGTAACACGAAACTTACGTTTCAATTGCGGATAATACTTAGCAGCAGCTTTGAACATGGCGACGAGTGAGTCCAGTACTTCTTGTCCACTGGGAATTATTTCACTCGGCGGAGCCATGAACCCGTACATCTGTCCAGCTTTTGTCCAACCACGCAGCTCGTAGCAGTAGACGAATGGAACTTTGAAGTTTGCTTTTACCCAGTCTATTGAACCACCACTAGCTGGTCCTGTAGAATATTACATCGTACAACTGGGGGACGAAAATGTGCAGGCAATACTTTAACACTCGTGTCCTTTTCAAACGGCTATTGCTCATTTTCGCCACTATTATACCGTACTATTTTGACACTCTGTACATACGAAGTTCGATTTCTCCTTGACGTTTATTAGAGAGCGCGAAATGTCGGATTCTTGCACTAAATCGGGAGTTTTACGCACGCTTATTTGTATGAACGTAAGTTTGCACACAGAGTGTCGAAATAGAAATTACGATACTAGTATGGCTTATTTCGTACTTTACGTCATGGCGTGGATAAGCGCCCGAGCGTAGCGAATATACTAGGGGGTAAAGGGATTTCACCCTCGTGGAAACTTATCGATCTCGCTTCGTCGAGGGTGAAACTACTTTACCACGCTAACACCGTAATATGCTAATACGATATACACGTGCGCTGTAGGTGTTTTTCGCACTCAAACTTTTACTTGTGCAAAAATCACCTACTTCGCGCATTTGTATCTAGACATTATACTATATTCTTTTATTATAATAATGTACAAGGTACATAAATGTATAAAACTCTTAAACATACGTCCGAGAATTTCAGCAATATTTCCAACATCGAATTCAGATCCGTATCTTTTCGAAAGTCCGTCGATGGCTTCAAGGCCTACTATATACTAAAAACAGACAATACTACATTTTATCTGTGAATTCTTAATAAATATATTGTATATACCCGATTACCTGTTGGTCATAGTTATCCAAATGAGCACTTGTATGGCCGTAAGGAAACATAAGCTTTTCAATGTAGGTGTGAAAGCTTATGTACGCAAAAAGTTTATCAGAGATAGAAGTTATGTATTCAGACAAAGTTTTGGACTCGATCTCTGAGAAAGCAGCTGGTCCGGCAAAAACCTCAGCGCATTCGTTCTGACCACTTCCAGGACCTGACAGAGAACGTTCAAGAATGGTATTAAATACAAAAGTAAGTATTGTGCAAAAACAATATATACTTTCATTTTTTTTAATTAGTCGTCAAAAAATATATACTGACCGCCCCAGTGGAATCCCCAATTTCGATTGAGGTCGGCACCGTGACATATACGTCGTTCACAGAATTCTTCGTTCCAACAATCATAAGTAGCATAAGGCGTTCTCGTTTTACGCCACAATCTAAATTTTCTGTTTTGAGGCTTTTGTATAACCAACAGTAAATTGCATTACACTTATTTTTTTTTCTTTTTTTTTTTTTTTTTTGAAGTCGTATAACTGGTACAAAAACTTACGTCAGAATGTGTAAAAGCGTAGCCATCAGGATTGAAACATGGAAAGACGTACCATTCGAACGATTGTGCAAGCTTACGAACGTCCTGATCGTTACTAGTCAGTAATTCATTTATCAAGAACGTTGCTGTGCTATGCGACAGCCATTCCCGTGCGTGAATTCCTGCCTCGATGAAAACGCCCGACTTACCCGGAGCAAAGGTGAGTTTTACTCCTTTGATCGGGCGGCCTTCAAAACTCTTTCCACCCACGATTATTTCCACGTTATTCGGATAAGAGAGAGCCAAGTCATCCAACCAGTTGTAGATTTCATCCAATGTCTGGAACCGCGTGAATCCGAACTTTTCCTATATATATATATATATATATATATATATATATATAGTAATGATCTCCTGTCTCGTAAAAGTTGCAAAAACCGTCAAAATCGACATACGGAATTTTTACTGCGTTTAAGTCTGGTTGTATTGTATAATAATTTCTGCACATCGACTATTAGAACACTATACGTCAAGTCATGGTCTTTCATCGCGTACTCGAAAGTTTCTATGTGATTTTCCGGAACCATCAAATCAACAGGTTTGTTTATTCCCGACGGATCCTTCCAAAATTCAATCTGTTGGATAAAATGTTATGATCAATATTCTAGTAATATAATTTACTTAGAAACGTATCTTGATTTACTTACACCATCCACATCTCTGTCCAAGGAATATAAAACTTTGATATCTTCATCTTTCTTAGGTGTGATACGAAATACTGATGCAGTGTTACTCTTAGAAAAAACTTCTGTAGTTACATATAAAAGCAGTAATGTTGTGTACAATACATTTGTTGACAACATATTTACTGTAAAATAAAACAATGTGATTTATTGCTGGCAGAATTGCGTAGTAATTGGATTGATTACCTTTGACCTTGTAATGAAAGATTAAAATAGTGAATGCGACGCGTTCAGTGAAAACAATTGTATGAGAAAAAGAATACTTATTAAGTTGAAGATTTTATTCTATTTGTGCAACGTTACTGTTGAATCAACAATTTAAACAATTTGAAAATCCATTCGAACTTTGTGTGTCTTATTAATCATTTTATTAAATGTAAAAATATCATAAAATTCTTCAGTACACTACAGAATGTAAACTGCAAATTTTCAAATCTAAAATATATTAGATGAAGGTGTTTGAGTCAACCGTTTTAAAAATGTATTATTCTTTAGTGTTGAGTCAAACGAGTCTGATAAATCTATGCAGAGAGACAATATAAAGCAAATGCAAGAAGTTTATACACTTTATTAAGGATAAGACTAATGAGTTATTTGATATAGAAATACTGATCAAACAGCAATTTCCTTTACGCTCAAAGGAAATGGTTTGTGATTACAAATTAGAATGTTTATCAAATCGTTCCTCTTAATTGTACAAAGTATTTATAACTATTCTAAGTAATTATTTTTTATAAAACCATACTGCAAGTCATAAGACGTAAGAGACTGAGTGCCATTCTTAAATTAAATAAGTGACATATAAGGCGAATATAAAAGATTTGTATATTATAAAGCGCTTAAAAGGATAGTTAGAAATAGAAAGATCTCATTAAGAAAGTTGTTTGTATTCGAACAGCCATTATTCTTAATTAGGAATAGGCGCAAGTAAAGCAAAAATAAAAGCAATAGAGTAAATATATATTTAATGAAATTCAATGATATTTGCTTATCTATAAGACCATGGAAACAGACTTGCTACAAATAAAACTTATTTCTTTCAAAGGTCTAAATATATATTTAGCTTTGTGTCTTAGTCATAGAAAACTACTACAAAAACAAGTTATTTTTCTTTTATGTAGTCATAATTTGAGTTAGTTGAAATACAGAATCAGGGTCGTATCGTAAAAAGCATAGTCACCCTCAACTTTTCCAAGACATATTTTGAGATCAATAAGTACTGCATGAAAGGATAAAACATTTACTTTTATTAATAATCAATAATACCAATAAATAATTTATTCAGATATATCGTATATTACATCGTTTAGAATAAATCTAAAACAGGTCCAAGTCGGCTTCTACTTAGGATAGCCATATTTGTTTGCCTCTCCAAAGAGAGCCACCAGAGAGTCCATAACTTCTTGTCCATTAGGAATGATTTCGTTGGGAGGAAGGACAAAACCGCTGTTTCCTCTATCACGCAACTCGTAGATGTAAACCAGAGGCAATTTGAAACTCGATTTCACCCAATCCAAAGAAGTACCACTAACATACCCTTTAAAAATCACATATTTATTGGTTAACGTGGTTTATTGTAATACTTGAAATGCCGCGAGGCAGTGATTTTTTGGGTCAATGTTATTAGTCTCAATAGACTTACCAATAACTTCACCAATGTTTCCAAGCTTATAATAAGTGCCGTATCGCCTTGAGAGAGCTTCAACTGCCTTTTTACCGATGGCGTACTAAAGATGATGGAAATAATGACATTATAGTACCGTATATTATATCCTGGTAATTCAGATAACATTTTAAGGTTTTCAATCAAAAGTTCATTACTTGTTCGTCGTAGTTGTCCAAATGAGCCTTGGAATGTCCATAGGGGAACATCAAGAATTGGGAATAGCTGTGGAACGCTATGTAAGCAAACAATTTGTCGGAAATGGAGGTGATGTACTTGGACAAAGTTTCCGTCTCGATTTCAGAAAAGGCGTATTTTCCTGCGTAAGCTTCGGAGCATGGATCGTTGCTGGCGCCAACAGCTAAAGTAATAATTTTAAAATGAAACGATAATTGATGAAAAGCAACGTTGTGTTTTCAAATTTTCCAGAACGGTGAAGTAAGTAATACTCACTCATCCACTCGAATCCCCAATTGCGATTCATATCCGTGCCATAGCAGCCGGAGAACGGAATGGGAGCTCTGTTCGGTGAACGGGTCTTGCGCCAGAATCGGTAGCTCATACTTCTCGGCTGAAAACCGTGATCAGAAAATGTAATTTAGTATTCCCGTTCGAGAAAAGTTCATCCTCATCGAAGCGTTACTTACGTTGATATGGGTGAAAGCATAACCGTCCGGATTGAAAACGGGGAAAATGTACCAGTCGTAAGATTCAGCAACCTTCCTAATGGCTGGATCCTTGCTGGTCAGGAACTGATTAATGAGGTACGTGACGGTAGCGTGGGAGATCCATTCGCGCGCGTGGATGCCACCCTCGATGAAGACTCCCTTGTTCCCCTCGGCGAAGGACAGCTTGACACCCTTGATCTTGCGACCCTCGTAGGTACGACCACCGATTATGACCTCTACGTTGCTCGGGTAACGCTGTGCGAGCGAGTCTAGCCAGCTGTAAATCTCTTCCAAAGTGTGGTACGAGGTCCAGCCAAATGTAGCAGCACGAGTCTGTGATGGAATTATCGCCCGAAATTAAACACTTCTATCTACTTTAACAAGAGTATTCAACGCATGCCATTCTATTGCACATCAAAGTTCACTTACGCGAGTTCTATTGTTGGATTCAATTTCGAGAAGCGCTTCAACGTTGTCGATGAAAGATTCGTATTTGATGTTCTTTGAGGCCATGAGCTTAGAGAAATAACTCAGCTTTTCGGGTGCAACCATCAGATCTGCAGCTTGAGATACAAAGCTGGGACTTTTCCAGAAGTCAAACTGATGGTAGATAAATTCAGCCCGATTATAGGCTGTGTAGCGAGAAAATGGTTTTAATTTACATTGTGTTTATACTTACGCCTTCTACTTTTTCGTCGAGGTTGTATAGAAATTCAAATTGTTCTTCATTTTCTGGAGTAATTCTGAAAACTTTATGAGCGTTTTCAGCCGCAGCAAAAGCCACTACGGCAAACACCAACACACTATACCACAGCATTTTTCTAAAAATAACTATACCATCTATATTAGTACAAATTATAAAAAAAATAACTAGATAAAGTTTCCAAATAACACTCTATGCAATAGAACACAAAACTAGAAATATTGAAAAAATTTACATCCGAGTAGTGTATGCTAGGGTTAAACAATATTGTTGGTATACTCACCGACTGCCAATCAATAAACTCGTAATCCAACATTTGTGAACTCGTATTTGTAGCATCTTTAGTAGCGATCCCGCATCACTTTGTTTTGCGATGTTGTTATCATTTACATAAAATCATTATTTAGTCAGTTGTGCAAGTGCTAATTTTCGGCATTTAAGAATCCTTAAACGGACGTAAAATTTCCATAATCATAATTTATAAATTTTTAGAACATTGCATATTCATTCATACAGAACCCACAGATGTATACGAGTGTTTTAATCACATTATGTTCCTTGTAGATACAATTTTACTCCATAACGCATATATTATTGTGCATCGATTATTATTATTTTATTAATAACGATTTGTCTTTTGATTTGAGCTTGATTAATTTCTTAAAATATAATTAGTTTATTCTTTCACATGATTTTATTAGTAGTTGATGAAATGCAGTGCCATAATTAAAATTATTAATCACATGCATATTACTTTTATTTAAAAACAAAAAAAAACATTATTTTTAAGTCATAATTTTATACTGAAATCTCACAGTATATCAATAATACCCCTATGTTATGTCCATCTCTAAACTTGTCCATGAGTTAGCTTTATAAATAATAATGATTCGATAGAATCACTAGAGAAACTTGTACGCATTAAACAAGTATCAATTTTCTATGATTTTAAATTTAGTTAATGTAACATTTTAATTACTAGGAAATTTAAGTGCGCTTCGCGCACTCCTTATCATGTCATATAATTAACATTTAAATTTTGCTGCCTGCTTAGCGCCAACAGTTTGAAGCGTTTGTAGGTTATATAATAAAATCCTTATTTCTTATTCGCGTTCCTTAATTCTTATATGACGCGACCGATTCTCAATTAAATGCTTCACAACAAAGCCCATCACTTTTTTAAAAGAGGAGGATACATAAAATCAAGGGGCGAAAAGTACGAAGTACGATTAGTTGACGGCGCAACCCTATATACTTTGAGATTGGGTTTTCTTAACCTTAAACAAAATCTCGAGAGCGTTTAAATCATTACTATTGCGCGTATGCGCAATCTGTTGGTATCTACTTGAATATATTAACCTAATCTTTCATGATTAAAAAGATTCATCCAAAAATATTAAGTTATTAACTTAATATTGCAACTTGAAAATTTGCTTGGATATTTCTTTTCGTTCAGAGTTTTCATACTCTCCCGATTTTTTTCGTCTCCTTCGGTCACGTGACTTACTACTATATATTAGGTTTTATACACCAGTGGTTAAAGTGGTTCATCTACTTTACCGATAACATTCATCTGTTACTCAGCGACACACGCGATTATATGCATATAATAATGCTATACGATTATATGCGCGATGTGATCAATGTCTAAAGCAATAGTAGCATATTGTCTATCGAATAGGTCAAGATTTCATCAAGTGCAATAAGCAGGATATGCTTTATAAAGGTGTGGAATCTCCCAAAAAAACTTTTTTCAAAAGTTAAAACCTCGGCAAGAAAAAGACTAATAACGTAGTGAAATCTTTAAATATTAAAATGTCTAGTAAATGTTTTTTGCTATACGCATTAAGATATCATTGGGAAAACTAATTTTAACTTTAATTTTATATCTTAATGTGTATAACAAAAAACAATATAATTATATAGGTAATATAGTTTATAAATTAATTTACTCGATTTTGAAAATACAGTTGAAAGTATGAAGAAATCAAAACATCTTTTTATCGTATTTTATTTACAAAGAAGTATGCTTATAAAAAGGTATACAGAAAATGAATAATCAACAAAAGCTATAATTGAATTTGAACTGACGTAATTTTGTAATAAGTATTATGCTGGAAACTCATAATTAAACCATTCATATCAGACATAAAGACACACAATTACACATTCCATTTGGCAATTTCAAAGAATTATAAGTAAATCATAATCAGCGAAATGAACGACTATCGTCATGCATTGATAAGATATCTAAATTAAGCATCATTGATAATGCCAAAACATAAATTTCATAACGTTATACATTATATGTATAAAATTATCAAATGCTATTGATTAATTATTAAGCATATAAAATAAACGACCTAAGAATTAAGTTTGTACACTAGTATAAGATATTTTTTAGCGAATAAGAATTAAACTGCCAACACTTGTTCGAAAAACAAGCTATTATAATTATAGGAAAACCAAAGAATCTAAACCACTGCATGTTGAAGCAAATCAAGTCTCGAGAAAATTCGGCAAATTTTAATAAAAGGAAGAGTAAAATTTTGCTCATTCTAAAATACGTCACTTTTCTTCAACTGTGTCACGCAGTGGACGGAACAATTTAAAATTTCTAGAAGAATTTAGCGATCAGAAAACTGAGCAGCACAAGCGTTATCGTAGCGATAAACGACGCGGCACTGTTGCACTCGTCAACGTGTTTGAAAAGCTCTCTGTATTCTTCTACAGGCTTGACAGCCGAGTCTGTTGGCACGAGACCTCCGCTTGACTGTTTGAACAAAAGATCTTCGGTGCCGTTAAAAGATTCGTAAACGCGAATGATGCGGTGCTCGGGACCTGCTCGGTAACCCAACCAGTCGTCGATCTTCAGCAGCGCGTTCGTGATGTCAAGACGATCCTTGTCTTTGAGATCGCGCCTTGAGACCACCTGTTGGCAATGTGACGTTTAACGATCCGATCGTTCGAGATTCCACTCAGGCGCTTTGTAATACGAAAGTTAATCTTACCTCGCTGTCGATGGTGTATGAAAATGCGCAAGCCTCATCAACATAGAATCCTGTCTTTTGAGCCAGAGTTCCGTTCTTGCATAGTACGCGGTAATCGTTCTCGATGATGGACCCGTTGCGGATGAAATCTATTTGAAAAATACGTGAGAAATTTTTAAGGCTCGTTCAAAAATGTCGGTTCGAATTTCGAACAAGTGCGCGCAATTACCCTTGATATTTCCAACTTCTATGAAAGCAATATCACCAACTCCGGCTTTCAAGCAATCAATGGCTCCTTTGTCTCCGTAATAGGCGTTGTCCGAATTGGCTTCGCATCGTTCTCCGTTACTTTGAGTGGGACACAATTCGCACAATTTGTCCTAAAACGAAAACAGTCCTCTCCGTAAGATTTCCTTATCGTTCGAAAAAAAAACGCGTAACTGCGCAAAATACCAGATAGAATCGTGTCGTACCAGCTTTTCCTGTGGCCTCTTTCTGCCCAGGAAATGATTGGCCTCACTAAATCCTGGAGTGCAGGCGGCTCGCACCAGGTTCGCCACGATCTGCGGGTACTTGCAAGAATCGGGCAAAATTCGATGCGTGCGCGCCACTTTGAGGAAGCTCAACCAAGCTATGCCGCCGTACTCGGGGAAGCAAACGTTGCTGTCCTTGATCTCCGACAGACTCTTGATACGCCGAGACTGTGACGACTCTCGGATCACCCCTATCACGATGCTGTTGCTGTCTTTCAGTGTCTCGGAGAAGAGAACAGGTCCCAATCCGTATGCCCTACAAAAAAACGACGTTATTCAGATGGTTGAATTTTCGAATGAACCCTAAACATATATGCACCAATGTAGGTAAAACGATCGACTCACTTTCGCGCCAAGTGTCCGTAGTTCGAGTCGATGCTGATGATGTCGGCTTCCTTGTTCGAAAGCTTTTCGAAGCACTGGAAGACATTGTCACTTTTGACGCAGTTCACCTCCGGAGCTATGCCGAGGATGCGCGTAGCGGCCGACGTCCAGTTACACTTGTTCGTTTCCAAGTCGCCGATTGTGCAGAATCGAAGCTTTCTGTCGCACTTGGGTGTCGGCAGCTCGACCGTCTCCATGGCTCTGGACAAATAGTGAGCCGGCGACGTGTAGTTGTTGTAGGTGATGGGAGTTTCCGATCTGAACAAAATCGCGTTCAAAGTTTGCTCCCACGTCAGAGATCCGTAAGAGATATGGGACGCCTGCTCCAGTCTCTGGTAAACTTTGGTCGCTGTACCGTCTTGTCTGAAACAGTATCAAACGTGTAAAGGAAGCACTATTTAAGATGTGGCGATTGTGGCACTTACTCTCGTGCGAGAATAACGCTCCAAGGTTGTTTGTACCACGTGCAGGGATGGATGGTCTCGAGGGATACGGTGGATCCGTTTTGACAGAGGTAGCGATAGTCCGACATCTTTCTGTTTGACTGATTCGGCTGTAAATAAAATACAAACGATTATAGGTGTATTGTCAATTTTCATCGTGAATTCGGTACAATCATTGATGTTGGGAATGGGCCCTGCGTTCGATTAGAATTACATTGGTGGCCGAACAACTAAAGTGTTACTGTTATGCCAAGAACTACCAGTATGGCACAGAGATGACAAATCGACAGGGTGAGATCTTTAAATTTGAATCATCTCAATAACCAGCTTACACCAGACTTATGTACACATACATACATTTGATGCTGAAAAAGCACAACGTCACTTTTTATGATTGCTTTACGACCTGTTTGTATCGGTTTGTGTGTTGACTGATAAAAATTGCTTTCATGTATGGTACACCCAAAAACATTCATGCGTCTTAAGAATTTCGACATAAATAAATGTGAAGAAACTATTTCCCTATTTAGATTCTTATAGAGAAAAGAGTATCCTAATTACCTCGTTATTTGCATACATAACAGAAATTTCGCTATTAACCTCTATACATCTGTAGTTCTGAAAAAATAAGAAAATGAAAGAAAAAGAACTACTTGCGGGCTTGTATAAGGTACGCAACTGAAAATCTCTATACTAATGACGATTATCCGGATCGAACGTAAAAATTGTGTGGATAAAAAATTTATCGAATACTTTATCATTGATACCTACCGCAAAGTATTCCTTCACATAGTGCAGAGCAGCATAAGCTACTCGTCCTCGACCCGATGTCAAGCATTCCAAGGCGCCATCGTGTCCGTGGTGATCGCGATTCGTATACTTACACGCAACTTTGTCATCGCACAACTCGCACAATTCCGGATACTTTTTCTCTAAAATAATGAACAGTGAGTCGTGTTAAATGTTTGAGGAAAAGCGAATCTGAACAACGCGAAGTAGATCCTTACTGAGTTGCTCGTTGAATGTTTTATCGGATACCCATGGGCCGGGGCGACAACCCTTCTTGAAGAAATCTTTCAAATTGGCGATTTCGTTTTCAGCTACGGTCATCTCGGCTCGGCAAACGTTGTTCATGACGTTTTGCTCAAAGTACTTCAGAATACGATCGTTCCACCTCTGCGATTGACTGAATCCAGGATGGCACAAGCCTGATCCAATGAGGGAACTGAAGCCACCTTCTGTCGGCGTGAAACTTTTTGGTACCACCACTACGGTCTGGAACTCGAGGGGCTCTGTAAAGGTGGAAAATAAATATAGCAACAATTGTAAAATACATGAGCAACTTTTTTTACCATAGGCGTTCATATTGTCTTTGTTTTTCAGTTCGGCAACGACTTGAACTCCGGTCGGATAAAAGTGGTGGGTGAGAAGGACTTCGTCTGCCGTGAAAACGCCAAAGTCGGCCTTTCCCTCGGCGAGTTGGATAGCGCATTCTGCTGTGTCGGTCACTCGTTGGCACCTGATCGGACTGTCTCCGCGCTCTAGGGCGTTACACGAATCGGGAGTTATGAACGATGGTGCGCACAATCTCACTGAAAATGGAAAAGTTGCTTTTATCTCAATGCTATAGTGATCTAGAAAAATTATTTAGTTCACAATGAGCAGTATCATCTCTGGCCCACGATGCTTGTTCGTGCATCTGTTATAAGTTTGTATTTTGATAAATATATTTGAGGCATACAGGACAAAACCCTGAAACCCGAGCGTTTGTTTTTGATCGAAAAATGGCCTTCCACAATTTCAATTGGAAGAATATGAATTTTCCGCTTAAACCAGAGAATATACATTTCTGCAACCACTTTTTATCGAAATTTTCTCTCATAAAGTCCACAATTTTTTCAAAACATAATCTGGTAAGAAGCGCTTTTCGAAGATAAGATCTCGGCTGAAATACTCGAAATTCGTAGAATCTCACGGCCACTCCTTGTAGATAGTTTATCGTTATTCGCCCTTGGATCATACACGTGTCATAGTTTTTGTTCTGATGAGAACAAAACGAGAGGCGCAAAGTTCAGTATGAATCCATCACCTTCTAAAAATATCGCAGATAAATACTTAGCTAAGATTATTTTACTGAATCATACCGGGTGTAGCGCGACACAGGCGATAAACGTATATGCAGGTGAAATCAAATCTAAAAATTTTATGATTTTTCGCTATTTACAAACGCGCCGAGGATAATTTTTTACTCGAGTATCAATTTCAACGAATCAGAAAGCTCAAGTAAAAAGAATTTTCTCGTACTTTATAACTCTAAAGTCCCATGTTTCTCGTAAATACTCGTGGGCATAAACAAACTGGCACATACATTTTACCACCAACATCTATAATCGTTAAAAAAATCCTCAATGTAAGATAAGAACATGATAGTGAAAAACTTGTTATTTATCTGTAATTAAGTTAACACGCAATCCGTTAGGTATTTATAGGCGATGATTCAAATAAAATAAAATCAATATCATCAAAATGATGCTGGCAATGGGGCCCTCTGTAAGAACTGATATCATCGAGTGGAACACTCTATTAGTCATTGATGAATCATTCGAAAAGTAAATATACATCATCAAGTATACTTTTTATCGTTATTAGTAATAAAGAATCCACTACATTGAAAGACGTTTTCAAAATGTGTAACTCCTCTGTGGATTGTATGCTTTTGTTAGAGACTAGTTGCGACCCTGCATAGACCACTCCCGCTACTTTAATCACGTAAGATTGATAGCTAAAAACGTTTTTCATGCTAAAAATAATGTTTGCGCTTTTGTGAAATGGTTCTTATTCACTGAGTATCATAGCATACAAAAATCTATGACATAAATTATACGACGTAATCGCAACTTTCGAGAGTATCAATATTGCCCCCGAGCTATTTTGTCATAATATATAATACCGTTAAAAATTATAACGCCCCCCAAAATAACACTCACGTTTCTCCTCGGCGTTCACCGCGAGCACAAGGATCGCGCCGAGCGCGAAGTAAGCCCAGCAGCCCATCTTGTCAGCGCGCTCAGGACACTTGTACGATGTTCTCCGCAGTGCGAAAAATAGAACTTCTCGCGACGACGACCGGACCGGCTCTCTCGCGCATTCGGCTTGTCGCCAGCTGCCTCACCTCGTCGACTGATAGCGGGCCGGCCCGATGATAACACGGACACGATTGTAATCGCTCTCCCCCTATATGAATGTAAGCGATTGTGTGAGGCGACATGCGTGTACGTGTGGCTATCTATACGTGCTATACATCAAACTTGCGGCTGCTCGCGCGCGCTCTGATTCACATCCCGCGCCCGCCGAACGCGCTGATCGGATTACGCGGCGCGTTTATAGTATCTACTTCTGCGCTTCCTTTTGCGGTAATTTCGCTTGTTTCGCCTATTTTTAGACTTGCCGAAAAACCGATAAGAATCGTGTTGCCGCTTTCACTTTTTCATCGCTCATCCGCGAACGAGCAGGGATTTGCTGATACTAATCATCGAGTAGTACAATTCTTATAGTTGTTGTGCGATAATTTTTTATTCTTTTTTTCTTTTTACTTCATTCGTACAATGATATACAAGGGTTACCTGTATTCCTATACCTAAATCGCACGTCTTCGTAGTGCGCATTGGCCCTCTTACGTGTTCTTGCACGTCAAACATGAGTAACGCGCAGAGATAAATCTGAGTAAACATTCATCATCGACTTCCTGAGAAAAAGTTCAGTATGTCGAACTGTGGCAGGAAGTTCTTTTCAGCGAGGCTTTGTACTAAGATCACGAAGAATAAATTATAAATGTCACACGCCGAGCCTAATATAAACAATTACACGCGAATTAGTCGAAAGCATCCATCATAATGCATCCCAATTCGTCTCAATGCATTTTCTATGAGTAGCAGAAAAGCATAAAAAGGCAGACGTCGAGAGAAATGTAAAGAGTTCGAAATATGACGCGTGTCTTGAAGCTGGTGTTTCTTACTCTAGGTATGGGTGATTCTGTAACTGAATCAAACTTCACTTCCTTCTGGAGCTAGATTTTTAATAGTATAAAAATTCAAGCTTTTAAATATATCTTGGAAAAGAGCGTTTCGCCATGTCACGAAGCAACAAGTAGTGCGTGCAAGTCCGTGAATTAAAATTGTAGTACCGTCGTGTGCTAAGTTTTCTGTACTCTCGTTCATAATACGCGTGTTCTGATACGTAAAGACGAGTATGAAATATTCGAGTCACGATGACCTCGTCATCAAAATAATCAATTTTCATTTACTGATTGCCGACAATCATCGCAAATAATAATGACGATAAATCTATATGGCCTGGTAAACTGTTCATTATGAAATATGCTTCGTTTCAGTTTTACAAGGGACGCCGAATCACGCTGAAGTTATCAAAGAGGGAGCTCCTCCTTTTATCTGCATCGATGGAAGCGAGATATCACTGACAAACGTGTGCGACGGTCTGCCTCACTGCGCCGATTCTTCGGACGAGACGACTAAACTGTGTCACCATGTCGTGTATGAAACTACATTTTTTATCAGCTACATATCATGTGTAAATTATACCTATGCAATGACCGAATCTTTTCTACAACATCGTAATCCATCGTATGATGTGCGTTTTCAGGTGTCCGGTCGCAACATTCAGATGTGCATACGGAGCGTGCATAGCCCGCAGTGGACGATGCAACGGATTCGTGGATTGTGTGGATGGAAGTGACGAATTGTATTGCGACGATGATTCGGATTGCAGGGATCACAAGTTTCGCTGTCCCACGTCGTCGGAGTGCATTTCGTCCGCTCATGTTTGCGATGGTGATTTGATAATGCATAATTAAGTAATTGTGAAGGGCTACGGTTCAATAATAAAGTACAGAGTTCGAAAATTTTCCTGCGATCATTCAGGGATCCGGGATTGCGCGGACGGAGGTGACGAGAACGCGGAAATCTGCAGAGACTACGTCTGCCCGGGGCACGCGTTTCAGTGCTCTTACGGCGGCTGCGTGCACCAGGAGGTCGTCTGCGACGGGATCAAGGACTGCGTCGACGCTACGGACGAAACCGAGGACATGTGCGCCGCGGCAAACTGCAAGGGCGAAGATTGCGAAAGATACGCTTGCGGGTATGGAGCACCTTTGACCCGCTTCCCTCTAGTCTCTAGAACATATAAGGCGAAGCGTTCTCGTGAAAAGCGTTCACTTTTTGCAGGTACGACGAGTTCAGCTGCGAAAACGTACGCCAGTGCATCCCGCTGAGCAGAGTGTGCGACGGTACGCACCAGTGCAGAGACGCGTCGGACGAAAAGAGCGAAACCTGCAAGAGTAGAAGGTGAGCTCTGCGCCTAACGATTTTTCGCTCCCATCGATCGATAACGATTGCATTATAATTATTGGTCAACGTCGTGGTATTTGTATTTTTTATTTTTTATTTTTTTTTTTTTATTTTTTTGCCCCCGGTTCCACAATAAACCCAGCTGTCCCGAGGGCCACTTCCGCTGCGAGTACGGCGCTTGCGTGCCGGAGAGCTCGAGGTGCAACGGGCAAGCCAACTGCCACGACTGGAGCGACGAGGATGAGCAGACCTGCGGCGTGGCGGCCCTGCCGGCGGGGGCCTGTCGCCTGCCGGCCGCGGCGCCCGGGACGCACTACGCCGTCACGGGAGACTGCGAGCGGTGCCGACCCGGGCACGCGGTGCCCGAGTTCACCAGACTCGACTACGACTGCCACGGGAACGCGAGTCAGCTCGAGGGCCCGAGCAGTGTGCACTGCCAGGCCAATCGCTGGCTGCCCGCCTTGCCGGTCTGCCTCAACGGTCGGTATCATCAGCTGCCTCTCGCGTGTTCTTCGCGCTGGAATTGAATCTCAAGCTAATTTATTGCAGCCGACGACTCGATCAGATGTCCAGTGGTGGTCGCGCCCGGCGCGATCAAGCGCTGCGAGGTGATGTGGGGCCCCGAGGTCGGCTGGACCTCCTGCGAGCAGGCGACTCCGGTCGGCACGAGGCTCGCGATGGACTGCCGCGAGTTCTACCAACGCGAGCGCGGCTCGGCGCACATCACCTGCCTGCACGACGGCACCTGGAGCCAGGCTCCCCTGAGCTGCAGGCCCGTCTGCGGAGTCGGATCCTCGAGTTGTGAGTCTACTCGCGGTGCCACATGGCATCGATTTTAGCTTGGCTGAGATAAGGGCGCCCCCCTTTACGATTGCTATAATGCCGATAATAAATAGCTCCGTGAACAGCCACCGCGTTGATCGTGAGGGGGTGGGAGGCATCGGACGCAGGGCTCTTTCCGTGGCACGCGACGCTCTTCTCCCACGAGAACGGATCGTGGAACTTCTTCTGCGGGGGGACTTTGATCGCCGAAAGCGTCGTCCTCACCGCTGGCCATTGCGTTTGGAAGAGCGACCCCAGTACCGTCAGGGTGACTATTTGCCTATAATGCCTCGGCGCACTCGCTATTTCTCCATTGCAATGCCTCTCTCCCTCTCATCAGGTGGTACTGGCGAGCAGGTCGAGCGACTTCGCGAACCGATCCGAGCACAGTCAAGTGCGGGAGGTAGAGAGAATCGAGCTTCAAGATTCCTACCACGACCACGAAGGCAATTACGGCTCCGATTTGGCACTGCTGATCTTGAAGGAGCCAGCCTCGATCAACGCTCGCGTACTGCCTGCCTGCGTCGATTGGTCCAACGAGTACGATATCAATCGGAGAGCCGGGGAGATCGGCTTCACATCGGGTGAGGTTTCAGGAACTTCTGCCGCCTTTTCATCTGACTTTGACTTTCGATCTCCGCTCACATAGGTATGGGAGTAACCGAAAACGACACGTTCAGCGCAACCCTGCGCTTGGTGTCGGCCCAGGTGGTAGGCCACTCCGAGTGTCGCGCCAAGGAGACGCGGGACTTCCGCAAATACTTGACGTACACTTCGTTCTGCGCTGGCTGGGCAAACGGTACCGGAGTCTGCAACGGCGATAGCGGCGGTGGCTTTCTACTCCGGCGACCCAATTCCACCCTATGGGACGTTCACGGCATCGTCTCGCTAAGTCCACGGAGACTCGGCGCCAATTTCTGCGACCCCAATTACTACACCGTTTTCACCAGAGTAAGTGAAGTCGACTCAACGCTGTAAAAATGTTTCGCACGAATGAATAATTATAATTTACGATAAACTTCAAAGAATCTCAAATTATTCTGCATTTAATCTGCTAGGTGTCAGCATACGTGGACTGGATAAAAGATATAGTACGGTCTATTTCAGTAAGTGAAGCAAGCAAACTTCATGCTACTTTCTTTCCAAACAAGGATAACGTCGAATTCGACTAAACGTTAATGTAAAACAAGAAGAATATTAATAAATTTAATTTTAAGCAAACATGAATATTTTATTACTCAACATCTTTTTCTCCTTGCGTTCCAACCGAGACTTTACCAATAGTACAGTTTCAAAGACCATCAACGAACAATATCAAAAAGCTATCGCACCATTAGTTTTCCTTGGTGTCTCTGGGTGATTGCGATTGTATTGGCCTCCAAATTAAGTTGTATTATGTAGGAAAAATTCAAATATGTAGGCTTTATCCTTTGAGGCATACGTATTATTCAGATGAATCGGAAAATAAAGTAAACACGACTTTTTATCCATTAAATTCTGTATTAAGCTGGTAGTACATAGCCTTGTTTCACAATTAGAATACAATTTCAGACGCATGTTTCAGTTAAGGTATCTTAGAAAACTTAATCCTATTTTTACATATGTTATCTAAAAAGTACCATGCGCGATGACAAATACGCTGCTGAAACCTGTCTTTAAAAAATTACAAATTGATTCTTGTGTGTAAATCATGTGTAGTACTGATTCATGCTAAAATTTTAAAATTAATATCATTTGTTTATGTTCATATCACATTTCGGTAACGTATTATACAGAAATGAAATTCAACTCAATATGCGCTATTGTAGAAATCGTCACATTGAATAGAGAAATCCAAGAGAATGAAATAAATTTTGAATGCTATACTTGAATTTTACAGAATATTTGCCAATTAATAATGCATTGCTTAGTACAAAGTAGTTTTTTATCATACGATAATTATACATACAACTTGTTTAGTCATCACTTTTTTTATCGCCCCCGGTGCATTATATATCTTTCTTCTATGATGACGTAGCCGTCTTTAGTCTTTCGTGTTTTTCTTTTATTTTTTTATATTTATTTATATAACTAGATACTATATATTTTCTAACACTACTAGCATCTTTAGGATTACCAATTTGTAATTGTTACTGAATTTTGAAAAGGTAAGACACAAGCTTCGTCAACCCTGAATTCTTGTCAACTATAATGACAAAATAAAGTTCAACGATCTTGTAATTTGAAGTTAAAGATTTTGTATTGAAATAATCGACGGGATTCAATATATATTCCTATAACACTCGCACTTTTAGATGTCATGGCGTGAGTATTATTGAACCAATTACGTATTTACTCGCCATAGCCAAGACTTGCAGATACTTATTGCGCATTGTTAAAATTTTTTTTCTTTTTTTTTGTAATAAAATAAACTACGATTAAAAGAACCAATTAACACATCGTATTTAGCAACAAAAAAAAGATCAAAATAAGTATATTTGTTGAACGCATCATTTTTTTGGTTTTCTTTTCTTTTTATAATTTTAACATACCAAACCATTATTAATTTTTTTTGACATATTTTCAATAGATTTTGGAAGACTTAGCTGTTTAAAAAAGAAATAAGATTAGAATTAAATATTGTTTGTCATCTTCATTATACAAAAAAATTGGTGCACCATTATTTCATACTTGTTTATATATTATACATCGACATGTCCGGCATATTATTTTGCTTCTATGTGTTGAATAATGTATTAATACGATTATTAGTAAATTCTTAGTAAATTAGTAAATCCTTTAATAATATTTACTCAGAGTAATCAGACTTTTTTGGGTTGTCAAAAATGGCATCAGTGCTTTTTATTTGGATTTTTAATGTTAATAATTGTATAAAAATGACAAGATCTATCGCCTGACTTCACAATTGTAATCAGGAGCAAGATATTCCCGAAAATAATGTTCTATGTATCATGAAAAGTTCTATTAATTAACTGAGAAATAGACCCTTTTCAGTTAATTGTGAAAAGTATTGACATGATATAATTGTTGTTTCAACATCAATTCATGCAAACAAGATGATTGCAAAATTTAAAATAAAAATAATCTTCTGTAGTAATGGATAATATTTTACGTGCTACTTCATAAGAAAACAGAAAGAATCGTAATATATACAATTTATTTATCTTCATAGCAAATGTATGACGCTTATAGTCTACACAAACGTTAAAATAGAAACGTTCGATAACATTTTGAAAGTCCTAAGTCCTGTACATAGTTTACATCCTACTATAATAGAGCACCTTGCGAAAAAAATTTGAATTTGAATTTATATTTTAATGATTCTTCTATTGATAAAAAATCCAGCTAATTAGATCAATCGATTTTATTTATAAGAATACTTGCAATAGCATAATATACTACAAATAATTCGAACTGCAAATCAAAATCAATTAAGATATGAATCATAGATTCCACTTGAGATGAAACTACATCCATTATTTTAATATAATAAAGGAAAATACATCGATAACTATGAACATATATTTGCAGATCAAAAATAATCAAACTAATTTCATACGCACTCTGTAGCTATGAAATGCTTGGTTGTATCAGTGTGATTTATGATTGGCAAAGAGATTGTTTTTGAAAAAAATAAAATATGATCTCCCGTATGCCAATAAATTAAAACCACATATTTTAAAATGTTTGCAATACTGGATTGCCTGCTTAGCAAAGAAATATTTCCCCTATAACATACATACTCGGACGTAGATAGTTTGGTTTAAATATGAATATACTTGTCTATAGCCATTAATAGTATTATAGCTCATCGTCACTTGATCCACCGTATATAATAGTAGCATAAAATGGATGATTCTGTGCTGTTCTAGTTTTTAAAATTATTTATACTATTCTATAATTGTATATCAAAAAAGATTCAGCATTTCTTGTTAACAAATGATTCCTTATCTAATTAAATTATTATTTAACTTCGTTACATGCAATACGCATTCAAATCTCAACGTACTGCGAATGATCCAGAATTAATTAAACTTTATGGCAGCGGCAAAACCAAATGTTAAATTACGTTTAAAACTAATAAGCAATACGTGTGTCAAACTTTCCTTTTACGCAATTTTGCTTGTGCTTCTTTAAGCAAAAGATCAAAAGTATTTTCTTCTTCTGGTTTATATACGTTTCCTCTACTAGTTCCTAACGAATTACTGGCTGCCCCATCTGCCAAAATAATATTAAAAAAATTATATATCAATCATCAGATTTTTTAATACAAAAAATCTGGTCGTAAACTTACCTAAATCTGCATATTTCACTTTACAAAATGCTCGGCGTCCACCGAAGCACAAATCATATCTAGGCAAAGAAGGATCGTCGTTTCCATGTTCAACTGCTTCATAAGCATCATTTTTATAAGCAAATGTTACAAATCCATAATTATGACTGGAAAAAAAATGAATTTATTCAATAGAAGAAAAATTAAATTGAACTTGATGTACTGTTATTAATTTAATTTTTGAGTCGAGACTGACCCGCGCTCGCGAAAATGTATGCTAATATCAACGACAGGGCCAAATGCTTCGAATCTTCGTCGTAGCTCAGCTTTTGTAATACCCTCTTTCAATCTACCCACGTAAATTACTCTTCTTTCTTCCACTTGACGCTGTTTTTCTTTAACGTACCATTCATCATATGGGCGTCTGTGAGATGGGGACCTAGTTGAAAAAAGACAAAAATACTTAACAATTTTGAAAAATAACTATTAATATGAATAAGAATAAACTCGGAGAATTCAATTTATATAAGCGAATGATTTATTCAGCTTAATAAATTTATTTCCATACTGGCAACATTTAATTTTCAGCAAAAATGTTAGCAAAAATATTGACGTATATTTATATAAACCATAAGTCATAACACAGCAAAAAGGATCTAAAGGGACAAGAAAACTTTTAAAAAAATGTATTCTATTTCGAAAATTAATAGTAAGACTAGAAAACAACAAAGAACACACTCGATGAGAAAGAAACTCTTAATCTGCATAATTAAAAAGGGTTGCGTGTCAATCACTGAAATCTTGTCAAACGTCATTGATTTACCTCCTCCAATCATTGTAGCCGTGACTACTACCCGAGGACCGCCTGTGCCTATCATAACTCCGTCTGCGCTCCCGCCTTCCCTTCCTTCGATGACTCGACCATTTAGAATGTCCGAAATTTGAGCGAGACGAGGACCTACAACCGTTATTTACGCCTATTATCAGATCGTTGTTCTAAACTATTACGTACCCAAAATTCACGCGACAACAGCTAAATATCGTTTCATATTAAAAGTCCTATCGCTATAAATGACTAACTAAATAATGAAGTCCACTTATTTAAAAAATACATTTATAGCACTCGCTACGCTCGTGCGCTAACCTCACGGTGCAAATAAGAATTACTTTAGTCACGATTAGGCGAGACTTGCGGATTTTAGCAGTCTGTGCTATAAAATATTATACGATACTCTTGACTTAAATGGTTCAGTAAAAAAGAACAATTTAAGTCACACGTATCGTAATGTACTATCTGTATCACTTCATCAGAAAATTAATTTGCTCTATCTTTAACAAAATGTTCACTAGAAGAGTTCGTGGCGATGCCTACCTTGAACAGCTAGAGTATCGCGATGACCTGGACCGAGACCTGGAGCTCCTGGACCTCGAACTCCTGGATCTTCTTGATGAAGCCGAGCTATACATAGACCGTGATCTTGATCTTGACCTTGACCTAGACCTGGACCTGGATCTGGAGCGTGACCGAGACGACCAGCTGCTACTTGAGCTTACTGAGCTGCGCCGGTGACTAATTCTTCTGCGTCTTGTTTGGCGACATGCGCGGGATCTGCTCCGGCTACGTGATCTGCTTCTATCCGAACTGGAACTTCTGCTACGACTTCTGCTTCTGCTACGACTTCTACTGCGACTACGGTTATTTCGGGTTTTTGCCCTGCTGCTGCGACTCCGGCTCCTACTTCTACTGCGACTTGCTGCACGACGTAAACTTCGTGCACCACCACGACTGCTACGGCTACGACTTCTGGAACGTGAGCGGGATGAGCCCGGGGAAGCGCGATTACGTCTATAATTGCGGTGCTTCCGGTCTCGTAGACGGTTTATACTGAAAAACATTATTGGTTTTATATATTGAACATTAAACTTAGCAATGATAAAATAGTTCTAGAAATACATTTAACACGAGACCATTAAATGCATCGACATACCTCATGGAAGCATTTTCTTCTTCATTTTGTCTTTCGGCATTAGCATTGCTTACTGGAATTTTATTACTTGCATTGTCATTGCTCACAGCCTGGTCATCTACAATTTCACCAACCTCAAGTTGATCGTCCGTTACCATGTTTTCGACTGCATCCTTCGTTGCTATCTGAACGTTAAGATTAACATTGCTGTTAACAACCGCTTTTTTAGCAATCTGTTGCTCTTGCATTATTTGTTCCTTTTGCTTTTGTTCGGGCACTTGTTCAGCTACCGCTTCAGGTACCTGACCTGGTGTTTTCTGTTCTTCCTGCTCCTCGTCTTCTTCATCTTCGTAAACGATTCCGAAAACAGTCTCCGTAGTTTGCATACCCCTGTCTCTAGTCGGACGCTTCGGCTTGAGCTTTTCTTCTTCGAGTTCGGCTTTCGGCTTCAGTACTGACACGATCTCTCTCTCGGACCAAACAGGATTCTCAAGGTCATCGTTGATAGGTTCTGTGTTAGTGGAGGCATGGTGAATATAAAGTAAAGTCATTGGTTGTATCGGCGAATTTGTACGACTTCCATCACTTCGGTTCTGCTCGCGACGACTCCGGTACTCGGCAAGATTCAGTTTCCTGCGCGGCGGTTTCTTCTCTGTCTCTTCAGGTAGCTCGATTTCAGCCGTGTCCTGCACGATTATATTTTGTACCTGATCATTCGAGCTGTTTGTTGTAGTAACAATCGATTCCTTGAGATTGCTGCCGAAAATTTTCTGCGGAGTAGTGGCCACCGGTGGTTTCTTCAGCACTGATACCATTTGCTTAGGCTTATGATTGTCAAGAGACTTGGTTTTAGTGAGCACACCCTTGCGAAGTTGAAGTATGCTTGTGGCCAACGCAGATTGTATCTTCATCTCATAAACGGGTTTTGCAGAGTTGGTTGTTGGAGGTTTATTTATCAACGACACTTTATTGCTGCTATCCAAGATACTGCCGTGGGCAGGGTTCTTCTTGAGTTCCTTCGACTCCTTTGACGGTGGAGTGTCCTGCAGTAAGGATTTCTTTACCTTAGACGCTGGAGTCTGCTCCTCGCTTGCATCACTGACATCGCCCGACTCAAGACCACTGTCCTTCTTTGAACTGCTATCCGTCCAATTGTTCTTCCTGATTGCTGCGCTGGTCTTGTGGTTAGTGGACTTGAGGTGCTCTGCACCACCTTTACCATAACAACCATTTTTTTCTTTACTAGACTCTTGCTTAACGGGAGTGAGTTGTTCGCTGTCGCTAGATTGCCTATCGTACTCACTGTTACTATCGCAGCTGTTGCTGCTACTGCTCATCATAGTGTTGGAGTTGCTGCAGTAGTCGTGGTCCAATTGTACCGATCCGTCAACCCTTACGCCGGAATTACTGTTGTTCGTAACCTAAAATAAGCATAAGAATTAATACAGAATTCAGTCAGTACTTAACCACTTTTGGCACTCTGATACCGTGAACAAACAAGTTTTTTTTTCAATTCTAATTTCTCAGCATTTATTTATAGAATTTAAGTGTAAGAAACTATTTTCTACTTTAGAAAGGCACGTAAGTCAAACATTTTTAGCACTACATAGCAAATCTTTAATTTAAAATAAAAATACTAACGCATAATAATTTAGATATTTAATAGTTATTAAAAGTTATTATGTGGTTAATATTAATATATCATTATTTTAATTAAATATAGTGAAGAAAATCATTGGCAATAAATAGAAATATTTGTATTTAAATTGTTGCAGATGATACTCATGGCGTTCAACAATTGGGTTAAAGGCTATAAATTAGTAATTCAATTGACTCTATGAGTTTTTGATGTGCAAAATTTACGCGCAGTATGATTTGTACCTGCACACAACGGACACCTACATGAGTAATCACTCGTTAAAGAATTGCTGGTTTTGAGCACTATTATCGATCTATACTTATTAATAGAATTGCAAGTTTTTACGTTCATATTTTTTGTCTTGCTATCGTATAGAATTTTTTCAGTGTATGATAAATAGTCTTACTAGTTTTAGTAACTTATTCCTTGAGAGAGTAGCTGCGGCCTCTTGCATCCTGGTTCCATTGTTTCGTGTTCCGATTTTGGTGTTGGGAATCGCAGGTATAACTGATATCATCTTTTTACGACCAGAAGATGCCTATACAGTTACGCAGTTTGTTAAGTATAAACTGTTTTACAGAAAAAATAGGAGACAACTAAAAACATTACGTAAATCACCTTTATCCTATCTATGACTTCTTTTGGTAGAGAGTCACGAATGTCTTGATGGAACTTTGAATCTTGTGAATCGGTCGACTTCTTCAATAAAGTTACTTGGGACTTATTTACAGTGAACTTTAACGAAGATTTCTTGGAAGACGCCTGTGAAAGTTGTGTTTTGTCAGGAATTTCTGAGGAAATTGCGGCAGCTTCCGTGGCTTCAAATTGTTCTAAAAGGCTCTTGACATCACCAGCTTCCAACGCTATAAAAATGCAGTAACATAATTAAATATCACGCATAACAGAATAACTTGTTTTAAGTAACGAAAAGGTATTTACCAGGTGCTTTTTTAGATATTGAGGGAACATTAGTTGAACTATTTTCTTTTATAATCTCATCAGATTTTAAGTCTTTTTTCAATTTTTTGGGAATCTTTCCAACAAAATCAGGCGCTTCTTTACCAGATTTGCGACTTCTCTTACTTGGAACTTCTTCCTTATGTTTTTTACTATGTTTTTTTTTACTACTCTTTGCACAGTCCAGTTTTTCTGTTGGTGATGGAATCTCTGGAATTGGTTCATTCTCTAAGTCAGACAATAATTCTTCTTTGACTTCAACTGGTTCTTGCTTAGTTTTAATAACTTTTTTACCTAAAGTATAATGAAAATAACGTTTTAGAGAAATAAATACTAAATAACATAAGAATAACATACTTTCACCAATTTAATTAAAGTATATGATTTAGGAAGAAAATTATTTTAATTCATAAATTATTAATGGACAATTTGTAAATTTATACATGTAATTTTACTTTCGCTCATAACTTGGCACACAACCCCAATTAAAACCAAATGAAAACCTTTAGTATTGTATTTACAAATTGTATTAACTGCATTATATAATTTATTTCCTAGTATGAATAAAATTTATTTAAGCGCTAAACAACGACGCTACAAAGTTGATATGCAGGAATGCAATAGGAAGGAAAGTATTAATGCACCATAAAAATTATAAAAATAAAAATTTGATCACAAACAGGTAAAATTACTTAACAAAAATTAGATTCATGATGTAATAATGCTCCACACACAAATAAATAAATAAATTAAAAACGTTGATAAAAAAAAAAAACTTTGCATTCAAACAAACCTAAACTTTTGGAATTATTTTCTTTGGACGTAGTAGTCGCATGTCGTCTTCTGACATGCATGAAGTCTACAATGGGGTTTACATCCTCGACTGAATCTAGTCCTACAACATCTATGCAAAGGATAAAGAGTTAATAGCAGGAGTAAGAGGTTATGAAAAAACGTTCCAAAACTTTAACATCTGTCAAGCGTTAGTCACAGAAACTGAATGGCACTCTTGTGAAAAGCTACTGAGCAAGCTGATCAATAGAGAATTAACATTTATTTACAGTATTGTTAAAATTATAATTTACCTATTTCTTTTTCACTTTGATCAGACTCAGATACACGTGGAGATTCATACTGATCAACATGAAATTTGACAGGACTTAATTTGTGACTTTGTTTTTGTGGCTGGTCCAACTTTACAGGACTCTTCAAAATATTATTTGCAGATTTTTCTATATCTTCAAAAATGTCCTTAGCCAAGTCTTCATTTATGTGCAATCCCATATCTAAGTTGATATCCTCTTCGATTTCTGAAGCCTGAGCAAAAACGGTAATCGTTACAACAAATATACTAATAAAAAATTAAAATAAATTTTTGCTTGCTCACCTGTAAGTACCCAATGTGTTCTTGCCAATCGGTGAGTACTTTTGCAAAGTCTTCTTTGATATTTTCCATCTTTGGAATAACCCCAGAAACACCTGAGACCGGCAATACTGCAAGGTCTCCATTGAGCCTGCACGAAAAAAAAAAAAATTTTCAGTTATTTTTTATCTTTAAGGATAAGTATACAAATTGATCTTTGGCTTACTCTTGTTCGGTTTCCCATAATGCATCATTTGAATCAAATCCTAAGCTTTCTACATAATCAAAATCACTATCAACTATTTGTGCTAATGAACTTTGCGATTCACCCAGTAGATTGTGCTACAAAATCGTTAAAAAAGTCATTATATCATATAATGAAAATTCATTTGAAGCAAACCAATAAATCTTGCACAAATACAGTATTTACCTGATGGTCCAAGGATAATGAGAAATCTGAAAAGTGTTCCTCATCGTGGAAATTGAGAAATCCAGCTTCCATGTCACAAATGCACTATCAAAATAAACTCAATTTTGGATCCAGTTTTCTGAAATCAAATTTCTTAAATTAGTTAAATAATGAATAAATTATTATTGAATGTTTATTCTTAGACTCGATTAAATTTTAATTAGCTTTTAGTCACTTATATCTCTTGTCAAATGCAAAATATTGGTATATCATAGAAGGATGTGACAAGAACGTATCAATGATCGTGTCACCTAAGGTAAATGACTGCCATAGGTCAACTTAGATTCTCTTCTTTGATAGGAGTATATATATATATATATATATGTATAGGAGTGTATATCTATATATATATATATATGTGTGTGAAAAGAAACAACAAAAGAAAAAAGCTTTCGGTTAGCTTTCATTTAAGAAAGTCAAAATACTAAGTGTTTTAAAGTACAATATAAACACACATATTTGATGAAAATAGAATTGAAAGTTTTTAATTCAATAATAAATAGAAACAAAACAAAACAATGAAACAGTAATACTAGTTACTTCAGTATTACAAAATTTCAAATGATTTGCGCTCATTATTGGCGGCATCGTAGATAATCAACAAACGGACCACGTGTTTCTGATCTGTACGTATGTATGTACATACATAGATATGCAGAACAATGCCAAAGAATATGTATAAATTTTCGTCCTATGCTACACATTGTTATTGTCACAAAAACTGCAAAAAAATGAGCCCAAAAATGTACAAGCAACGAATATCGACTTGGTATAGAATAACGGGCACGGGTTGAATTGAAGGGACGAAAACTTGGGGGACAGGTATAATAGTGCGTTTTTGGTCTCTACCTGTATTTCAAAATGGGACCCGGGCGCCAATACTGACCATCCTTCTATATAACCAAGTCTACATATTCGTTGGTACAAGTGAGCGCAGAGAAGAAACCATAGGCAGAGAGCATTGGCAATCTAACCAACAATATGGCACGCGCCACAAGGCGAAACATAAACACAGCAGATTGTACAAATACAAAGAAGCCAACGCTCTTCAGTTTCGCGCTCGAGCGGCTTTTGCAATCGAGCCATGCGTCTAAAAAGCGGTAGCTATAACATATCTGGAGGAACGATCTACCATGCTGATAAACAATGATAAACTTCGGGCAAACGAAGGTCGAGACACATGAGCACGAGTCACGCGCGATCTGAGAAGAAAAAAAACCTTTATCGACGCGAATTACCGAGCGAATGTTCAGCCCCTGAAGAGGACGCCTCCGAGGAATTAACGCGAGAAATTCGAGCAATTGCACTCGCGTGAAAGCAGCAACAATCTCGGTCGCAAACACGCGATACGCATACGCCTCCACCATGTGGTCGGCTTGGAGGTTATGTCGTCGCCGCCGCGCAGCCCGCAGTACACGCGTGTGGCAGCTTGTCCCGATCGCAGTCGGGACAAGCTGCTCGCGTTCCACGCTGTAGATATGCATACCTGAGAAAGCTTTGCTCGACGAGGAACCACAGCGGTACGTACAGAGGGCAAGGATAACCTCACCGGCTAGCCGCGGGCGGGTACAGGAGCAACAGCGGCGGCGTCGAGGTCATGTACACATGCACAATGGGCATACACTGCACGCGCGCGCGGTTTCCGAGAATATTTTTATTTATCGCACCTTGCGCTGTCTGCTGTTCGAAGGAAAGTACAGCTGCTCCGACACTTACGTAAGGACGCGCGCGAGAAATTCGACTCTTGGAGTTTCGGCAAACGTAGGTATGTGCGTATACACTACACGGACACTAAGAATGTATATGTACGCAGGGCAGAATGAATGGGGCACGGGCGCGCACGATGCTCCGACGCCTTATTCTTGCGAATCGCACTTGGAACCGTGCTGCTGTAACACGCGGCGACTGCGAGGAGGCAAACTGGCAGACCCTTGGCCTGGTCGTTCCCCGTTCCCGCTCCCACTTTTCTCTCTCTCTCTCTCTCTCTCTCTCTCTCTCTCTCTCTCTCTCTCTCCCCCACACAAACACACACACACACACACACGGCTCCTCCTGGCCGTGTTCGTGTGCCGTATATAGGTGTATACGTTTGGTGTGCGTGTGTGTATAGAGGTGCTCCGGGAGACTGAGCGCCTGCTCTTTTTATCAGGGAGCCTATAATACCGAATTTCCCTCTTAGGTGCGCTATTCTGGCTCCGTTACACATCCGACTGACTGCTTTTCGTTTCTCCACGGAGCGCCTGTGTTCTTTTTTCAAACATATTCGCGTTCCCTATCAATCCGGCCCCGTGCTTAGAATTTATTAGGCCTACTTATTTGAAAGGTACGCGTCACCTTGCCTTTCATTTCGTGCGCGCTCAATGTCAATGCCTGAGACTCGCTACAGGTTATTCTCAAAATATTTCATTTGTACCCCCGCCTAGATTTAGATTAAATTCGATAGCCTCGCGTTGAAGTGAGCTCGACGTCGAAGAAATCGTCAATCGAGCGTGAAAATTCAAAGCTATTTTTCACTTCTCCCAGGACGGAAGTTCCGAGAACCAGTTTGTCGTAGAGACACCTTTACTGCAATCTCAATGGTATGGCGTGTATCGAGTTACCTGCAACTATATACTGTATTAAATTACTCTTTCTCTTTTCCTTTCTTTCCTCTGACGCGACGCCTCTCCTCTTATTCTCTCAGCCTCTTTCTTCCGCGTGCTCCGAATCGTTCTCTTTATTCATACGCAAATTGGCCTGCGTTCATCATTTTTCTCATCTATTTTCGAATACGCGCGCTGTTTTTTCTCCGCCTCGACCTGCATCGTCCCCGAAAACGCACTGTCATCTTTTGTTTATATTTAGGCGAAAGCTGATCGGAATCAATATGACCGCAGCTATTCTTACCTATATACTGCCTACCTAAAAGACATGAAATATTCGCTGCAACTCAGTCGGCATTTTCCAGACCCAGCCAAACCGAAATATTTTGGAATGCAAAAAATAATTCAGCGTAGCGTTTACGAGTTCTCAAAATTGAGCGCTTTAAAATTAGCAATACAGGATTTATATCACTTTCCACGCGTCGGGAAACCACAGTTCGGGACTTTGAAAGAAGGCTGCCGACACCTACACAATTCACGTCCACGCAAAGTCGCGAGCCCGCGCGACCGGCGAAGGTTGTTGGCACATGTAGCGAATATTCCGCCCGTAAGGTGAATGTCCCAGTTTTAGACAATGCGCCAATGGCCGATCAACGCGGTAAAAATCATTTTTTAGGTACAATGGCTGAGAATTTGTTTCATTGTCTAAATTAATATTAATGGTAATGGGGGTATATTGTTCGAAGGATTTTCTTATATCGCGCTAACGACGTTGAAGAACAGACTTTGAAAACTTGATTAAATTTTATTCTAAAAAGAATGTATTGATTGGTTACACAGACCAATTGCTCGTACCTGCTGAATGTATAGATCAATGTTTTTGATAAGCCGGCGCGTATCGCGTTTATTATAGATATTATCATGATCTATCTAACCACTCCTTCACACATCCTATTTTTTCTAATCATACAATACTATATTTTTGCAATAATTTTGCTATCAGCAATATACGGATGGTCTGCAACGTAAAGTCGATAGCAATGTAATGAAATTTTTACTTTTATATACCCCCACTTTTAATCCACTATAGGATCATCGACTGCTGCTCTAGGAAGTAACTCAAGTAACAGATTATAATTATATTCTTCGTGGTTCATGGTCAAACAGCTTAACGTGTATTTCAAGATCCTATATTTATAAATTTCTTATATTCACCATCGCAATGACGCACGTGGAAATTAATTCGAATACGTTTTCTACAATCAAAATGCGAATAATTAGGAAAAAGCTCGTTATGCAGTATTTTTTCATGAAAGCCGAATAATCCGAATAAAAAAAAATGTTTTATTTACAAATCACCAATCGTAAAAAGTGCAATAGTCCAACATCTATGACCTATAATCACTGCAGTACTCTGCGTCGTCAGTGTTGAATTAAAATAACGTAAGAATAGCAAGTTTATTTAATGAAATATGTACGCCTATATCGTAGTCTGGTAATCTCAAACGCAATTTTTACGCTCATCTGTGTACAAAGTACAGTCGACATGGAAGCTTTATCAGTAACACGTTAATGTTTCTTGGAAATTTTTGTGTATGCCCACTTAATTTGATATTTGGAAAAGAAACTGGGCAAAAATGATGTGTGTTTTTTCACTTGTTTTTCGCAATAGCAAAGAATCTCTTCAAAGTAAAGTTATGATACTTCGCAGAATCATAATAATTTTCAGCGAATGTTTAAGAATCAAACCAATTTGGCTATATGTACATTTCGAAAATGAAGATACGCTGCAATGAAGAAGCCAACGCTCCGAAGCGATTCCATCAGCTCTAGCGAGAGATCGTATCGATGACTTATACTGCGGTTATATCTCGCGGGCTGAATAGTGTGCTGCAGCTGCGCAAGAGAAAAGTTAACCCTATAACGTCGCGATCGCGCACGGCTCGCTCACACGCTGCAGCGTCAAACACATGAACATTTGAGCATACAGTGCACGGAACGCTCGTAATAACAATGAAAGTAGACCGAATGAATTTGAGCCGAATCTACGTCGCGATTCGATGGCGCCGGCGAATAAGTCACTTTTTACACGATAAATAATACTCGAAAGAGTAACGATCGATTACAATCAAAACAATGTGTGACTCATCATACGCGTGACTGTCGGTTTTCATATAGATAGAATGCCGTAAACTCCGATTATAATCTATGACTTATTGCGACGTTTTTGAGGAAAACTCGAATAAAATTAATTGCTGAATCTCATACGTGCACTGCAGAAGAGAGTACGCAAATCATTGCCAATCTTTTAAACGTGAATCTCTTTTAATGAAGAACCAACAAAAGATTTCAGCAGAACCGATTACTTGCACAATTCTACGAAAAAAACTTTGAACTCCCTTCGCATCTGGGCTGCAGACTGAGCAGCGACTTTCGACTCTCACGTAACCCGGTATTATACCGCGCAGCTTTTATTCTGACCGACTGCTCGGGCGAAGAAAAACAGCCAGATAAACGTTTTTTCCAGCGGCGCGGCGAAAGAAAAAATACCAAGCGCGCTCTCAGTGTTTGCGTGTTTATGCGCAACCCGCGCGAGAAATTCGCAGACGTCGGGGGGAAAGTGGAGCGATGCCACACCTCGAACCGTCGATTCGCGCATTAATAATCGGACGAAAAAGTAAAAGAGAGGCGAATGCAAGCAGAGGAAAATTCCGCGCGAAAATCCGAAGAACAGCAGGTGGCCGGGAACGAGTATTATATTATGGACTCGTTCCGTGGCCTGCGCGCCCGCCCTGTCTCTCTTGCTTCCCCTTTTTCCTTTCTCTCTCGCCGTTCTTTGGCTCACCGCGCATCTCATCTCTTCGGCTGCACCGCGTATACTTACAAGATATTTACAATGTACACACGTATATATAGGAGCTGCGAAAGAAGGAGGAGCCGAATATATATATATATGTGTGTGTGTGTGTGTGTGTGTGTGTGTGTGTGTATCTGTCTCTACCGAAAACGGGTTCGAACGTCGCACGTCATTAGAAAATTCGATGCTCCGGGGGGCAGGAAATCCGCGTGCAAGCTAACGAGGCCGGATCTGCTTTGCATGCTCGACTCGAATACGTGTATATGCTTTCGTTGAGATTACGAAACGGTCAAACTGCGAGATGGACTGGTCGTCGCCTTTGGAGCAACAATTTCGCTGTATGCATTAATGTCCTTACAGCTGAACGGGATAAGACGATGCCCAAACTACTCGCGAACTCGTCAGCAAAGAAATTCAACGCTGTCCACGCGTACTTTCTGCGTATACTGCAGGTAAAATCCACGCGCCTCCACGAAGAAGGCAACCCTAACCTCAAACTCGTCCACAAAAACTTCCACGTCTCCTCGGCTTGCTTCGCCGACAGCGAGGAATTCCCGAGCGCGACGCTGTCCGTTCCTTCTTAATACGCGACATTCAAATCCAAGGGATTTACGGCAGTTGGGACTTTGGAAAGTCCTAATGTGGGGCAACAATCTCCTTCGAAGCGCGCAAAATGATACTCGCGAGGAAAGTTCCCGCTGCGGTTGTCGTTCGATAAATCAGGCACGGCTGCCCAGACTCACAAGCGGCCCCGGCGAAGAATTGACGCGCGGGAGAGGAGCTGCTGAACTCGCAAAGCCTCCCGAAGAGTTCTCCGAAGGCAGGGGGAGCGAGAGGGGAGCGATTGAGAAAAAGGTCGGCACGCGGTCGGCTGCGTGTCGCATAATACCTACGTGTATATTTTTACGGCGCCGAGAGACAAAGAGAGAAGAGCGAGACTTATATACGCGCGGCCGGTCGTCTACATATTTAGCTCGGAATCTTCGTGTATAAATAAAACGTGCGCGGCGGCTCACGTAATCGAGCCAAGAGCCGCCGCGGAGCCAAAAGCAAAACGATGAGAGTATGTGCGGCGAGTAGGTATGATGGGGAAGGGAAGCCGCTCGAGGACGACGTGCTGTCTCCCAGATCCGTTCCAGGAGGCACCGGCAGGCTCGGTTATAAACTTATAAACTTGGACACTCACGTGAGGATGAGTCGCCGCGAGCGCCGATGGAATGTCGCTCTCTGCTGATGATGTGCTGCGAGAAGAAGGTCGTCGCGCGCGCTCAAAGTGTGCCGCCCCCTTCTATTCTGATGGCTGTCTGCGTGGATCTGCGGCGGCTCAGCACGCACTGATTGCTTATCTCCCTTCGCAAACTGCACTTCGCGTGCTGAGCACTGAAACTTGATGTAACTGAGCTGAGCCGATGGCCCTAGTTCACACTCGGTTTTCTCTCACGCACCGTTCACAGAGTGTTCACGCCACACGCAGCGCGCACGACAGTCTCCTTCTTTTTCCCGGCACACGCGCGATATCGACAGCGTATACGTATACTCTGTGAGCGATTCAGCGGCTGATGATGCTCACTATGATTATCTGCGGCTCTGCGTGTCGCACGGCTGCGACCGGATCACTGATTCACTGCAGCGCGCGACTCGCGAGTCTGAAATTTTCGACCGAGCGTCGAGCGAGAGAGCGCGCGCGCGCGAAAGAGAGAGAGAGAGAGAGAGAGAGAGAGAGAGAGAGAGAGCAGCTGATGATGGGTAGAGCGCCCACGAGAGGCCACTTTTAAAGGCTGCCGGGTGAGCGGGTTTTTTCGATCTACCTACCAATGCCTGTCTACTTATAACTTGTAAGTGTAGGTACTGGGCTGCGGATACTCGTATATGTAACTTGTTCGTTCTTACTCCGTAGAGTTCAACAGCCCTAGCCGCTGATACTTGTCTTTTCTTTGGCAAAATTCAAATTATTTACGACAAGTTAAAACCAAAATTACAGAGCTTTTTCCGACGCTCAAAGTGCACTACCAGTAAATGAGACAGATAAAATAAACTGCGCAAGTAAATAGCTATAACGCATATATCAATCGAACAGCTTGTTGAACACGTTTTAAGAGGTACAACTTGTGGATATACAACTTGAAATAAGATAAAAGGCGTAATATTTTAGAAGAATGTGACAGATGTTGCCAAAAAACAAGATTGCCTAGACAAATCTAGATAAGCATAATCTATTACACGCCAGTAACCACAATTTATGTATTATTGATATGAAGAAAACTGATTGTTACACAATAATTCAAACAAATTCAATCATTTCAAATTTATTTATGGCTTACAGGCAAAACGAGTTGAGACTTTGGTTTTAAATAAATTTATACTTAAGCATACTCCTATGGTCCAAAGCTACACACATTATTGACAATAGATTATAGAGAAAAATTTTTGTTATGTGTGCTTTTAACGTAGAAATATCTTAGAATAATTTAATTCTATTTAATTAATTTTTTATCAAAATAATGTAATGGTCATCAAATTTGATAATAAAATGTTTCAACACGAAGATATGTAACTAGTAGTTTTTACATCACAAAAGAACAAGTAGAAGTATCTATTTCTTCTGCTTAGTGTAATGATTTGGAAGGTAATTCATAATGCATTTAGTATAAGCACAATATCCCGCCGCAATTCGTATGCTACGATCCATCATACTAATTAAAGCATTAAATCACAACTTCGCGAACGCACGAAAATGTGACTTGAGTCATTTTACCAGGAAGCCACAGATATGAGCCTTAAATAATTTTGAATTAAATTCCATTTATTCATTTGTACTTATGATGTAAACCATTTGCATTAAATCTTTAAAGTAACGCAACATCAGGATATAAAACAATATAAATGATATAGTTTTAAAATGTTTCTAATATTATATTTGGAATACAATATTCGTTACTCTATATGCATATGTACAAAGATATTACAAAATACTCGTTACTGTACTTTGAAGATCACGTAACTCGCGAGGCCGACCTTTCAAGCGAAATGAATAAAGCTCTAATGTATATTTAAATAAAATAATGTATAATTTATAATTCTCAACATTATTTGCATATTTACATCCGAATGCTAAACATATTTTAATTAGTTATCTTTAATAAGGTAGCTTAAAATTAATTCGATTATCCTGAAGAAGTAATGTTTCTCATTTGTCGAACCGCAGCCACAACACGAGGATTACAGCCTACGCTGCCGTTCTGATAGTCTTCTGGTGCTATCCGGAGTAATTGGGACATTTGTTGTAAATTTTCTGACAATGATAATCCAAGCTCTTCCAATATGTTTCCAAGATAATCTAAAAATGAAAAAAAAGACTGATGTTAGGTCACGACAGATCACGCAATGTATGCGGATTTAAAATTTAACTACGGCATACCAATATCAGTGGCAAGTTGTTTGCATGCCGCAGCATTTAATTCGTATATTCCCCACGTTTGATCTTGAAACATTTGACAGGTTTCTTTAGCTACTATTCCTAATAGAATATTCGTAAATCCAGATTCACAAGATTCTTGACTGTACTGAGAATCAGCTGCTTTTAAAGTTTTCGTCAAACTTGGATTGTCTCTTAATAAAAACGGTTCTAAATGTTGAGGTAAGGTCATTAAATACTGTCCCACTTGAGTGATGTATTCTTGGGGAGCAAAACTAAAGTCTGGTAAGTCTGAACTTATAGTAGATGTTTTATTTGCATCTGCTGACCATGCAGGCGCCTTTCGAACTAATAGTAATTGAGTGAAAATAGGCGCAAAAATGACTTCATATGTTGATCTATGCAAATCCGAGCAGAGTTTCTGAACTGACTTCATAGTAGAATCCAGAATAGATTTTTCTTCTGCAAAATACAAAAATAGTTTATTAAACAGCTAGCTTGTCAATCAAAAATAATTTTATTACCTTTTTGAATAGTTGTAATAAATTCTTGTAGTTCGCTTTGGGCCGCTTGCGTCAAAAGTAGAGTCTTGTATTGAAGGAAAACGTTTTTCTCGGGAGTTTGCAATTTGATGTAAACGTTTATTATATCAGTCAGCAAACTCTTTTCGAATTGCTCAAGTAATCCCAGAAATTCCCCTGTTGGGTTTCAATCATTGTATCAATTTTTTTCTTAATAAGAAACACAACTAAGATACATAATAAAGTTTCCTATGTTTACCAGTAGTTTGCATCAACGTCAGACACATTTGAAATAAATTCCAATCTTCGTGTTTGACTTTGCGTTTGTGTAATTGTTTCATTCCGATCTTGAACTTCTCTTGATAGTTGTTAAAGAAGGTCTGTGAAAAATTTAATACAGTTAAATTTAAACAAAAAAAAAAAAAAAAAAAAAAAAAAACAAGAACGAAATAACAATTATCCCAATTAAAAATTAGTTTCAAGATGATTGCTGATATTGAAAAAAATCAATCGTTTTTAAAATTAAGAAAGGTGCATATGAGAAGACTGCTGATAAGCGGTAATATGAAAAGAGCAGAAAACAAAAAAGATTTACGTTGAAAGCTTTAACGAGGCTGGGATAGGCACAGCCTTCGGTGAAAAGTTTGCAGCGCTTGTTAGCCTCGTTAGCATAATCCATGACCTTGGAGACGCTGAGCGATAGGGCACTTATCGTATCACTTAGATCCTCTTGAGCAAATTCGAGGGCATTGAGCTGCTGACCAAGGTGCGAGCTCTCGTAGATGCCGTACTTGTTAATGTAGGGGATAAAGGGCGCGTAGACAGCGCGCGCCAGACCCTGAGCTTTGTCGTCAGCGATGCGCTCCTGCTGCGGTGCCGTGTCAAGCACACTGCTGAGATTCACTGCGAACTGACGGGTCATCTGTTTGAGCTCCATTAAAATCGAAAGCTTGACCGCGTTGGATTGTTGCTTCAAGGCCGCCTCGATGCAATCGCCAATACTTGGATCTAAGCTCTGCAGGAGATCCGTGTGAAGTTCTACCAAAGTTGTTAGCGAGAGGTTCGGAAAGACTTGATTGCACCATTTTACCTGAAAAGTCAAAAATGTTCCATGACAAAAATGGTTTTCAAAAGAGAAAAAAATCGAGTGAAAAATTAAGGGCGTATGCATGAAAGCAATGCGACTTACGTTATTTTATGCATGTAAATCAATAAAGCTTGACAAATTTAAAATACCTGATCATGCCAGACGGATAGCAGTTTGTCGTAATAGACTCGTAGCCAATAAATAACATTTTCATCTTGTGCAAATTCGATAGTCTTACGCCATTCTTGCGCTAAAGACACTTTTTGACAGTTGTAGTAATATTTGATTAGCTGGGGTAAACGATCCATTTTCGTAAAGACGTCCACGTATATTTTTGATTGATCTGCAGGTAAAAAGTAAGTTTAATAAAATAATTGACTAATTGTATAATTAACGAAGAGAGCATAATGATATTATGATAAACGCTTGAAATGAAATTCGCGTCGTTAATTTCTATGTGATGAAATTTTCTCGTTTTAACAAATAAGAAGGCTTCTCACCCAAACTTCCAGCGGTAAAAGCTTGCACAAGCTTGGGGCTAGTCAAGGCTTCCAGTCGATTCTTCAAGCCTTCCAGTTGCAGCTTCTTGTCCTCGTAGTCGGGAGTGTTGATCAAGACGGACAAGGATTTCTGCATACCGCACAGCGTGTCAGCGATTTTTTCCACGTCGCCGGACTCGAAGATGTCTTCGATCTCGTTGGTGGCCGCTGCCCAGTTATCCGACTCCCTCTGACCTTCGGTTTTGTTTATGTACTCCGTCTTTATCTTGTCCAGCTTCTCGAGCATTTGTATGGACGAAGTTGTGCCCTTTTCTACCTAATCGGTGCGACCAGCCGTGTTTCAATTGTGTGCATTGCTTTTCATACAACTTTAGGAACATTATACATTACATTTTCCAACTCCTTTTTGACGGTTTGCATCTTCTCTTTGAGCGCCAGCGCCTCTTGCTGCAGAAGTTGAGTGTCCCTGAGAACTTTCGGCATGTTGGATAGGACATTTTGACTGGTCTCCTCGAGGGAAGCGTTCACTTGTTGAACGTACAATTGTAACTTCATCAAGATCGATGAGAGGTATGTCTAGACGAAAACATCACCAAGCAGATGTAGATTAAAGTTCCGCAAAAGATTATTTTAGGAAGCTACTGCTACTGTTATTTGAATGCAACGTGAGATTGTTATTTGAGTGATAGTTGAAGATGAAACTAGTTGAAGATGAAAACGCATATGCGATATGTTTCGCGGAAACGCTGGAGATTTTCCCTTGAATCCCAAAGTCGGGTCTGTATGCGCGTACGCCGCACATAATAGGCTCCGCCAAAGGATTGTAAATTTCCAAGTTTACGATTCGAATTACGATAGCCGCTCTATATTACTCGTGGCTCGTAAACAAGGCTCAAGAGGAGAGGCGCATGTGTGCATCGCATTCCCATATTGCCCCGCGAGCGCTTTGTGAAATCTAATATACCTGCGGTCGCGAGCATATGCAACGGGGAAATATTTCGAATGTTCGATTTTTGCGCGAGCATGTGGGTTCGGCGTCGGTTTGCCGAGCCATTCGGGGAAAGGAGAGCCCGGGCGCGTTCTTGGCTCGAAGAAGCAGAAAGCTGAAAGAGGCGAAAGCGTCCCATATGTATGTAGGTATATAAATCGCGGCGGCGAAGCCGTATCAGAAAAAGCGCGACGAACGAGCGAACGAAAGGCGGGTAAAAGGCGAGCGGCCACCACCCACTCTCAGGCGCGCGCGGACTCGTGAATGTCGACTGTCGGCCGATAATAAGAGCAGGGCAGTCCGCTGCCGCAGGGACACAGAGGGCTAGAGCGAGGGAAGAAAGCGAGGTTGCATCGGGAGAAAAAAGCTCGAGCGCGCGGGGAGGGATGGTGGAGTCAGTGACCGGCGGCGGCGAGATAGGTGCGCGCATGCATTCCCAAGTTCAATGAGAGCTGCCGCGGCTCGCTCTCGCGGGCAAAGACGCGCTCGAGGACGCGAAGCTATTATACCCCCGCTGCAGTGCAGGAACAAGAAAGAATACGAGAGCTGGAAGAAGCCAAGGCGGAGCGAGAGGGAGAGGGAGGCAAGGCAAGGCAAGGCAAGGCAAGGCAAGACAAGACACAAAAGCGCCCTCGCGCGCGTTCACGATTTACGCCCGCGTGCGGCTGCCGCTGCAGAGGCCAGAGAGCGAGAGAGAAGGAGGAGGAGGAGGAGGAGAGAGAAGGACGGAGTGAAACTGTGAAAACACTGCAAGCAAAGCGAGGGAGCGCGAGGAGGAGCAGGAGAGGGGAGAGCGAGCGAGCAGCGCGACGGTCGCCGAAAAAGCACGCGCGCGCAGTCACGATAGCAAAAGCACTACTTTAGCACCACAGCGAGTAGCGACTCGCGAGAGATTCTCTCGGCGCAGTTTCCCTCGAGTATATGTATATGGCCAGTTGTCCCTCACCTCGACGTTCTCGCGCGCCTCCTCGGTCCTGCAGATCTTGTTGATCAGGTCGACCGGGTCGAACTCGTCCTCGGCCAGTGCCTGGCTGATGTCCTGCGAACACAACATCGGTAACGAGAACAGTGTCGACGCTTGTTATTGTCCTTGATGCTGATACGGGCAGTGCATGTGCATCGGCCGCAGCCAACCAGTCAACCACACAGGAAGAGACGAGAAGAGAGCAGCAGCGGATCAAGAATAACAAGATCCCTCTGCCGGCCCTCGTCTCGCAGCAGCGTAAGTTTCTTTGTGTCTATCGCGTCAGCGAAACTTTGAGGTTACTCCCGAGACGAGCAGAACAGGCTTCCCGGAAGACCCGCAGCGCTGTATACCCGTATCAACACTTCACGGAAGATCTCGCGCGCCACTGCCAGTCCCGTTTCGAGGTTAGGTTGTACGTGCATCTCTTACCATTTTCGAGGCGGCTTCCGTCCTGCACGACAGCTCCGGCTCGGAAACTATACCCGCGTCGCTCGGCGGACGCAGCCCTTCCGTTCGACGATTTATCGACTTTTTAGCACTGTCGAGCAGAGCAGCAGCGGTGCTCGAAATCCTAGCGCTGCCACGACGTCGCTCTCGGCGTCTCTCTCTCTCTCTCTCTCTCTCTCTCTCTCTCTCTGCAGTCTGCAGTGTCGGCGGAAGAATCGCTGCGCGAGCGAGCGAGAGGGACGGCAAAGCGGGGAAAAAGAGTAGGAGTGCGCCGTCTCTTTCTCTCCCCTTGTGTGTACTAATCAGCGTGCGAGCGGGCCGGGTTTGTTGTGTTGCACTCTTTTTCCGCGCTGCGTGGTTCCGCGTGTTCTCGCGCTTGACAGCTCCGCCGCCGCGACAAGTTTCGCTCGCTCTTTTTGCCTTGTCCTGCTCTCTCCGGCTTCATATGGCCTTGCCGTCGATCAAGCTCGCACTTGGAATTTTCCCTTTGCGAGCAAGAAGTTTTTTACACAGTCGACTTCTTTGTTTTCCTTTGATCTCTCGACGATAGCGCAGTAGCATATTATAAGAATGTTAAGCGATTCTCGCGCCCGGAAAACGTTTCGAGCTCTTGGGAAATTAAATTTTCCCGGAGACTGGACATCGTAGGGGCAGCTGCAGTCCACTGAACTGCGATACTCTGCAGGAGAAAAGAGTGGTTTTAATAATTTTCAACTGCTCGATATCGTCGCTCTTAATTGGCGTCATCCTAATTATACGAAGATATGCTGCGGAACCTTTCGAGAGCCGAACCGAATACTTAATCTACCAGTTTCATTCACGTTCTCAAGTTTTAAGTTTTAATGAGCTTCAATCATTCCTCGCAGCTCCATTTTTTCCTCACAGTTATACCCGTGAACATTTATTTTATAATTCGTCCAAAGTTTCGGGTCTCAATTTAACAGAATATAGCTTATCCGCTTAGTACAAAATTAGTCGACTGGTATATAAATACTACAATGTGAAGCTTGAAACGTCAAACTGGGACTTGCTTGTACGAAGATAACTGTATTATTATAACTAATTTGGTAATTTGCCCTGCTAACTTGCGTGCAATGTGGCTCATACGTGACAGTATCGAGGAAATCCATCCACTTGAAATAATAACGATACCTATAATAATGTAATCGAAAACAAGAATTCCAAACGCGCGCGCCGTTGAATGAGCGAATTCGATGGAGAGAGCAAGTCTTTCGTGAATGAGTCGAATAAATAGCTTTATTTTAATCACCGGCGCGCGTTATACAAGACTTTTGACTGCGCGGGGAGCTTTTCACGCAAATTCGTAGAATGCGCTGAAAGCGTCGGCAAAGCATTAACGTTGCGCGCGCCAAAACTTTAATTCAGAAAATATACGCCTCGATTTAAAGTTTTTAATGCAGAGCCAGGGAATTAATTTATGAGAAGCCAGTGGGAGGGCGGGATACTTTAGCCGACTCGATTACTCTTGATGTAGCATCGACGGTGCCGTGAGAAGCTAGAGCAAATATTAGCCGCACCTCTCGTGCGAATTCATCCTCCGTTGGTGCCTGCCGGACCTAAGTCGGGTCCGAATCTCGAAAAAAAAAAAAAGAATTGACGATCAGAGTACGAAAACGGTGGGAAAAAATACGCTGGAACATTCCGAGAGCTCGCCTGCCGCTACAGTATATAGAGCAACTGCACGAGATGTGCGAAAAAGCCCCGGCAAGAATAAGTGGCCCGGGGCGTTTTCTCGCCCTCGCGCGCAGAGCCACACACACGCGCACACACTGCACATACACGGGCAGAGCGAGCTCCGCACAGAGACACGCGGCGACGTAGGAAACGGGAAGAGGGAAGGAGAGCAGCAGCGAGTGCAAGTCGCGAGTGAGTCTGCTATACTCCCGCCTTTGCGTTCGGCAACTAGCCTAGCTTAGCCTGGCGCATGGACTCGCCTGCATGTGCAAACACTGCACACTTTATCGACCCTCGGCTACGGCATTGCCGCGTGCACACTCCTCTCCTCTCGCTCTCTTGCTCTCCGCGCGCAAGGGTACAGAGTAGTTAGGCTCTCGCGCTCGCCGCTGCTGCAGCTTAGGTTAGGATCCCCGTCGACGGAGGCGCGACACGAGTCGCGGCGGATTTTTTTAACGCTCTGGAGCACCGCGTCAGCAATGAAGCGAGCGAAGACAGCGGAGGATCGTCGTCGCATCGCAGCCACTGAAGCTCTCCCCGTCATTTCATACTATCTTCGCACTGCAGTCGCGGTTGTGTGAATTCTCAAGGTTCGCGAGTGTCATTTTCGCTCTTTGCTATTCTCCCGCGTTCGGCGGCGGACCCGTGCTCAGCCGAAGGACACGCGCTCGCGTACGTCCTTCCTTTTGTTTGTACTGCACTTGTCTGCGCGCCGCCTCCGCCCGGACTGCCTTATGCCGTATACCCGGAGCGAGGCTGCATGCTTAACACACAGCCAGAGAAAGGGATGGTAATGGTGCGGCGGTCCAAGGACGGGCTCGAGGAAGTGCCTCCATGTACGTACGTGATGTAGTTGTTGCTGTTGTATTTTTTTTTCTTTTTTTGTTTTCTTCGTTTTTGTATGAATTCTCTCGTGGATCGAATACGCGAAAGTTTCTTCGATCTCCTCCGTCCTGCTCGCACACGTGTACGTATGGAAACTTTTTTCGCTCTCTCGCGCCCGCGCGCAGACAGCCACTGAAGAGCGAAGATATCGCCTCCCCGCGCGCGGCGCGCCAGAGCATTGTGCGCTTTTGTGCGCGCGAATTTGCTTTTTTTATCCCGTCTTGAGAATTCCCTCTCCGAAAGACGCAGATGCACACACGGGCGCGAGAGCACTCTTGCCTTTTGAGTTTTGACGTACCGTCCTTATTTTTTTATTTCGCTCTCTCTCTCTCTCTCTCTCTCTCTCTGCCGCCGCTGTGCCCTCTTTTCTTATTTGCTGTGCATACAGCGCCAACACACGTGTGCATTTAAATCTCCATATCTACTTTTGCGTCTTATATTAGTGGCCACCTGCACTGCTGCCGGTGCTGCGAAGGCCACGCCTCTGAGGATGCGCCCGCGCATCGGGTTTCGCGCTCCTGATAACTCGCCGATACCGCCGCGTATAATATGAGGCAGAAAGCTTTTTCTTGCGCGCCACTCTTCGAATTCGATTTCGCTTCTTTGGCCTGCTTTCATCTCCGCTGCTGTTACTGCTATTGCTGCTGCTATACATGCGTAAACTTGTAGCCTACGCAATTTGAATTTCGCGCGCTCCGCGTTTTTTCCAGCGCCGCTCGGTCTCGTTGCGCTCTTTTTTCCCATCTAATACGAATGCGCACTCGCGGTTTTAGTAGCTCACCTCGCGACGCATCGGGTGTGTCTGCGAGCCGTGAACATCGCATTCGAAGAATCGCCGAAAATTTAACTATAAGACGATTAAGTTGTGCGGCATTTCATTTCAAGCCTTTTCACTCGTGAAATGACGCTAATGAACGACTTTAAATAAAGCGTATTCAGGCCAATGTATTTGGACTCGAAATCAAGTAATTTATTTTCAACGGCATAATACCTAGCTGCTCTTATACATTTTTAGCTTCGGCATGTGTGAGGACTCTAACTGACGCAGACAATATTTCGGCGGAATAATCATAATAACAACGTACGCTGATTTGGAGTAATATTTGTAGCATTTCAAAATATATTATTTTTTATTATCGTTCACTATCGGTTGATATCAAAATGGGGACAAAAATGTTTAGGAAAACCTCTTGATTATGACATCCCTGAAGATTACATAAAAATGTTAATCCGTGGTTACTTTTGCTATCTTCATCATCAAGATCATTTGGGCGTTCATCCAATTAAAAGCCTTCGCCAGCACTGAAGATTATTGAAAAAAAAACTAATTGGAATTTGAACTATCATTCGATGATCTATTGGAGCTTCTTCCTACTTTTGGTTTATCTTTCATTAGTCATAGTTTCAATATTGCTTGCGCCTCTACCTCTTTCCTATTTACGCTTTCTTCAATCGTTTAACGCGCTTTTATTTTCGTTTCTATTGTATTCTACTAAAGTTGTTAAACTTTTTTCACTTACAAGCTTTAATGCTTAAATGTATATTAACGTGTGCATTCACGTTTTATTCATTTTTATATTTCGGTATCTTCAGTTGAAGAATTACTCGATTTGATTATACTTCTTTTAAATATTCATAACTCAAAAATATGAAATGAAATGTAACTAGTCAACACTAAAACAAATGTAACATTTTCAATATTTATTAAATAAAATTTATATCATTGGCTTTAATGAATATTTTACTGCCTTTCTTCTTTATAATTATTCATAATATGTATAACAGATAACTTTAATCGTGCATTTTAGGTGGCTTTTTTTTTCAAGTAAAACGTATATTAAAAATTGTGAACGCACAACAACATAAATGATTGAGTCTTGAAGATTAATTTTGTTTTATCCTTGCCAAAATTATTGACAAAGTAAAAACTCGTAAAATCCGGTATAATAAGTGCTTCATGTTGATTATTAACTATAAAATAGAATTTTTATTTTAATTTCCAACAACAGTGATTTTTTTTTAATTAAAATTTTTTTAGAATATTTTAGCGTACTTTTATTCGTAACAGATGTCAACAACCCTGACTGATTTTTTTAAATCATGCACTACTCTTATTTATTTTACTAAGCCTCTTGCAATTTTTGATAGCAATTGAGTATAAAAGATGGCTTAAAAGTACGAAATGAAAAATATAATGGGAACTCAACTTGTTATGATACACTCTTTCTCAAATAGAAATATTAAAGAAATAATTAAGTGGATAGGTAAGAAAGGATAACACGAATGTTCTTAAAACTATTTATAGAAAAATAATAGAATAAAATAAAACATGTATGTTACACCTATTTTTTAATTTGTTGTACATTAAATGCCAATTCGATTGTTATTTTAAAGAAGGCATACCATTGACTATTGATAAGGACATAACGTTATTTTTATTAATACTAGCTGAATTCAAGGCGTGTTTCGTAAAGTCTTGTTAAGTTGTATATGCCTTTCTAAATCTATAATCAATCAAATTTAAATTTTTAAAAAAGACCTTTCTTTGATTAAGCATGCTTATTTTTGTGCCATTTTCACTTAAACAGAAGCAAAATAGAATTTGAGGACCACTGGCCGGGAAGTGTCATTTCCCATCAGCTACGCGGACGGAAAGTCGGGCACGTAAAACTGCGCATGCATCACGGCCGCGAATAAAAAATGCTCAGAGCGCATGTTCTCCAATACACATGCGATCTAGGGCATTCTTTATTTTCTTGGCATAGTATACTATTATTTCCACCAAGATTGTTCTTTTTTTATGTCCAAATAAGTGCATAGTGACACCCATTTGATATCATCATAGGTATACATTTTTGTAAAATTTGTTAGAAATTGAATTACAAGGGAGAACCAAGGTCTGCGGAATTTTGATTCTATCGTTTGTTTGATGCCCGAATATATGTCTACAGTGAAAAGTACTATTTGTTGAATATATTCTATGGTATAATTATATAATTGAAGTACGTAAATAGTTCTCAAGCGGCATATCCAAATTGTTATAAACAATAAAATTATGTAATATTATTTTTTTTATTTAACTTGCATGTTCCATGACTTAACTTAAAGTTCTGTGGGATAGACATTTTTAAAAACCTAAAAAATGTTAGTTGGGATCCGTAGACTTTGAATATCCTTTATTAGTTTAATATACTTTAAATTTAACAAAAATAGTACATATTCATCAATTCCAAGCTTTCGAATTGTGTCATTATATACCAATTCCCTGGTAGAAAATTCACCAGATTTTCTGGCATTATTAATGCCCAAAAACTTTTGGCGATAGATACAGAGCAGAATTCTGACATACTTCTGGCAAAGGTAAAGAGAGGCTAATTTGAGCTTAGGACAATCACATATTGATTTGCGATAACTACATTTATTTTATTTTATTTTATTTAATACAGCCCTACTTTACATAATCTCTGCAAAGATAATATTATATGTGTACAGTATACTTTATTACACTCTATCTGAATTCTCATCAAATTTTATTTCATCAAGACGTGCTATCTGAGTAGACAAATTAATAGATATTGTTTATTTTAGTATGACAATAGTGCAAAATGACTTGTCTAACAAAACTAAACTCAGAATATACTTATAGTGATTTAGACCAAAATCTCAAATCAGCCAATTTAAATGATTACATAATGAATTCAAGTTTAAACTATTTTGCAACTAGCTTTTGGCATTTTCAAAAAAAGTACATTAATAGGTTTTGATTTATAGTTTAGAAAATTCTTATCTTTTAAAATTGAAAACCACAACAAACTGTTTAAAATTTTTTTGAATTTTTTGAATAGCTGCTGAACTGTGAATCAAAACCTATTAATATTTGCTTTTTTGGAAATGCCAAAATCTGCTGAATAATTACAAAATGAAAATCATTATGTAATCATTTCAATTGGCTGATTTGAGATTTTGGCTTTAATCACCGATGCCAAGCAAAAAGTGAAATTTTTAATCTCGAATGTACTCGAAGCCACAATGAATGTTTCAGTGAACCTTGGGAAATATAGCCTCAATTTTCTACCAGGGTTCTCAGTTTCAAAATTGCAGAAATTACGCATAACATCGTTTGTAATACTTGTGCCAACACATTTTTCATATAATGATAAACAATATTTATGTATAGCATAAGATAACTACTTACAATATTAACAAAATTTGATTCATTTTTATCCATATACCGCTTTAGTATATGATTTTTTTCTTAAGTTAAAATATTGGATGCAGATATAATTATATCAGCAAATTGTTACTTTGGTCGTCGGCCATAATGAGGAATTATTCAAAAGTAGCAAAACATTAAATTTTAAAATGCATGCTACTATTATACTGAATACAATTAATGCTTTAATATTTATAAGGAAGCTGTTTATATTGTTCTTTAAAAAGTAAACTATGCTTCTTTATTTTAATAATGCTTACTTGAGGCAATCATTATTTAAATTTTAACTTGAATAATGTTCAACTCCTCAAAAATTCATTTTTAATTTCATAAACAATATCTGATGTTTATCTTCTTCTTTAGCATAAATTGCAATGTACACCCATTCTTAATTATATGCCTTTTATTATGTTGAAGAGGAAACAAAGTCAATAAATTAATTTACGTAAGAATAAAAAGCAGATTCGTCTAAAAATTGGTCACTATGCTATTGCAATGCATAATATATTAATACACAGCAAAATATTATATATACTTATATTTGCATTGGGCATACATTTCATTTCATTATCGGTAATAACCAACACTACCAATATCCCAATCCAAATCCTATTTCAAAAGTGGGAAGAACCTCCCTTGAGCTTTTACAGCTGTAAATGAAGGAAATGTCTATTCATTGAAGTAAAACAAAAACTGATTAGATACGAAGAATCTATTTAAGTCCGCGATGCAAAACTAAATGCCATAAGCCCATTAAAAATCAAAACATTTGTGATTTTTTGTTATCTTCAAGTGGAGATCACTACAAACGCTCAAATTCAAGCTTTCCAATACGTCAGTTCCAGTAATTTCCGTTTTCCGATTGCGCCTCTAGACGTTATAAGTACAGTAGCTTGGCTAGTTTCCGTTTACATTTGGCGTATTTAAATTACCTTATGGGAAATTTCCCACAAGACAATTTAAACAGTCCAGTAAAAAAGTTTGGTAAGCAATCGGGCGTGCACGCGGGTATTTTCACGAATCAAATGGTTCAAGAAACCAGAAAAAATTGGTCTGGTAGGTGTCTTTAGAAATAAATTTTTCACTTCCAGCACCCGAGTTATTTTCACTTGTTCGTGGATTTACATATATACTTTGGAAAAAATCTAACAAGCCATTATTTTTTTTTTAATTTCAGCAAGCTGATAATGCAATCCTTTTTTTGCGGTAAAAATGACGCTCCTCCACTATTTCTTTGTTCATAAGCTCGAGAAATTTTTTCCAATTAAAAAAAATAATAGAGAAAGACAATGAGTCTGGAAAACTGGATAGCCAGCTCAATTCACCCTCGAAGATTGTCTCAGTGCTTGTCGATTATACCTGTGGAGCATTCGCGCTCCACGCGTCATCGGTGGCGCTGCAAATTTATTCGAGAATGACAGGATCAGTGCCAGATCGGTGGCTGGCTACTAAGGCCAAGAAGCGCAAGGTCCAATGCCCTCTCTGAGACAATGCCTTCTTGGTGGCCCTTTGTGGCCTTCACAATGTGCAATCCTATAACTGGAGGGGCAAGCGCCATTGTGTCCTTGACGTGATCGCCTACAACCAATAGCGCTCGCGGTCCATCAAGCAAATGATAATGCAACTCCAGTGCAAACCACTGCTGCGTCTCGGAAGATGTTTCGAGGCCGCGGTGGACGAGTCATGCGCTGCCATCGCTAAGCCGCTCCTCTTCCAGGGCCAGCAGGTAATAATGTCCTCTCTTCCCCCGTACTCCCATACACTTTTTTCTCTCCCCCTTCCCCCTAGCACATACTTACTCTCGATGTGCTACTACCGCCGCTGCAAACTCCTGTATAGATTGCATATGGATGGGATGGTCTACAAGAGCTTAGAAAAATAAACGTTGTGCGATTCTATCTATAATATAATATCTAGTATGCTCTGCAATGATGTATCTCTTATAGTTAATTAACGATTTTTGTGATAGGTAATAGACCCAGAAAAAAAACAGTCATTCCTGCTGTAAAGTCCGGTAGTTTTAACCATTCTGCCACCATAACGACTGTTCAGTAAGAATAACGGTGTGCCACTAGTAGTTTTGGTGAGTCGCGACTCGTAAAATTGGTCGCTTACGGGACACCAGCAAAAACGACCGAACTGATTCTTTAAAACTTATACTGAACTTTACAGTAATTTTGGCGAGTGTTCGTCCAATGACGGAATACTGGTGCAATTTTAGTTAAAATGGCTGAGTTTTTTTTCAGTGTAGACCATTTTTTAACATCTACTCAGAATTATTAAGTATAAAATACAAAATAATATTGTTTTTTTTTTTGTAATAACGATTTTCTGAAGAATTTAAGTAAACATCTACGAATTAAGACTAAGGAAAGGTAAATGCAAAGAAAATAATTAATTGTATACGATGTACGATTATCGTGTCATGATTAGTTATATTTCAATACGCTCTGTCGCTAATACGCGCTGTGCCGTAAAAGCTAATTAAACCACTTCGCAAAAAGAATACATTCAAGAAGAATCTTGAAATTCTTTACTCTATTTAGCAAATATTTTAATTTCAACAACATTTTTTTGTCATCCTGAAAGACCAAATGAACAATTGAAGTGCGTGTATTGCATTTATCTATTTTGCTCATTAACCAGGATATCTAAGCCAATGCTTTTAATTTTGCTTTAAACCGCTTATTAAATGTTAAAAGAGATCAGAACAACGCAATGCGTATAGAGTGGCAGTATCGTGATAATATATACTATTCAGGTCCGGTATCTGCCCTTGCGCGTCATTCGCTTTTATTGAAAACTCTGCTTGCTTTATTAGGAAAAAAATGCAGCTTTTATCGATTGTTTTTGTACAAGAAAATCTTCAATCGTGTAGTCAATTAAATTGATACAGTTAACTGTCTGAAATTGAAACACGTTCTGAAGTCTATAAAAATGTGGCTATAGTAATCTTTCTGGAAATTTTTTGCCAAATAATGCTATTCTATAAAATTGCTGAATTGATGTAAATAAGAGATATATGTTCATCGCGGATTTCAGTACTTATATTTAGTGTATTTTATTATAAATAATCAAAACCTTTGTTTATGCTGCAAAAAATATTTTACGTACAGTAATTTTAAGTTTATAATAATATCAATCATATTAGATCCAAATTTTAAATGATAAATTTTTCCATATCATTTAAAAAAATTTTAATGCCATAATATATGTCTTAGAATGGCTACATTGGAGCATGAATATTTATAATATATGTCATAACACAAAGTTAAATGATAAATACGTAAATATTATAATTGTATGTTTTTTATTTTAGATATATTACTTTTTTAAGTACAAGTTTTTAAGTGCTTTGAGTACAGTCTTATATCAAATAATTTTCTAAAATCAATTAACAAAATACTCTTTTTGAGAGCGTTGTGACTATAAATTGAAAGACGTAATTAATTATCTAACAAAAACAGCACCAAAAAAAAGTGACACAGGAACAAGCATCCTGCTATATCTTGCTAATTATCCGATTTGTGCCGCTGCTTGGAATAAAGGATACTTATCAAAAGCTTTTGATAAAACTCAATTTTTTACTGTTTAAATGCCGACATTTTTTTAGGAGAAATGAAAAGAACAAGTTCTTGATTAAAGGTTGTTTTTTTTGGCAAAAGAACCATAAAAAACAAGACTATACATATGAGTATACATGTGACTCTTTCGCTACCACTGGTCAAATGTATTTCTCTCTAATATAATAAGTACGTGATGGTTGGGCAATACAAAGACCCTCATTATAAGGTACAACTGTTACTTGCTTAGTCAAAACTAGCTACTTTTTATTTCTTATTTATTAACCAGATGGATGTAATAATAAAAGTTATATAAATCAACATACTCCAAAGAATTAGAACTTTGGAAATTGGAAAAGTTGTAGTGAATATTATATCATATTATATCAATATTCGTATGTACAGTTGAAAATACTGTTTTTGTGGCATATTTTATTTGTATAAGTTGGCTTTTGATAGAACACAATTAGCAGGGGTTTTCGTAAAGAATTTTTACATTTAAAATTTCATATTGATAATTAATATAAAAATTAATATATTATAAGGAATCATGCATAAGTTATTATTGTGACATTTTTCTTATGGATAATCAAGATATTGGATATTGATTATTACAAATATGTAAATCAAAGTAACAGCAAAGAGTTTTAATTTGTAATCCCAGATGGTTAGTTACAAATAGCCGCTAGGCTAAAAAGTTATAACGATTTAAAAATAGGGGAAAATCTCTGGAAAACGTACAAAATCTATTTTAAATGAATTGTTTTTTAAATCTAGTTTCTTTTCTGCATTTTTTGTTGAACCTCTCAAAAATTCACTCTTAATCTAAAAGAACAATTTTTCTCTTTAAAAAATTGAGTAACTTTTATGACTTTATTAGAGTGATACTTAACTCTTATATTCAAGTTAAATTTTTACTTAACTCGAATGTCTTAGTTTTGACTCTCTCGAGTAATTTTTGAACACTCGAGAATAATTGAAACAAAAAATTTTACTGGTCGTTGAAAAGTGTGCCAAAAAGCACTCTTTATGTGGTGGAAAATCGTTTGTAGGATACCATTAGAGATACACCAGAACAAGAAATACTGTTATAGCCCCCGCCCCCCTCCAACAAATGTATTTTTTGTGGATTTTCATATATATTTACCTTATAATATTCTTCTTTTCCTTTTTTGGTAAAGTTAGCTCGCTACCTTTTCTCTCTATTTTTGTGTCTGCTGCAAGTAGCCGCAAAAAAGAAGGAAAGGAGGCGAGCGCATTGTACGATTAAGGGAGTTGTATAGGAAATAGAAATATGGGATAGAAAAATATGAAACGTAGCTAGTAGAAACTTAAAATATTTAGAATTATAAATTTGCTTGAAAAACGTTGAGAGGGTACTTTTGAAAGAAGAAATAAAACAATAAACTATTGAAAACGACAGGTTATGAAACCCTTCTCAAAGATATGGCAACGTTGCATAATACACGCACTTCGCGCGCTATTTAAAATTTGAATGTAAGTTTTTATTTTTCATTTATTAATACAGTAGGACGTATATTTTATATAAATACAATAAGCAAAAATGAGAATATAAGAACAATTTTATTTTATAACAAACAATTTATAAACCAATTTTTTTTATATATTATATTAGGTACAACATTTTTTTTTAATTAAATAATATTTGGCGCAGTTTTAAATACTTAGAAAATATACCCCAACTTTTAATTAAATAACTAATATTTAGTTTTCAAATGATCACAGAGCTTCATTTTTACTTTTTTATCTTTAGTTACGCTAATTTTTCCACTTTCGTCGGCACCAAATAAACAAGATAGGCCATCAAAACCGTTTTATCTATATGCATCAATGACCATATCCAAACTTATGTTAGCAGCGATCATTTTTTTTCTCATTTGGACTGATGTACAGCCTTTTAACTCGTCGTACAACTTTAAATTCGAAGTACACTTTTTGATACTAATATTTTTTCTTTGGCTTCATTCCACGTAAAAGAACACTGTAGAAATTGCGTTTTAATAATATTTAATTTTAATAGAATTTGCTCTAACATAGCGACATCTCCAGCAGCATCGTGTGCTTCAAAGCCTTGTATATTCGAGTTCTTAGCAAGACTTTCTAGTTTATTAGATCCAGCTGTTTTTACTCCTGTGACAGTTCTTATAATCGGTAACGAATCTGAAAACCCGTAAATAATAGATTCAAAGTACTTATCTAGGTAGGTTTTCTCAATAGCTTTTATTAGTCTTGGGTAGTCAAAAGAGCAATTATGGGCTACGAGAACGCATTTCCTTTGAAATATACACTGAAATTGATATAAACTAAGCAAAGCTTTCAAGTTTTGCAATTTCAAGTTTCCATTGGTAAATGTCAACCCATTTATTTGACTAGCTTTGTCTGATATAATTTGAGTAGGTTTAATATAAATACTAAATTCATATGCTTCATATTTCACAGCAATTTGAAGAATATCACAATCACCATTTGTGCTACTAGTTTCCAAGTCGAAGAAAACTACAATCGATTCATAATTTTCATCTATACAAGCTATTTCAATGCTATCGTTTACATTATCCACCAAAGAAATATTTGATTCATAGGTAGCACCTTCCGAAATTTCGTTTTTATGCCTAAGTTCTGATTTTTGTTTTTTTTTTAATAAACGTTGCCTTTTAAATTTCAAAGTGCTAGTTCTATGTCGTCTACGAGTAGAATAGTCATCTGTTTTCTTACAATATTTTGTCAGCTTCTTAGAAGGAGACATTTGACATTTTTCTAATAATTTAACCATGTAGTTTTCTCCTCCATTCTTTTTTAGAACAGCCAAGTTGACACGAATATTATACGATTGAGAAGTTCCATAAAACTGATATTTTGGAGCCTTGCAAGCGACCATAGCTTGAAAACATTCGTTTGGATTGCTTGTTACGCCAGAATAAAATTGATGTGATTTATTAGATAAATTATCAAAAATGTTTTGAAGTAAATCATATAGTTTCGAATCTGTGAAACCCTCTCCAATTACTGAATGTTTATATGAACTTGGATTATTCGAGTAACCACACCAATCTCCGCAGTTAGCATGATTGTTAAAGCAATGGTGCGGTATATTTCTTATTGCACTAGCCATTGCTAAAGCGTTACCTTTATTTTGTGCTACGCTATAGTTAAAACATTTGCTAAGGTATGATATGCTTTTAGAATTTAATTCTTTGTAGGATTTTACATGCTTATATAATTGAGAGACAACTCCTTTATTGGTATGGTTTCTATCATCCTGCTTTGGTATTTCGTAATCTACTGCATTACGAGCTGCTGCAATGGCAGTGGAATCACAGTCTCCGATGAAAAGCCCTATCTGTACATTAACTGTTGATAAAATTTTGTTACAGTCACTAACAAGCAACTTTGCAGCTTGGGGCTTCATTGCTTTCGCACTTCCCGTGAAATTCTTCTTACAATCATGGTCACTTTTGGAATGACCAAGATCGCACATTCTACATTTACGATTCAATACTACTTGTGACATTACTTTTCCGGAAAAAAATCCTATAAAGCCTGCTGTACCCGACAAACTGTCATAGCTTCTTCCAGATCCTTTCGTTGGCCAGCCCATATCAAATGATACTCCAACTCGAACAGTATTATTGGGTGAAATATTTTCTTTTGTGACGTTGGAAGGAATGCCAGGAAATATGAAATTTTCCTGTAAGTGATTAGGTCTGGAAAGGTACGAGAAAAAGAAGGCTCTGAAGATTGGCAATTTCAATACGTTTTTGTTTCATTTATTTAATATTTATGATTAGATTATAAATTAATCAGTTGTATAATAAAAAAAATCATTATCAATAGATCATTTTAGCAATTGATTAAAAGTATTAAAATAAATATTAAAAAATAGTCTGCACAATTAATTTCTTTCTATATATTTTACAAAAATGACTTATCGTTGATTCAAGTAAACTTATACGGCACAATTTAACAACAAAAATAGATTAGATTCGTGTAACAATAAGCAATAAAAAATAGTAAAGATAGTCTCTAACAATAAATCATTTTTTTAAATTCATCAATAGTAGGTAATCACTCTGAACTAGCTTACAACAATTTCTTGAACTCCTCTGATTTTTTTATTATAAGATCTCTTTCTTCTTGGGTGTCTTTTATGCAACTCTCTTCAACCATTTTTTTCTACGACCAGGCCAACTTTTTTTTTCATGAGACTTGTACATTGTTGGATTTAGTGGAGACACGCCCAATGATGTTAAAACTTTATTTAGTTTGGTAAAACCTCCACCTCCATTCAATGTACCTGCAGTACAAAAAAAGACAAATCAATGAAAAATAAGTTATCTGTAATACATACAATTTTCATACATAATCATTTACAATTTGTTGTATACGAAAATTTTCACTCTACACTTACCAATCACAGCGTTTGTGTTAGTGTTGAAAATTTTTTTATGAGATCCAGGTACGCTATGTTGATTGTCGGTGAGAACGTCGTTCGTACGTCTGCATGCTCGGCATTCAATATAATACGTTGTTGCGAGGCCACTTGCAATACTTTTAGTCGCATCCAAAAGCGATAATACATTTTGACAATATTTACAAATTAGCTGACGTGCAATCGTATTCATATTGACAATTTTACATCCTTCTTCTTTGAGGTCTATATATTTAGATATTGTTGTCGTTGATGTTCCTGTTTTGATCGATGCTCCTTCGCTTTTGAGGTTATTTTTCCCACGCTGAAGATTCCAAAAGTTTTGGCCTGCTTTTTGCTGATTAATCCTCACATTATAAACTTTTTCGGTAACACGTTTACCTTTCCAAAAAAATTTATTCTGTTTTTCTTTCGGCATAACTGATTTATTCACATTTAACGAAAATAAACACACAAAACGCGTTTCTCCCACTGCTACAGCTGATCAATGGTCTGTTAGTAAGGCGACGCTCTGAACCCCCACTTGTACAGACTCGCACACACAAACGAAAGGCAATGTTGCTAGATCATATACTACTTGAGTAGAATAGTTTTATGCATGCTTTATAACTACTGCGCTACCTGTACAACTCCCTTAAGGATGTGCCGGCGTGCATTTTTCTTGAATTGATTCGCAAGTGCGGAGGGCTTATTGAAGGCAGCTCAGTTTCGGCAGCCCTGAAAATGAGCGAGAATGCAAAAAAGCTCGAAAGCAAGGAAGGGAAGAAGAACAAGTGAACGAACGAACTTGAGCCCTGTAGAGATAAGTATCGAACTGAGTAACTCTGCTATACGTAACCATCCCAACCTCGTTTCTACGTTGTTCAGCTTCTATTCGACTGTTCTTCCCCTCACCTTCCACCCGCGTTCTACAAGATTTCGCTCAATCCCGAATATAATTACGAATGTGTTATCAACCGCGCCAAAAATCTGTACTGTGATTGATCGAAAACTCTGCATATGTCTATTCTGATTTAGTTCAAGAAAACGACGTCTAAAGCGCATAATCAGATAAATTTTATGTTGATGTCTCCCCCTGTCCGTGCAATTTTCAGCATGAATTTACAATGGCTTGTAGGCAGATGCGCGGTAATACTTGGCGTTGCTCGTATCGTCACGAAAACGGGTTTTCCGATTGTCTTGTTACCGCTTTCCGCGTACGGAGGGAGTCGTTTTATCGACGGCTGGATAGAGTTCGAATTCATAGGTAACGAACTTTTATATTATTTTATGTAATCGAATTAAATATGTGTATACATTTTTTTCTTTATTCACTTACCCATTAAGGGTGTATTATCTGAAATTAAATCCATACATTTTACGCATAATGTATTCTTCTACGGTAAGTACAATAAGAGAATATCAAATAATGCATACTATATTTATTACCAAAGTGATAAACATTACAGCTTGTTTGTTGATTTATTTTAAGGGACATAAAATCTTTGGTCTTATTTTGTGATTCTAAAGTATAGAATAATTTTTTCGTTGCATTTCAACGTTATAAATTCAAATTACTCCCAAGAAAATATAAAACAATGTGAAAACACTTTAAATTCATGAAAAACTGGAAACATCTAAACAACGCTAATCACATAGCTTGCTGACAGTCACTGAGCATTTAATGCGTACAAGTATAGTATATGTTAGCTTTCATAGCTCGGTTGTCGGTATCTCCTCAGATAGTTTAACCCTATCGCCCAAACACCGCAAGCATGAATTTACTAATGCTTCGATACATCGTGACGTGAATGTTATATATCAGGAGAGATGCCGCTGTCGCAGTCGCTGCCGAGATTGGCCGAAGATTCCCGAGCTTGTGTCGTAGTACAGAGAATACGCCGCCACGGCTCCGACTCATGCAGCTGAATACACACTCGATCGCTAACATGAAAGAAGAGCGGCAGCAGCGCCACCGTCGCTGCTGACCAAACTGCCGTGGAGTAGGGATAAGGGGAAGCACGTAGAGATAAAAAACGCTCCTATATTCACGAGCGGGAGACGGATTGCGCGCTCCCACCTTTCGTCTTCCCCTACTCCCTACCGTTATCGGTGATCTCCTTCGCCCTACTACTACTCTCCAGTGTTTCCCCTGCGCCCCTTCTTCGACTCTTCTCCCTCTATATATCTCTCTTACTCTCTCTGAGTATATCGCGCCCCTTTCCCCACTCTGGTATGCCGAGCTTCCTCTTCCTCTCCTCAATTCGGTCGCGCTCCCTCTCTTCTTATTTACTCTGCTTTATACTTGTTACGTTTCTTCTCTCTTTCTCACTGATGGGGGAGAGGGAGAGAGCGGGGAACAGAAAGCGCGTCGTCTCTGTTATTTAAGCTGTTTCACTCGCGCACTGCTCCCCAGCCGTCTTTCTCTTGTTAACGTTCTCAACGGCGAGCCACCCCTCGCTCTCTCTTCTCCCCATCACTGAGCCCACGTTGTTTTTCTGAGCCTCTATCTCTGTCTCACTTCCTCCTCGTCTCCTCACACTCATTCACTCAGCCAGCGTTCCATAGTCTTATTTGCGTTGTTTTTTCTCGAAGCTACTTCCTTCTCTCCCCCCTTCACCTTGTCTCTCTCTCTCCCTCTCTCTCTCTCTCTCTCTCTCTCTCTCTCTCTCTCTCTCTAATACAGCTTCCTCGAGACGCCTCCGTACATTTCTTCCTCACGCACACATGCGCCTTCTGTGCGAATCCCTCTGGGGATATAATGCATGCTCGCAACGCTAGCATATTTATGTGGAAAAAATGTGAACGTTCTCACAATCCATGCGAAGCTTCAGTAGTGTGCGCCTGCGCCATCTGATCAGTTCCGAAGTCTATATTATGCGCTTCGAAAATAAGAACGGGGCGAACGAGCAACTATACACATAAGTTAAAGCCAAAGCCGATAACAACGGCCGAGTAAGTTGCTCGTGCGCAAATGTTCGCCATTTTGATTTTCATGTGTACGCGCGCGCTTCCGCGGCTCTCTATGCTTTTCGGAGTGACACGCCTCGGTATAGCTGCGAGAGAGTAAGAGAGATAGGTATATATATATATATATATATATATATATATATATATATATACAGAGAGAGAGAGAGAGAGAGAGAGAGAGAGAGAGAGAGAGAGAGAGCGGGTTATATCCACATATATACCCAGCGCAGCAAAAAGCGTGGTGTGCAGCGAACACAAACACACGCGGAGAGAGGGAGGGGAAAAGTCAGGGGAAGACTCGGAGCGCGAGGTTCACGTGCTCCTACGCTGCGCCCGTATCCGCGCGCTCACTTGTGTGTGTGTGTGTATCCATGTACTTGCGCATGTGTGCGAAAGAGGAAACACGCGCGTTTTTACGTTCTCGAAGAGCGAGCGCGCGCGTGCGACCATTCGTTCACGTTCAACAACACGGCTGGCTATAGGGTCCATAACGCTCTTGCAGTAGAAAGAGATAGACGGCGGCCAGCCAAGTTCGACGGAGAAACAAAGAAGAGGCTCGGCGGCAGAGACTGGCTGGAGAGAGCGAGCGCGAGGCGAACTCGCGGCAGTGTGCCCGTGCTCCAAGCTACTCTTCGCGTACACAGTACTGCGCGCATCGTTACAGTCTTGTTCTGTCTCGCTCTTTATACACGCGGCATGCATATTATAGACCTATAGGTGGCTATTCGACTGCGTGTGCATCGCTCCCCTCGCCCACGTGACACGGAGGGGGCAAAGACGGAAGACGTTCGCGAGAAAGAGTGAGAGTGAGAGAGAGAGAGAGAGAGAGAGAGAGAAAGCGGGTTGTTTGTGTTGTGGCGGTTGGCGAGTGTATAGGTAGTGGCCCCGAGTGCGCGCGCGCGCCCTATCCGCGACTTGCAGTCCGCAAAGCTGGCGTTGGCTGGATCTCCACTTCGACGGTGAGCCTCGTGTGCGCATGTGTTTACATTCAGTTTTTCCGGCTTTCCCGCATCGCTTTCGCGATACGCTAGCCGAAAATCGTGGCAAACAATTCCGCGCCTCTACGAGGGAGGAATTTATTTCCCGTCTGGACTGGAGGAAGGGAGAAACTGCTGGATCAAAACAAACGCTCTCGTGTGCGTGCTCGCTTTTCGCAGGTATTCGCGCGTGTCAGAGAGGAGTATCGTCGATTCGGACTAAATGGCTGTAGTGTGAGTAAAGCATTTAATGGGACAAATGCGTTTGTTGTTGAGAAGGAGCGCGTAAACTCGAAATTCAAGTGGAATCTCCTGCTATTACGGTGCTCAATGTTTCACGGCTTATGATAGCACTGTTATCACTGTCCGTAAGTTTGCATCGATGATTTCGAACGTTTTTATTGATTTAACGGTTATCTATCTGGTGCTGCCACATGAAATGAAGCAACGACATTTTTAGTTCTCGATAATTGACCTTTTTGAAAGTTTGACCAACACTGCAGCTTTACACTCCTGATGTCGTTGTTTTGACATTCGTATAATTGTCAAGCTTTTATCTGTTGCGGAAAACGGTGACAGAATTTTTCTTTTCTTATTTGAAGGTTAGGTCAACTGCCGCCACATTTACATTTGACTTCGAATCTGAGCTGTTTACGTAGCTTCGCGTGCTCTAGGGTGAGTCTAAATCCATGCAGAAATGTTTCCTTTCCGAGAATCTTAAATGTTTTTGCGAACCCGTGAAACTTTCCACTCGTCATCGTTATTCTATATAAACCAGAATGTTCTTAACAAACGATAACTAAATACTTTCACCTTAGACGTGTAATTTTAATAGGTATATGTTGCAAGTTATAAAGGATATTCTAAGATAACCAAATTAAATTATCATTTATTACGATTCTTATAAACTACAGTTTCGCGTTGCACGACCAATTTTGATTAAAAAAATACATTGTATTTGCTACACAATACAGTAATAAGCAAATATTCTATTTATAGGGATTTACATGTTATGTAAAGGGTTTGGGTGAATGCCCCATTGATCGCATATAGACACGTATTTACCAGGTATTTTTATGCTGTTATCTCTTACAATATGCAACGTCGACGAATAAATTATAGCGTTATATGACAAAATATCATACTTTGCGAAAGTTTTGTAGGCGCATCGTCTGTTTTTATAATTTCGAATAATCAAGCACATCTTGATGGATATAAATAATCCTGATGATTTTCACGAGTGATAAAAAAGACGTACAATAAAAATTGAAAAAATAAATGTTTTCTTTTCGTTGGACGAATAGGTTATAGTTCGATCTTTGTTTCGCTCTATTTAAAATAAATTGAGTGTACTTTGCTTTTGCATAACATCACCAACATTTTTTCATTTATACGATACCATTCATTGTTGCGACACAATAGTAACATTTTAGCGAGACTTTAGAATTTGTAATCATATTACGTCTGTACAAAGTGGCTAAATCTAAATACATGAATGCATTGAATTTCGTAGAAAGTGTATTGAAGCATAGAAAAGCGTCAACGTGCATAACCTTAAAACTGTACAAAACTTTAATATAATGATAAAAAGCCGATTCCACGGTCTTGGATTGACTATTCGTGACGAACTAAATTGATCCGTTATTGATACGACGATAAAAACAACGACCAAACGAAGAAATATTTACTAGGATTACAGTGTTTTCCAAAGTGAGTGCGTTATCGCTATGCTTCATTCTACCCTTTTAGCTGTATTTTATTTACTTTTTCACTACTTCAACGAATTCTCCAATAAAATAAAGTTATTTTACGTACGTACAGACATTTATAACCTTCAAAGGCAATCAACTTTGCATCAATCATGACACAAAAAAATATAACAAAAAAACCAAAACACAGTATCCTACTGGAAAAAAATTCCGCAAAAAAAGAATTTGAAGAGTCATGTTTTTCGAGAGAACAACACGACTGAGATGACTAATACAGATACTTGATTAGAAGCGGGTGTACTTCATTGAAGCATGGCTTCTGAGTATTAGTAATACCTTTATAAGGATATATTTATATTTTGGAACATTTTTGTCCATAAAGAAAAAATCATTTATTCTTTGTATATGTTATCATTTCAGATTCTCGTATCGAAATACACGCATAATTCCAATTGGTAGGTTTCGTGAACTATGAAAAAGTGCTGTAAATCAAATCACGCCATTCATTAGAATTTTTGGTTTCGTTTATAACCAGATGTAGCAGGTATAATACGGTGCTATTTGGATTCTCGTATTTCGTATGCGTCACCTGTGGAACTTACTGCTTTAAATAAAATACCTGGTCGTGAATTAAATCAACAAAGGTATTTCGTACGAATTTTAAACTAACAACATCATCTATAGTTTAATTTCCTTCGTAGTTTTCCGTATTTGCCTTATTTCTCATTTGCTCTTTAGTCGCAAAGCTGATGCCTTCGTCGAACCGCTTCTTCGAAATGAGAACCCTCCACTTGCCATGTGCGTCACCGAATGAAAAAAAGAGCAGGAAAAATTTTTGCTCCTACTTCTTTTCCATCTTGCGTTCTTTTAACGTACACATTCAAACCGCAGCTATTGGAGGATGAAAGCGTTCATGTACACGATTCGCAATACTGTGTAGGTAGGATGGACATTTTTTTTTATTTAAGCTAAAGAGTTCATCGCGCTGTTTCCACCGGATGATTAAACGAATCCCAGAGAGGCTTGTAGGCTTCTGCTTTATCGTCCGAAATAATATTTTGCTGCCAATAACAAAGCATATGCTCGGTTTTCCGTTTACCGGCGTTAAAATTCAAATTGAATGTATTGTTTTTTAATATCGTGGTTCTTGAAGCCCTAAAAGTACAGTGCGATAATTATATCTTGGTAAACTCGTTTCCTAGGTCGCAATTGTTCGTGATAAGCAACATTCGATCGTCATTGTTTAATGTATACAGAAAACATTTTAAAGAGCCAGCCAAGAACCAAGCCAATGATCGTTTATTTCACCATTCAATTTGAAAGGAAATTAGTGTCTTCAAGGTAAATTTCTTTGTCTCTCTCTCTCTCTCTCTCTCTCTCTCTCTCTCTCTCTCTCTCTCT
>QLSS01000022.1:1039305-1104776 GCA_024372645.1 Trichomalopsis sarcophagae | reverse complement strand
CTCTCTCTCTCTCTCTCTCTCTCTCTCTCTCTCTCTCTCTCTCTCTCAAAGTCAGTACAAATGACTTTTTTGTAATGGCGCCATAAAATGAGCCGAGTTTCTCTTTTGTTTTCCATGTTTGCGAAAAAGAGAGAAGTGCAAAAAGTCAGAATAGAATTATTGTTGCAGGCGCTCGTGACGCAAGCAAAGTTTTGTAATCCAGCCATAGGGAACATTTTTTGCCCAAACATTTGCTCAACGTCTGGATCAATTTATAACGGCAGTGGCTCTTGAGAAACAGCGGCGAGATTGTGATAAAATTTTCTACGCCGGAAAAGCCTTTATCAAAATTTTGAGCTCGCGCCACGCGGCGCCGCGAGACTCGCTCGGCGTGAACATTAACTCAGCATAAAATTTTTAATCAATATAAAACCGTATTGAACCTGTCGTCGTGCGCGTTTGCCTATACACACGTAGTGTACACACGAACACACGGAGGCGCTCGCAGGTCGTCGCCTGTGTCAAGCGGCAAGAAGTCTCTGTCAGAATTCATTTATTTTTCCTCGCATTTTTAATTATGAAAAATTTCTCGACGCTTATAGTTCTTTTCGTTGACGCTCCCGCTAATAAAACGCGCGAACCAGGCCGCGTTCAACGTCATGTGTACAAGCGCGAGTTTCTACGCGCGTTTATTAATCGATAGATAAGGCATCCAACGAGTAGACAACATCAAATGATGTGGAGGCGAAAAAAAATTTAGAAAAAAAACCGATGAAAGTTCGCTCGCAACGCGCGGGGAAAAAGAAAGGAGCTGAAAAGTAGGGAAACAGGCGAGATCGCGCACCAGTAGTACTCTGCGCGTGCGACACTATATGCGGGAAAAATAGGCGTATACTTTTTCTCAAAGTGCAACGTGCAGTAGCCGCGGTGCCGAGTTGCGTGATTAAAGGAAAATATCTGCGGCGGCGACGGCATGTGCGCGCGAGTCGACGAGCTTTTCCATGATGGCTATAGTATACATATCCATAGGCGGAAGAGTGGGAGACGGGCCGATGCTGCAGACGACAGTATAGCGAGTGAGAAAGAGAGAGAGAGAGAGAGAGAGAGAGAGAGAGAGAGAGAGAGAGAGAGAGAGAGAGAGAGAGAGAGAGAGAGAGAGAGAGAGAGAGAGAGAGAGAGAGGTGAAAGCGGTTGTTTACATCGCGAGCCGCAGTCTCGAGGAGCGCAAGAGAGATAGGGAGACAGAATGAGAACGCGCGCCGGTAAAATGCTTTCGCGGATCTGCATGTTATTCGTTCGTTGCGTTATCGAAATACGTCGTGGGGTAGCTTATCGTTCTTGTTGTTGCTGTCGTTAGCTTTGCAGTTTTTTGTCTTGACGCGACTATGGAGTCTAAAAGTAATTGTAATCTTACGTTGCTGTACGTCCGAGAGACGTGTTAGCTTCCACTGATTATACACTGTCAAACTGATGTCCTTGTAGCCAAACATCGCGCGTGCCGCCTTGTTGGTCAATTGTAAATCAGGGAATTCAGTTTTAAATAACAGTATAGCATTATGGTTGATGGGAGAAAAAAATAGTAAATAGAGTGCGACTTTTCTCGTAAATCGTCGCATTATCGCACGCGCGAAATCCGCGCATACATAAAGTTACAAATTTTTTCCAGCGTCCCATTAGAAGGTGCATAATATATCCCTTACACTCGGCGGCGCGCAGTTTCTCCCGCGTTTCCCGCTGTTTATTTTCGACGGGCGCTCTCGCTGTAAAAATGAAAATTTATTAATTTGATACACGCTCGCAGCGCGCCTTGGAGAATAATATAGCACGCGAAGATCCAGGCCGAGGGAGAAAAGATAATTGTGGCGCGGCTATACGCTTATGTAAACATAATACCCGATGCGCGAGTCCGAAATTTCCGTAACAGGATCCGCTCGCGCGAGCTTTCTTTTTTCACGCGCGCGGACTGATGTGAATTTTATGTTCGTCGCCAAAAGTTCTTCCTCTTCGAGTCATTCGGCGTCCTTTCCTTTCACTCGGAAAATTTTTTTCACAGCCGTCTGATCCGGCGTCGGTGAAAAGTATATTTTTTCTCTCCAGACGGAAAATGAAAGTATAGGAACTGCGCTCTTCACTTTCTTGTTCACCAAGTCGAAAAATCTTCTTCGGGAGCAAATAGTCGCTCCCTGCGAAGACTATTAGGAACAAACCAAAAAAGAACTTGATATTTGTTTTTCTTTTAAAAATAATGGAAGAATAATGAAACTCACGCATTCGTGGTCTTTCCTTCAGCGAACGAACTCAATTGGTATATACGATATCTTATCGATTCCGCTTTGATACATGTGTTTCATTACGTACACGACTTCGATTCATACTCAATTTGAACGCGCCTCGCGATGACGTACTCGAACGTATGACATTTTAAAATAATAAAAATCGTGCATCGCATCGGTAATCTTACTCAGGATGTCTTTCTTTTGCCCAGCAGCACATTAATGGCAACCGTCCACGATGTCGGCATTAAAATAATGCAAGTTTTTGTCATTTCATGAAAACACAATAGAGCAGGATGTACTCGAAAACGCATAAATAAGAGATAACCACCCGAACGGCTTTCTTGACCATTATGGGATGACGGTCTAATAAGCGACAGCGGGAAATGCACCGGCGAGAATAAGAAATTCCCGTATAAATATATTTACAGGGAAAATGAGAAGAGAGAAACAAAAAAGAAGGCCGGCGGCAGGCTTTTTTGACGATTAAATCCATCGGAAAAGAGAGTGCCAGAGCTCTCCGACGCAGGAAGTGCTTCCAATTTACAATCTTGTTATCAAAACGTTTATCATTACAATTATTATTATGATCATCGCTCGAAGCAAATCTCCGCGCTCGGAATGCGCGCAATAAACTTTCTTTTCGCCGTGCGGGACTGCAAAATGAAAAAGCGGCAGGGGAAGTGGAGGAAGGTATAAGAGCGAGAGAGTGCGGAGGATAGAGAACACTGTGCGCGCACTTAATGGGCGTTTCGCGAAATAAGATCGCGCAGAAATGCCGTTTCCAGGGAGAACCGACGCTCGGAAGTGTGTCGTAGCGTAGCTGAGCCTCTCCGCGCTACTCGCAATAACCTGCTGATTGTGCGGATTCGGGCCGCGCGCTTGTATTTTTTCCCCTTTCGGCTCAGCGTTCGAGGAATTTTAATTTAATCAACTGGAATTCGGCGTCTCGGCGCTTTTTTCTCCTTGCCGCGTCGCCGTTCTCGAAAAAAGCAACCTTCGACGCAGCCGTCGTCCGAGATGCAATTCGTCGCCTGTTCCGCTGTTCGGTCTGCTTTCGCGCACTCCGAGAATTTTCCTCTGGCCGTTTGAAAAATTTCGGTCCGGCCGCTTCGACGATATTAAAGCGCCTCTCGTAAATCAGGCGTTCTAGAGTCGCATAACGAGGATTTTTCATTATCTGTCAGAGCACACGTCGCGAGAGATTATACGCGGCCATTAATGCGTCCTGCGCGCAAGTGATCGTAAAACCGGAGGGTAAATTTCACTTTCCACTGCCGGCGTAAAATTTTTTTGAGAAAATTGCCGGCAAGCCGCTCTATCAACGCCGCGCGTATAACGCGCTTTTTGTCCGATGCGAGCCACTCGTCCTTCTCCTTGCTCAATAACCATCGCGGATGATCGAAAAAACATGGGCGCTGTCGCAACCGAAAATATTTATGCAAATTCCGTGTCAGACGCGGCGTAACACAGTCGCGAGCACTTCGCGTAAGGTCGAGTCCATGGAGTCGTCCGCGTTGAATTACGAAAATGAATGGGCAGTCTGATGGCGGGCGCGGCCGATCGAGAAATGTGGACATCACGTCTTGCAGTCGCCGTAACCGCGGCGCTCGCCACCTCCATCTGACCGCGCCGTCTGCCACCTGTCTGCAGGGACGTTGCTCTCTCGCTCTCGTGCCTGTGCCGCGGAGAGACGAGCGAGGAGGGGCCGGCTACATACAAATAACAACAACATACAACATGCCGCTTTTCCAGGCAAACGCGGCGGCGATGACACGACGGATCTGTTGCGCTGTGCGTGTAAACGCTTCGTTTGTCAATTTCAACTCCGGACGCTATAGCGCTCGTGCATTTTTTATGGGACCGATCGGCGGGCTATGATACGCGCACGCGAGTCGCTCTCTCGTCAGCGTTATGCGTATACCGTATACTATGCATTGCGCGAACAATCTCGATGGGGATTTTCGAAGGAATGTCGCGGCTAGCTCGGAATTCGCACACGCCTACTCGAGTGATTCGACGATCAGGGTCGCTTTTCTCTCGGCGCTGCCGCAGTCGATAAGAGAGGGCTTATGAAATTGTTTATTTCGCTCTCGTTATTGATCGGTACACGAACGACTGCTACTCTCGAAATATATTATTATACTTAGTTTCATAAGATGCTAAATTAAGCTGTTGTTGAAAGTCCGCACCGGAATGCGATTGGAAAGTGCTCCCAATTGACATTGGAGTAGTATCCAAATGACTTACGTAAACTTTAATCAATTTTGCGTTAACGTATGGCTACGCTACCGATTTCGACTGTTTGAAAAGTTCTGAATAGCCGTTACGCAAACCAGGCGTAATTTTGGCATTGCCTTTGTCTCAAGAAATTCCGCTCGAAGAAACGAAAGCTTGTCTTTTTCCATTTCGAGCTGATTACAGTCGGCGCCGCATTTTGATTGCAAGCGTCTACTTTCAATTCAAAATCAATGACCCAAAAACCTTCGATAATCCATTCTCATACAAATATCCCGTAGACTAGTTCTATATATTTAGGCCGTCGTTATTTGAAAGCAATTCGTCGGATTAAAAAAAGCTTGCATTCAAAATCAAGGAGTCGGAAAAAATTTTCGCGGATCAATGTCGACGGCGCTCCATAGTCATACCTCTTGTTGGATTTTCCATTTTGAATTATGGGCACTGCGTATAATTTCAACCTCATTCGAGTGCGCGCGCCAGTAGCTGTCTCTCCAATAGCAGCTATTAGCATCAAGTTTTTCAACAACTGTTACTTTGTGCAGCGAACTGAATTGCTAACTGAAACGAAAATGTAAATTTTAAATATGCTCTGTCGACGTTAATTTGCAGTTTTACTGATGACCCTGCGGCAAGTCGAGTTTCCAAGCAATCATTAAAAACACTACCCCCTAGCATTTATAGTCGGGGCAACCACGAGGGTATCGCACGATATGAAACTTTAGAAATCATTTTTTTAAATCGTCGTTCAGCGCTGCGTTTCATGACGTGGAACTCCTGTTTACAACTTTATTCCGATGGATCTTCCGAGACTTAAAGCTTTCCCATCAAGTTTTGTTCGGACTTGATGTAAAAACGAGTATTTGGAAAATTTCTGAAAAGACAATCAAGAAAGCACTGTTAGTTTTGCACAAACTAATGAAAAATTTTCTTCGGAGAGTCTAATAACGTAAGAGTCTATTATATACGCGACTCGCGTTTGAATAGAGCAGAGGCAAAGCAATTGGCTAAAACCCTCAATCACTTCATTACACGGTACTTGTTTCCGCGGCTAGCTCTGTGAAATTGTCTTGTCGACGAGGACGCATTTGCTCGTCCAACAAGTTTGCCGCGAAAAGCCCGCAATTTTCTAAAGCAAGCACTGACGATCTTTGAAAATTGACTACTCGCATAGCAAGTGCATTGAAAATACAGTTACGTGTCTGGTGTGCTCGAGATGAAACGTTATGAGCATGATTTGACGAAAACATTAACCCACTAAATAGAAGATCGGATTCCATATTTCCAGCTCCACTCACAAAAGTTGGCGAGTACAAGCTCTTATACACAAAGTACGATACGGCTACACTGTGCTAGCGTTCCACAATTAAACTGCGGATTCCTCAAGTGCAGGCTTTGCGAAGGCAGAATTTTCAACGGGACAAGCGGTAAAAATATGTTGGCTCGGGGCGGGAGGGGGGGGTGGGAGGAGAGCGTTTCAAGAAAGTGCAAAGAAGAAGAGGAAGGAGGGGGTTGGCGGTGGCTGAGGCCAAGCGGCGATCGATAATTGCAAGCGGCTCGGTCAAAAGTTGGCGCGAACTGTAGTCGCAATTCCATATTTTATACTTCTCGCGGGCAATTTTACAAAGTGCAATTTACCATTCACGACGTATTTACTTCCCTCGGACGCCGGGGAGCAGCTCTATGTCGCGCTGCACAGACTGCCGTGCGCCAGCAATTGCTGCCTTCTTTCGGCGAGTATAGTACATGGGAGATTCTGTACAAAAAAACATTATAATTTAGTTTAGAGAGAAAGAGATAGAGTGCTTCAGTTTTTATGCTCTTCGTGAAGGTATAATGGCAGCGCTTGCGCTTAATTTTTACTTACTCCAGTTCTTCAACGCTGAATATTTTTTGCTTCGAATTGAAGTGGAGCTGGGGTGAAAAAAGACAAGCAGGGGCTGAGCGAGAAGCGTCGCTCGTATGCGCGAACGCACGCACCGCGTGAAAAAAATATAAAACGGGGAATAAAAGAAGCGCAGACGAGAATGATATAATGACACGGTGGGGGACATCAAAGGGAATCATTTTAAACTTTACAGCGTAGCAAAGTTTTAAAATGCGCGCAGATGTTGTACACAGTCGCGCGTGTACACTATATACACAGTCTCGATGAAATGCATCAAGTTTTCAGTGGAAAAAAACGGCAAGAAGGGGGCTTCGCCGCAGCCGCGAGGAGAAAAATAAAATGTATTCAACGCGCCTAATGAGACTTTGCGAGAGTTGACCCCTCCGATGATCATGTTTGGCGGCATCATTTCTGAATACTAAAATAGCTCTTGTTATTTATTATTTATGGACGCGCGGAGCTGCTACTTGAAGTTTTTAAATTTGAATTTTAAAGCGTCACTCAAAATTGCATTTCAAGTTTAATTATAGGGACTTCTTCTCCGCGAATTCAAATTTAAAAAGTTTCCTTCGGCGCGAGTGTAGAAGAAAAAATTGATATCCAACCTCATGGTTCACGTGCTTCGGCCGCACATCCCAAGCCAAAAATCTGAGGACCATCGCGAATCTCCGTTCGACCCCCTTATCGGATCACGATTTTTATTGCTCGAATAACGTGAGCGGGTGGACTCGTCTAAAGTGCACAGTCGGTGCGAGATCACGTCAATATTTAACCTCACAACCGTGGCGTTTTCGTTAAAACTAAAATAACATATAAAAACGAACGGGCGAGCGCGCGCTCGTTTGCATTGTTTCGTCCACTCTTTATATTTTCTATCTATTAGCGTATTTTGTTTCTCGCTTGAAACAAATTTTTTTTCCCTATCCGCGGCGCGCGAGCGCTCGAAGTTTCCGGCGAGCTCGATGAAATATGTTGGAATAACAAAATAACGCGCCGCGGCTTATGAATATTTTTCAAACCGCAAAACACAGACTGGCGGGCAGGCGTCACATCACAAAACGCGCTTATCCGCGGCCGATAAAAAAATGTGCACACGCGAGAAATGCGCGAAATCCCGAGCGCGCGCTTATGATTTTCATTGTGGCCGGGCTCTTCTCTCTGCGGGTGCGTCGATGCCGCAGCGGCAGCAGCAGCAGTTTCCAATTTCCTTTCAGCTCTGTATGGAACGCGAGAGGCATTTGCATTGCCGCTGCGCCGCGAGACAGTCAACTTCTCGAGGCTGCTCATCGCTGCGGCATTTCAGCGCTTTTACCCTTTGTTGACCTGGGTCGCGATATCGCGAACAACCACGGCCGCAAAAGTTAACGAGCTAATGTATAACTTTCAGGATCTAACGAGAATTTCGTTTGCGGCGCGTTGCATTGTTTCTCAGGCCGCTGAAGCGGAAAGTTCCTCGAATCAAAGTCTCCTTTTCCCTCAAATTTTGTATGTATGCTTCGACTGTTCATCCCAATGCCGATATCTCAATGTTACCTAGAATTAATTTTAATTTTTGATACCGTACGCTCTTATAAACAAGCTTCCACAGCCCAAAGTATAGCAGATGACATCGCAACTTGAGTCCAAAAACTAAAAACTTACGTCCGGCTAAACGACTTGAATCCGTGCAAAAACTTCTTACAATGATAATTTTACAGGACAAGATGAGCGGTGTCAATTTTTAATATTGAAATGATCTATAAAGCAGGTAATATAGCTGTAATATTTGCCTTCCGCGAATTTTTGTCAGAGTGCGCATAATAAAGCAGAATTCTCTTAAATTCGTTTGACTGCATCAAATGTAATAGGTGTTTTGATCAAGAATTCGATGGGTCGACATACTACTTACTCACTCCTAGATCTTCGGCGCGTTCGGCACCCATGACCAAACTTTGCTTTTGTCCGAAGCCTCTGGTACAATCCCTCCGTAATCAAGTCGTTGTCTGTACTATGATCTATTATACCCGTGTGTACGGATGCAACTGCTCTAGATTGAGCTACGCCTTTTGAACTCGCGCCTCGTCGTCAGCTTCATAGGCGAACTTTCAGGCGGATTATCGGCTGGTGGCAGTTACTTACACGCGTGTTTACAGGCTTGCGATGCGTATCGACGGCTGCGCGAAAGCGAAAGCGAGGCAAAAGAGGAAGAAAGGTCGCTCGTTGCTCGCGCGCGTGGGCGCGATAATTAACGCTATCTCGGGCGTCATCGAGCTGCCGGCGCACATGTAATTACCGGCGAGCGGCTTATTCGCCCGGTACGGCGCTAAACACGTGCGCCCGCCTCTCCTCCCGGCGCGTTCCGACTTTTTTTCTCCTCTTTTCGTCTACGCGGGCCCCTGTCTTGGATCGCTGCCGCTGAGTACTTGGATTGATTTGAGGCACTTTGCGTTCTGCATGCGAAAGATTATCAGCTTCTTGCTGCTGGTTTCGCAAAGAGTTGCTACTTATAGCATTAGGATCAGAAAGAAGAGTAAACGTTTGGAATAGATTGGTCGGATCACAACCGACCTTTTCTACTTTGACCACGTAGGAGGTAGAGCAATACGCTGCTTATTAATTGTCTGATTGAGATCAAATGACGAGTTTGAGTCTCTTTAGAACGATTACCATTAATCGTACAAAACCGCGTAACCGTGCATCATTGATATTGATTTTTTATGTGTTCTGTCTTCCAGTTTCGCGTTTGACTATACGAATATTGCACTGTGCAGATTCTGTGCTTTCCGCTGCTTTCGAATTCCCGAAGTTACGAAGATAATTACGAGTTGATGACGGATCGTCGATGCTGATTCGTAACTTTTTTTTCAATTAATAATCGCCCTGGTGTATACAAACATCAAGTTAAGTTATAAAACTGACTTAGAAAATGCCTATGGATCCTTTCGCAAGGAAAATACTGACCTTTATTCAATTGAAACAGTCGAATCAAAGTTTACAAAATCTAAATTTATACCTTTAATTTAAGCGCTGGTGCAGACCTAAAAATGGTTGCTTATAGGTAAACAGTATGTTATTTGTGCTCAAAGAGAGCTAAAAAACCACGAAAATGGAATAGGCCTAGAATAGTCGTGAGATTTCTATGATTTTTCACTTTTGTTAACTCAAAAAATCGTTTTACATGCTTAAATAAATGGTCATGAAATTACGGCCCTTGCACCCGGCAGACTGGTAGTTTTAAATGTTTTGAAAGTCATACTTCGTAACCATGTTGCTAGGGAGAAAAAGTTGATTGGAAAGTATTGTTTGCCGCATTTTTAAAACTGTCTAAAGAGTTTGAAGATTGAACTTTTAAAAAATGTCAAGTGTGGAACGCGTTGTAGCGCATAGGATTGCCACGGTAAATGTTTGATTTTTGAATGTAAGACTTTCAAACGCGAATGCCTTAAGGAAAGGTCGAAGAGAAACTGCGATCGATACATTTTGCAAATATTGTTAAAATCAACGGCAAAAAAAGTTAAACCAGCTCAAACGAAATTTCTGCACATATCAGCAAACAATTTTAATAATTTTCAGAAGTTTACAATATATACGTATGGTAATTATTGTGAATATCAATAGCGTTCCATACTGAGAGTCGCTTTTTTCATATCCAAAAAAATTAGCCTTAACACTTATTTTTGGCTTCAAGATTAAAAAATTCTTATGCAGGCATAAATATTGCATTGTGAAGTCAAAAATTTTTTTGTGCCAAATTTCCTCTAGGTGGATGCAAACAAAAAATTTAAGTACGCTCGCATGATATAATGCCTGTTATTGGTCAATTAAGCATTGCACAATTAATATATTCTAAAAAAGGTTGTACCTATGCGCATATAGTGTTGTTTGTTTTGATTAAGATTTTTTTTATCGCTATTGTTCCTGACTGTGCGTTCTATGGCTTCTAGCTATGAGTCTGTAGCAATTATGATGAGATTTAATTTTAAAAAATATCGAGAATCCTATCCGGATTAGATTATTTTTCTTTGCACAACTAAATGAAAATCGTTGGTATAAAACTTTATTAAAAACATTGATTTTATTTAATCGAAATGCAATACACGTACGTTAGTTTAGTTAGAATTTCAAACATCTACGTTCTTTGCTTAAAAAATTCACCCCAAAGCCTTAAAAAAATACACATCAGTGAGGACACAGAGGGGCATTCTTAAAAAAATATTTTGCTTCCCTCGGAGATGTTTCTCTTCTTTCCCCTTCGTTTTCTGCCGCGGAAAAGCTGTCGTCGCGGCGTCTAATAAAACGATAGTAAAAGAAAAAGAAAAAAAGGACACCCGAAGCCTCGCAAAATCCGTAGCTCCGAGTACGTTTGGCATTTGGAAATGTCGCGCGAACAAACAGTTGAAAGAAAAACATGAATTTCTGAAGCAGAAGGAGCGAAACTCTAGCGACTACAAGGTTCCTGGAAAATAAAAATTTCATTTTTGTCTGATCGAGTAAGAAGCAATAAATTTATTTTCTTGTAGTTTTTCTTCTTCACAACAATATTTATTTAGGTTATAGGTATACTTAGCCCGCATGTTTCTCGTCATATTTATGCGTTTTAGTGCAGATGTATTGTAATTTGTATAATACCGATGAAAAATCAAAAGCCGTTCAAAACAAAAGCGAAATTAAAAGTTTTTACAGGGATTCTCGAAAAGAACACAAGGGCCACAATCGTAGAACATTGAATAACTTTCAAAATTTTGTATTTTTTAAAACTGTTCGCTTAATCTTTTGAAATCCAGCTTTACACGCTGGAAGGTCGTTGAAAAAGTTACAGTTCTGCATCGATTTTATACGGCTCAAACGGTTTGCAGTTTTTTTTTACACAGGGTTTTACGCTCTAAAACTCAATCTCCGAGCTTGTGCATGTAACGCAGTAGAAGTATACGATTTGTTCGGTTTTCCGGAAAGCTCAGTTATCGAAAAAGTTTCTGTCGACTATGACGAATTTGTCTTTGTACTTTCAGTTTTTTTAAACAAAATTTCTAACGTTTTTCATCAGTTCTATTGAAAAAATATTGTTTTAACGAGTGCATATAAAGTAAATAAGAAATATGACAAAAATAGAATGGAAAGGGATGTTGTTTCGACGATAATGATGATGATGCAATGCATAAGGTAGCTCGAATATCAAAATCCAGGCTCTCCAGACGCTGTGTGCTACTTTCTCCGCACCGCGGAAAAAACAACTTCGAATTTCACTGCTGTTCCTTTTTTTGAAATCAAATGATTCATCGCCACCGTCTGCTGGTTCCAGTTGTTTTCGGTGTTGTGATATTATTTAATTAAAGTTTTCTCGGCAATGACGTGCATCACTCAGCTAACTTTAGCTCGTTTACAAGATAATCGCTTGGACTGGGCTGATTTCCCTAAACGTTTTTTGATCGCTTGAATCGAAACGTTCTCATGATTTGCGAATTTCACGAATCAATTTTAGATTTTCCGCCGGCAAAACATAAGCGCGGAGACGTGCAGTGCCACTTTCGAAAAGAAAGAACTATAGGAGAAAATGCAATTCATCGTCATGCAGAAGAAAATATTGAGAAACGAGATCCTATTGAAGCGTGGTTTCGAGAGAGTCCTGGGAACAAATCATCCATAGCATGATGCTTCGAAAACTTATTGATAATCTTTCAAAATTCGTCGCAGCGAATTTGACGCTTTTTCTGCATCAGAACGAGGTAGTGTCTCGCGAAAAATGTCGCAGTTGCTGAGCATCAATAATAATAGGTGCTGTTTCTCATATTTCTGAAAGACATTTTACGAGGAAGTATTTAAAAAACTATTTAAATCAATTCAAGCGTTCAAAAACAAATGACAATGATATTAAAGGGATGTTGTTGCTAAAGCTTCGCAAATCCGCCATGGGGCATTTTGTATTTCCAAACTTTTAGAAAAACATAAAGTTTTTCATTACAAGCTTTATTTAAAAAGTTATGCCCAACAGAAAAACAGTGTTTTTAGCGACGACATCCCCTTAAGTAGTATTTGATAAATCTTAACGCACATTATTCAATATTTCTGTGACACTGTTTATTGCTATTTTCAAATACAAACCACATTTTACCAAGCCATCCGATATTAATGAAACGTCGCAGATTTCAAATTGAGAATTGGTGTTTCTATTTCCTGTACCTAATTAAATAAAAAAATCTTTCCGGAAAATAAAAATCTCCCTACCTAAATGTTAAATTAACCATTACATTTTTTGGCATAACCCTGGTAGAAGAATTAGCTTAGGCGTTGGCTTGCTTAATAAGAATAATCTTATTTCTTTCGTTAAAAATAACCCAATTTTTAACCAATTTTAAGCTTATAATGAGTTAATATGCGCGTCGAATGCGATCATAACCTATATAAAGTGCAGCGAAAGAGACAATAAATCAGAGCTCCATAAATATTTATGGAAATAAGTCCAGTTTTGCTATTCGGGGGTTTTCGCGGTCGCAGAATACGAATATCGTGACGGCAACGCTCCCCGAGGTACCTGATGCCCAGGGTGGACGGTATCACGTCGTCTCCTGGAGTTTTGTGGGAATTTGAAATATAATTGGGCGAAACACGCGGTCACTCGGGAGTTTTTCGAGGTCGCTGAACACGAATATAGCGACAACAACACTCCCCTTGGTACCTGGTGCCCAGGGTGGGCAGTAGCAACGTCGTCTCCAAGAGTTTCACGGAAAATTAACAACTTTTTTGTCGTGACTCGTTGATTGGGGGTTTTCGAAGTCGCTGCACACGAATATAGCGACGGCAACGCTCCCTGAGGTACTTGGTGCCCAGGGTGGACAGTATCAACTTCATCTTCTGGAGTTTTATGGGAATTTAATAGTAATTAAGTGAAATACGTTACTCACGGATTTCTGAGGCCACTGAGAATGGATATGGTGCTATACACTGAGAGAAATACTATAATAAAAATTGTAAAAAATCTAGCAAATATTACTATGTTACATAGTAATCCAGAGACATACTCGAATTATAATAAATTTTACTATTTTACTATGTTACATAGTAAAATTTGTATATATACTAATTTTTACTATGTGACAATAATTTCTGATGTAAAAACATAACAATGTTTATTAATTTTATTGATCGTTGTTTTCGATAAATTGAAGAAAAAAGAAGTTCAACGCTTTCAGTTTTCTCTTGTAATTACTTCTTCTTGACCTTTCTACAGATATGATTTTATTACATTACATACATGATCAATTCACGCTTATCGCAACTTATTTTTTAACGCCAGTTTATTAATGTATACGCAAACCTATATAACCTAACTACGCACTCAACGCTAATCGCTTGTACTCACTATAGAAAGAATTTTCTCTTATATTGTAATCAACGAAATTCTTACCGCTTGCGAGCGATGAATTTCGGTACGCCATCTACATGAGATGTACGGAGTAGAATGCTAATGATTTAAAATCTGTAGGACATTTTAAAGGTAAGGATAAATAAATTTGTTGAAAATTGATTAATAAAAAAATATTTATTAAGAAAAATATTTATATCCAAACTTTAGAAATATAATAATATTCATCGGGTAATAATACAAGATTAGCAATATGTCGTTCGCAAAAATCTTCTTCTTCTACTATATCCCATTCAAAATGATTTAAGTCGTAAATTTTGAATGCTTATAGATGTTCATCATAAAAAGTAATAAACATATGCTTAGAATTGATAAATAATATTTTATGGGGCTCCGGGTAGCACTGCCTGGTTATTTGCAGCTTGCTGATTTAAAATTCTCCATGGTACTTCACCAGGTGGAACTGCTTGATTTTGAACAGTTGTGTAGCTGTCTGCAATTTTGGATCTGGCGGGTCTGACAGTTCTGCTTCAGCCGCAATGAGTAGTATCTAAACGAGATAAAAAAAAATGAAATTGTCTATCGACAGACAACTTGGATATAATTGTTGCATGCTATCATTTAACAGTTTACCTGTCGATCTACTCCTTCCATTTTTAGTAAAGATGATCACACAATACACGAAGCAATGCATACGAAACGTAACCTTATGAGGTATGAAAGGAAATGAGTTTAGAAAATATGCAAGCATGATACTATAAGCACGATAGAATAATGATACTAGATGAAATATCAAATAAATCAGTCACTCACACTTACATAAATTTCTTAGAAATGTAATGATTATCAATGAAACATAAAAAAGTGTACTTACAATTTGTTTTAATCGTCCAGCCACCGAGCACACAAACGACGTTGATATGCACTACCGATGACCGACGAAGCACACCGTGCGTCGTAGCGTAGGTGAATCTAACCTATATTCCGACTAGTCGTGTCGCTGCAGGACTACAATCAAAGAATGTATATTATGTGAAAGGTTGATCAGCCGCACATTGATCTAAATTATTGAACAGTAAAAATGTACTTACAGTTTATAATGATATGCCACTCGCAATAAACGCAGAGGCCACGTTTCACACCGGCGACGAGCGTTGTCGTTTGTGCACGCAATTCAGCTCGGGTACCTAACCTTATTTCACTACACTCGCTTAAGCGCCGCGACCGCCGAGCGGACACATCGGTAAATATTGTTCGAAACCTGAATACTTTTTAGTATGTTATATAGTAAAATATGTCAATATATTAATAAAATTTATATTATTTTTCAGTATATTTTGAAAAAATTTTGTTTGACTACTGCTAAGTATGATTTTTACTATATTATATATCAATTTTTCTTACATATAATAATATTGTAGAAAAAATCGTAGAAAAAATGAATAAATGTGTAATAACAATTATTGAAACTATAGTGAAATACGCCATAATGCGAGTATGTCCGTCCATTCCTATGTAATATAGTAATTTTTGCTAGGGTTATTATAATTTTTATTATAGTATTTCTCTCAGTGTACTTAAGATAATCCCAGGAGACGATGTTGATACTGTCTACCCTGTACACCAGGTACCTAGAAAGCGATTATCGTCACTTTACTCGTATTCAGTGACGTCAAAAACCCCCAATCAATGAGTCTCGACGAAATATGTCGTTATTTTCTGTGAAACTCCAGGAGACGACGTTGAAACTGCAAACCCTGGGCACCGGGTACCTCGAGGAGCATGGCCGTCGCTATATTCGTATTCAGCGACCTCGAAAACTCCCAATCAACGAGTCTCGACAAAAAAATGTTGTTAATTTTCCGTGAAACTCTAGGAGACGATGTTGATACTGCCCACCCTGGGCAGTATCAACCTCGAAACCCCCAAATAACGAGTTTCGACTAATTATGTTTCAAATTCTAACAAAACTCCAGGAGACGACATTAATACTGTTTACCTTGGGCACCCGGTACTTCTGAGAGTATTGCCGTCGTGATATTCGTGTTCAGCGACCCCAAAACTCCCCTAGTAACAAAACTGAACTTTCTTTCATCAATATTTACCACTTTTTTTTTGCTTTGTTGCATTATTATTTACATTTGAGGTTACGTATCTCTTCATTAAAAATAATATGGGCAAAAATATTATTATTCTTGCGTTAAAACGATGTCGCTGTTAGCCAATTATAACCCAATATTCTTGGCTTAGATGATCTAATTCGACACTTCCCTGGTAGAAACGTAAAGAACTGATTCGCCATCGGTTGGCCAAATCCGAACGACTTGGCCAACGGTTTAACCAACAGTTACCCTTAAATACTGCTTATTTCGTCACATTACAAGCGGTTCGGTTGGTAAACAGATGGTTTAATTTGAAATACTCGTTTAAGGTTAGATTTGATTTAGGAAACCTAGGTAGCGCGCTCCGTGGCTTTCGATGTGTAGATGTAAGTTCTTCTTGAAGATGACGAGCACGTTACTCGGGACTCTCGCTGACGATGACCAGGTGTTCATCGGGGAAAAAATGAAATCTATTTGGCGCGCTCCGTGGCTTTCGATATGCAGATGTAAGTTCTGTTTGAAGATGATGCGAGCACGTCACCCGTGTCTCGCGTAGACGATGTCTAGGTCTTCGACGAGAGAAAAATAATAAAATATAGGTAGCGAGCTCTGTGGGAATAATTACTATACAAGACTTCAAATAGTGTTTGAAAATATTGGAAAATTTTTTTAAAATTTCGGAAAATTTTGAAAATGTTTAAAATTTCCACAATTTCATATTTCACTAATAACTAGACTGGATATAGATTACTAGCCGCTGAGGTTCTCGGACACCTGGACATCGTCTACGAGACTCGCGGGTAACGTGTTCATCATCTTCGAGCAGAACTTACACCTACACACCGCAAACCACGAAGGGCATTACTAAGCCTAACATTTTTTCCCATAATAAACACCTGGACAACAATTTAGAGAGTTCCGGGTGACCTGAACAACACAGACGGTGAACATTCGTGTAGACATCAGGTGCTTAGCATATTCTATATATTTATTATAGGTATATCACAAACCGAAATTATAAATCACTATAATAGTATTAAAATTTCATAACCTTAAATTACTACACTGAAATTTGTCCTGAATCGTTGGTTAAATGTTGGCTAATATTCATGATAAGCGTTGGCCAACATTTTTAGCCAATTCTTAATTCACAGGCCATTTTGGTTAGTTTATTTTCTACCAGGGTTATAAGCTTATTTTTGGGTTAAAATTGGTTGCGATTTCTACCAGGGAAAATGTTGAAGCAATTTTGTCGAAAAACATTTCTTAATAATGCGAAATAATGCATAATCCATACAAAATAAGAACTCGCTTCCTAGTTTATCAACGCTCTTATCGAATGTTGATTGCAGATTTCTTCTTATTCTGCATACAAGCTTCAGAAGCGACAGCAGCAATCCACCACAATCACGGTGGCGGCTGAACCGCGCAAAAAGCAGCTCTAGCCGCTGAGAAAAAGGAAGAAGCAATCGCAGGAAGGTAGATAAAAGGTAGATAAAGCTTGCTCGCGAGAAATATACAAGTTCGTAATTTCGTTATCTTTCTTGCCTCTCGTTCATCGAGGAATCCTCGGCCGCGCTTGCGCTCAATCGAGATTTTTCCGCAGCGGCCAAATCAAACGGTATATGAGTAATTCTACGAAAAAAGTACACATCCCTGCCTCTGACATCGGAGAAAAAGATGTTCAATCACGCGCCTGGATCACTTTTTTCTAATTTCAAATGTTTAAAACGATGCAAAACCATTTTCCAACGCGCGAAAAGTACATTGTGTGACACCGTTTTATTGCTCACTCGACGAAAACTATAAGCCATGTTCAACAACTAGTCTAAAAAATACTGAAATATTTCTCTTTTCTCGGTATTTTCAAATTGCACGTAACTTTTGCATCATTTTTACCGGATTAAGCATCTTAACGATATTTGTTTAAATCGAAGCTTTTTGCGTCCTTATAGCCTACTTATATACCTCGTGCATATTCAGTATACATGCCGTTGAATGAAAACCGTGTCACAAAGTACTTTTTGCGCGTTGGAAATTGGTTTGATACTGTTTTAAACATTTAGAATTAAAAAAACAGTGACTCGAGTGCGTTCCTTAATTATTATTTTTTTTTTTCACAGCTTTCAGGATCAAAGATGTAAACTTTTTGCGTAGAATTTCTTATATATACTTTCATACACGGAGGAGCGAGAACCGGCGATGCCTACGAGGAGAAACCGATAGAGAGACCGAGCTGGAGATAGGAGCGAATCAAAGAGGGGAATTAATTTACATCGGAAAAGGGGAGGGTATATTTGATTCGGGAAATAAGTTTATTAAAGAAGTTTTTTTTTGCTCTCGCGCTCTCCTCTATTTTGTTGCTATGCAATCGGAATTCGCCGGCTGAATGTAATTGAATAAATAATTACGATAAGAAGTTTGACGCTCTGCGCGACCCCTCTTATTCGACTTCGCTTCCGCCCCGACTATATAACGCCGCGCTCTGCGCAGAGCAGCTTAATTACATCTACGTAACGTCGAATTCGATATCGCCGAATGCCGGGTGCAATTCAGTTTTCGAATAAAAAAAGCGGCAGAAATTTTCGAAAATCAAGCGTCGAATAAAGCTAGATTCTTTCCCCCGAATCAGATCTAGAATCGCGAATCGAGAAGGCTGCGCGCACTCGCGTAAAGAGGAACATCCTGCTTAGCGGTATACGGGTTCGCGGCAGTCGGCAATTCACATGATTAGATTATCCGCAGACGAGAAAATGATTTCCAATTCGCGCGCGAGGCGAAAAAGGCAGACGGAGAGAAAAAGAGAGGCTCCTTTCAAGCGGCTGCGAGGCATTGCGCACGTGTTTTCCCCGAAGAGCATAGCGCGAGGCGCGGAGGCTCGCGCGAACCGAAAAAGTGAGAAAGCCGAGCTGGCCGCGCTGAAGAAGAAAAAATGCTGCGAGTGGTAATTCTGCAGGTTTGACGGTTTCCCCCTCCATCAGCCGCTCGGCGAATCAATTTTGCACCGGTACTTCGATTTCCGCGCCAGGCTTATTGCCATTTCGCCAAAGATTTGATTTCTTATACATTTTGCCGCGAGTATCAAGGTTTTGCACGATCTGTTTTTAGCTTGAAGCTTGTGCGCAACGGATGTGTAACACTCAACGTCGAAGTTGGGAAACTGAAAACGTAAATTCATAACTGATTCTATTTATCTCTGTATTCTGTATTGGTGAAAGCTATTTGCTTGTACCTATCTAGACTACATAGAAAGTAGTTAGAGCGTGCAGCCATCATCTTCGATTCAACAATCGTAAAGTTCCAAAGGAGGTGACAGACCTTCGAGATATCGATTAGTCGACGTTTCTCTGATGCCGAGACACACAGGTATACATATATTGTCTTACGTACACTGTCATGAAAGTTTAGTTTCTTTCCATTGCAAGTATACTAAGTTCCCCAGGCTACTGAAAAGCACAGTGGGTTGTGAATCTCTGAAGCTTATAATCATCATTTTTTAAATAATTAAAAATTAAACGCGCTAAAAATTTTAGTTCAATTGTAGGCTGCATGTTCTCATGCTTGGCAAGAAAAAAGCGATTCGCTTTTGACGATTACTGCTACAATTTTTGTTCAAACCGAGCATTTCATTTATAAAATTTGGTTCACTAATACTTTATTCTTATCAACTATGTACCGAATCTTACCAAAATCGTTGGTTCATCAATGTAGCGTTTCTTTGGTTAAAAAAATAGAAGCTGCTAGATGCTCCGTCTAGTAAAGCAAAAGAGAAAACTCATCAGTCACACGTAAATTAGTCCAAATTGGGTCTCCTCTCAGCAGTAGCAAGTCGAAAGGCTCGTCGCGGCGCCGAATAATCAGAGGCTACTACTTCGCTTCCCTGCTTTTATCTACCCTCTAGAGTCCCTTATATTCACGTCGACTCTCGAGAGTGTGTGAGTTTGCGCGCATCAATAAGTCGACAATTTGCTCTAGTTAGACGTAACCGCGAGAAATTCATCATAATAAGCTGCTTCATTAAAACACTGGCGATAATGGCGAAGAGAAGTTTATCGATGTATGGATCGATTAAGGCTAAATCCAAGGCTAAATCAAGATCAAGTCACTTCGTTCCCAGAAAATTGCGCGCGCGATTATCTCTCGTTTTCGGCGATTCACTGTCGTGACTAATTAGCAATAAAAATTGGTGCTCTTGCGGTGCTTTTCGACTGGAAAATTGCGAAACGTACATTATTATCTAGGCGTAATGATCGTGCGTACTTGTGATAATTAACACCGATAAGGGGTGTGTAGAGTCCGTTTTAGATCCTCAACATTGATTGATTGATATTATGACACTTTTTTCTACATGCGTTATCATTTTGTTTGCAATGCATAAATTCCGCGATCCGGATTAAAAATATTATGAAAGTGTAATTATACAACAGAGCTCCGGCATTGCAACGCAGAATATTATTGGTATGAGCGGTAATTTATGCGTGCTATTTTATACCGTTAATGAAAACACCTGCGGTCAATACTTTTTCGGAGCATGTATTAAACATCGAAAGCTGCGCAAGTAACTGGATTTTAATTAGGATTCACGCTGCTTCAGAATCCATAACTCTAGATTTTATTTTCAAACGCGTCAGATCCGCGAAAGTCAAAACCCATAGATTTCGAAAATTTTATCCAAGATAGCTGCGTCGCGTAATAGTAAGTGTCTAAATTATTCAGAAAAAGCTATGCCAAGTTTACAGCTAAGCTAATAAGCGTTCTGCGAATCAAATTTTCAAAACGAAGCCTTAAGTATTGAGCGAGCTGGCCGGGTCAATATTGATAACAAGCGACGAGTTGTGTGGGACATTTATCTTATACGGTATATTTTTTTTTACTTGTAACATAGAAATACATTTTTGTAATTATGTGGACATAAGATAATATCCGCACGACTGTCGACCTGTAAATATGCACCCATTTTGCATTGTACACATTAAAAACTATACTATGCTGTCTTGCTCCCAATAGCAAGTAAAATCTTTGTACATACGAATCAACAATGGTGATATCTTGGAAACTTTTGAACATTGAACGTTTCTCTTTTTCCGCAACTTTGCGCGACAAATGGATTATGTAAAAATCGAGCGGTTGCGCACCGGGGGCGCAAAAAAAAATAAAGCCTCGCGCAGTACTGTCCGTTTTTCAAAATTGAAAATAGAGCGAAGTATTGAAATGTAGCGAGTCAGAAATGCGGAAGTTAATTGGATTTACATATAAATTGCTTTCCGATGATTCCTGCGTGCGTCGATTTCGAAAATTTGAGATAGAAAAATTTTCCGAATTCAAAACGCCGGCCGAAATGCAAATGCAATCAGGGATACGCGAAAATCTTTAGGGCCAATTTTCATGTAAATCCTCCGCGCATTTGACCGGCGACTTGCTTCCCGTGTCCCGTGAAAATTTGGCCGCGAGTTGAAATTCCTTCGGAGCAACATACGCGGGATTCGCAACTTTATAAGTCCAACGCATCGGCGAAGAAATCTCGATAAGGGGAAAAATGTGCGATTAAATCGCGAGGCCCATTTCGCCCTTGCCATTAATCCATTCGGAGCTAGGTAATGTTCGAGAGCGGCGTCATTTGCGAAATAAATTCCGCGAGCGCTCGTTTACTCTCTCGGCGCTTGCACCTTAACGAACAGCGCGTCTCAACGTATCATCAGAACAATTAAATTCTCGTAGCGTAAGAAGATGCGCGCATTACGCAGATAAATCAGCGCGCGCATTTTTCCATTCCCAGTATATGAAGCCGTGTGCAGCTGCTCGCGCGAATTAGCGCCCGGAGCGCTTCATCTTCCTGTCTTTTTGCGCGCGCGCGCCTCGATCGCAAGATCGCGTTTTTCGAATACGCGCGTACGTGTATCGCGGAAGGGAGAGAGGGAGACGGGGACTGGTGCGGGGAGGGAGCAGGCGGCAGGCTGAAAAGAAAAATAGACGGACACTGGACGGGGATGAGGTGGACTGGCGACGACGACGCTTTTCAGGAAATGATTGTGTTTGAACGTCGATTGAAAGGGGAAGAGCGGACGCGAGCCTTCGAGAGAACGTTTGAGCCCGGATATGATTGGAATTTGTTCTCTGTTTCGTTAAATAGTTTTCCCCAACTCGACAGATACGTCCCCGCTCGGGCTTTGTGCGCTTTATATGCATAAATTCGCGGATGAATGGAAATATGTCCCCGTCTCCTTTTTTCGTCTTTCCCGCTCGAAACTTCATTCCGCCGCTCAAATTGGAAATTCGGGATAACTCGCTTTATTATCTTCTGGGAAATTAAGACTTTGAAATCTTCGCTGCCTTCGGGCACACGCTTTCGTTCGAGATTGATTGAAGTTTTTGCAGCCGCGCGTTTGGTCTTCCGAGATCGACGATCGAATTCTCGAAACTCTGATCGATTCTCCCCCTGAATTATTAACGAAGAGCCAGTAACGAAAGATGCAGAACGGAGGATCGACAGGTATAATTTTTTCGATACGCGCCGCGCGCGCCATACCTCGAGATATACGCATCCGCGGGAGAGATTTATTGTATCAACGTTCATGCAAAGCTCCGCTAGAAAAAGCCTTCCCACGAAAAATTTCATCAATCTCAAACATGGATTTTTCCAATAATGCACCGTCGGGGAGAGAGAGAGAGAGAGATAGAGAGAAAAAGTCGGTTACTTTCATTCCCCGGCGCGCAATTTCCATCCCCTCCTGTCCCTCTCTTTCTTACCCTCTATCCTCCGTTCTCCGCGGCCCCGCGGGTATATCTCCGCGCGGCCATAGCGCGCCGGTAACGACGGGAAATACGCGATTATCGTATTGATCTAGACAACGCGCTCACTCGCCCGCGCTCCGCTGCGTTTTTTATCCTCCGCCGGCGGATTTCTGCAGCCGTTCATATTCGACCCGCTAATTGCGAGAGAGAGAGAGAGAGAGAGAGAGAGAGAGAGAGAGAAAGAGAGAGAGAGACAGAGAGAGAGAGAGAGCGTTTCGCGAGAGCTCTCCTTCTCTACTCTCATCCCGCAAAAAAGGAGCGAACGCGCAATCGAACCTTTGTCGCGGTGCAATGCGTTCTCTGTGTGCCCGAAAAAGCTAATCTCATCGGTTATAACGTCGATCGCCTAACGTTTCCATTTTCCTCGCTGCTCGCTCGCTCCTTTTTTTTAATCACTCTGTAACTCATCGACCCGCGCCTCTGCAGGCGGAGAGCTGCGCGCGGAATACGAAAATTCGTTAAGTTTTGCATTTTACTTGAAATTGGTATTTTAACGTGTTTAATGGCGGGTATTCTTCTCGTCGGGCAGCCGAGGCCCGGGGAAAATAAGAGCGGAAAGGCGGGATCTACGTCAAAAAGTTTAATGAACTCCGCTAAAGTTATTAAACTTGTCACCGCGACTGCATCGTTTGCGTTTCAATCGAAATTTGCATTCGATTATGAGAATAATTTTCCGCGATATCTCTCGGGCGCATTTTCGTTTTGCTATAAATTTTGTTCTATCGACTCCGCTCCGCGCTCCTACACTCTCGCCTTTTTAGGTTCACCTCTACTTAGTGTTCCGCGATCATCGCGCGACAACGCCGAGGGAGGGAAATGCCCAATGCTGCAAAGCGGATTCGCTTGCGCTTTTTTCAACCGAAAATAAGCTCGGATAATCATTCGCAATACAATTTAACGAGAAATTTCATCATTGCTGATTTAATCAATTTTTTGCGGTATTATGTACTATACTTTTAAATTAAAATAAGGCAAACTGCATCGGTTTCCCATACTTCAATATACACAGTTATTAGTTTCAACATTTTTTTTTTATTTTGATGTCCCTATAACTTTTTCCATTAAAGAATTGAGAGTCGAACTCTCGTCGGAATACAGGATTGGTAATCGGTTTTTTCCGACTCGCGAGTGGTCATGAAAAGTTGATCTAAATTAAAATCTTAAAAAGAGTAAAGTATAAATTGTCGGACGTACACACCGCGCCCGTCGTACCTATACGACGCATAAGAAAAGTTTCGAGGCAGATTCCCTCAAAGTCGAGTAATTGCAAGAGTGCAGTTTTCACACCCTTGAGGCATCCATCATAATGTCTAGCTCACACTGCGTCCCGCGGTTGCAAGCTCGAGAGAGAGAAAGAGAGAGAGAGAGAGAGAGCGTCTCGAAAGTTCTCTCGAGTACATATTATGCACAGGTGCGCGGGCGCCAGTGCGGCCGGCGGCCGGTAAAAGGTTTCCTTAAAAATCGATAAAAAGCACGGTCAGATTCAATGCGCGCGCGTTGTTTCGCTTCCGCTCTCTCTCTTACTCCCTCTCTCCTCTTTCTTATTTTAGACGCGGCGACGCGCAGCGCAAGTGCACGAGGCTTCACTCCGCGGCCCCACCCGCGCGCACGGCTACTCATTTTCCCGGAAAATTGCGATAAGTAAAGAAACGCCAGCGCGCAGGGAGGCACTGCCGTACATACCGGCGAGAATCGACTAGAGCTGCTTTTTCATTATTTCAGCAGCCTAGATTTCGAAAACTATTACCTTATAGGCGCGCGCTCGCCCGCGGATCGGAGCATTAAATAGATAAATCAATTTCTAAATTAAAAGACGCCGCGCTCCGTATACGGCAAAGGTGAAAGTCGCTGCGAGTGCTTTCTCAGATTCGAAAAGCAATTTGTTTTCCACTGCCTTTCGAGTGTTTTTTCCCCTCTCGTTTCTCAAAACGGGACCGTTTTCAGCCACGCGTCTCAGATCGACACGACGAAGTCGGCGGACACGTCCGCTCGAAATTTTTACGAGGCCGCCCATGGCGCCCGTCCGCGGACGAAAAAATCGTAAAAAGCGCCGCGTCCTGGGCGCAACCGAGCGGAGAACGTCCCCTTTCGCGTTCGCTTTGCCTTGACGTCACCGACAGACGTGCGTATGCCGAGCCGAGAGCGGACTTTTGAGCGAATTATGAAAATTGATTTTGCGATTGTCGCGACGCACGTGGTCGGCTTTTTTGCGTCGCGCTTTTACCCCCACGCGAAGCTCATGCGACTCCGCGGCTTTCTTCTTCGCCGCTGCTTTTTTCCTCTCCTTTGCGTTTCAACCTTCTCTCGGGGAAGCACCGCGTGCGCAATTCTTATGCGGCCACGTGCGGTGATTGGCCTGTTTTTCAACACCGACGGCAACATATCGCTCGATGAATAATACCGAGCAAACACCGAAACGCGAAACAATTTGCTGCCAACACACTTTGCGACTCGGGGCGAAATAAAAATACGAAGCTTTTACATACCGCGTCGGCTTCGATTCCGCTCTAAACAAGCGACGCGTTTTCGCGTATCGAATTTTGCCAAATAAAATGCGAAAGAATAACAGCAGCGGCATATCGCGTCGGTATTGCCGACAAGTCCGTAAGAGCGTAGCAAGTCCGAAGTATTCTCTGCATGCGCTGATCCCTTCCGGCGCGCGCGAGTCTGCGGTAGAAGCGTTTAGTCGACTGCATCGGGCGTGTGCGTAATCGCCGCGGCTTGTTTTTACGAGCGCGCGACCTATCGATTCGTTCACGGATTGCCGATAATAATAGAAATGTATTTTCCCGATCGTTGATAATATTCTTCACGCGAATGGATCAGTGGCGTGTAGCTGCGGCGAGTGCAGGGTAATATGCGGTTGTCTCGGGGATCAATAAAAAAATGTTCATATATAGGAGAGGTAATTTCATGAAGCCGACAGCGAAGCGAGCCACCGCTAAAAAATAGTTCGTTAACAACCTGGCGATACTCAGCGAAAGCGTCAGTCGCCGGCGGACGATGCATCGCTATGAAAATTGTTTCAAACTCGGCGCACACTTGCGACATGCGTTCTGCATCGGAGCGTCTAATAAATTAATCACGCCCCGAACACGTAACGCATAGCGCGACGCGCCGCGCGGACGGGCTCCCTACCCGATGGTTATAGATGCATACACGCGGCGCCCGTCTATAATTTTCCTATCGCCTCGTTCGCGGGAGGAGACTACTAGGCTAAAGCCTTCGTCGGATTAACATTTCATGACCGCGCGAACCTTTTCCCCGCGCTCGCGCGCATACAATGTCTCTGAAAAATTCAGCGGCCCCGCGTCCGAGAAAAACAAAGAATAGAATACACTCGCCTGCGCGTACAAGTGCATGCACTCTGCGGGCTGTCGTCGCCGGCCGTGTCGCGAGAAACGAGTGCATCATCCGGCGAGTTATATGGAAAATGAATGAGCCGAGGGCTTGCGCGTGAACTTATTGATGCCCGCGCAGCGCACGCGCTGGAAGCTCGTCATTAGCAGTGCGCTGAATTATCTATACCTATGTAATGCGCGTAAGGGACGCGCGAGAGATCGCGGGTAATTCGAGGCTCGCATAGGCACACGCAGCTCTCGATTTCTCCGGTCGGCGCTTTGTACGATTTGTACGACTGATGTGTGCTGTATAGGTGTAGCATATAATATGGGTGAACGCTCGCGCGAGGAGCGATCAGAATTATATAGGGTGTGCTTGAAATAATCAACGTCGGATTTAATTTGCGTTTCACTTCGCGAGACGGATAATTGCACGCGTGATCGCGAGAGGAGCGCGCATGCGAATTTCCGAAGGCAAATAGAAAACAGCGCGGCCGCCGCTGCTGCTGCTGCTGCGTCGCGAATTCAAAGGCGAAATTTCACTTTATTAAATCAATTATTTGAGTGCGCGCCGCGAATTTCCCTTCCGCGAAGTAGCTTTCGAAAAACTCGAAATGGTTTCGCGCAAGCGGCGAAATAAGAGCAACGCGCGAGGCGGGGGAAATGATCTGGAACAGCGGAGAGAGCGTATTATCCGCCGGGAAGATAGAGAAATACGCAAGCGAGGAAGGACGCTGCTGTGTACGCACGAGAAAATGAGGCTGCGAGGGACGGGGGGAAGAAGAGCAAGTGGCGCGCGAGAGTTCAAAGCGCCGTTGCCGTACTCTAAATTGGTTTGAGGAATCCCTCTATACCATATAGCTCTACCTATTGCCTATACGTAGCGCGGTGCGTTCGGAAAGCGCGTTTCCTGCCTTTCCGCACACGCTTGTTCCGGCAACTCCTTATCTGTACACGCAATATTCGGCAATTCTTTCTCCAAGTCCGGTGGATAGAACGTCGGACGGAAGTGTGTGTATTTGCTTTCGACGCATATCAGTACTGCAGCTGCTGGCTTTTTCGTTATAACGAGATTTACGCATCAAATTATTGCGCTCCGAATCGTTTCGAAATTCTATTATGGACGGACTCCGCGCGTATATTGATTTTCACTTCAAATTTCATCACTGCCTGATGTTTGGAGTGAAACAATTGACTTTAACGAGCAACTATTTGTTTTCAATTTGAGCGTACAAATGACTCAATAACTCGCCGTTATTTTCAACATTGATAACGAATATAGAATATTCCTCGCGCGTGAAATTGCCGCGCACGTGGGCGACGCTAATTTTAATTGCTTTTGTTATTCTTTCCATTTCGTTAAAGTAGCATGCGAGCATACGTATGTACGGGCACCTCTCGAATAGTGCTACAGCTCATGATCGTCAGACACGCGCAAGTCGTGGCCGACTCAAACGCGCAACTCTGCGAGTCAAGTAAACTTTCGCGTTACGTTTAACCGAAAGTAATCCAGCTCGCCAAACGACGTCAAGAACATTCATAATTCAGCTCCACAAGCGGCTTATGATTGTAATGAATTTCAGCTGAAAATCCTCCGCCAGCGCGCCTGCGGGAAATTTTCATTTCCCCCCAGCTGAAAGGCGCTGTTTACAGAAATTAGCGACACAAACAGCGGCGGCGCGGCCGAGGATAATCTCGTGAGTCGCGCGCGCTGCTTCGTAGCGTAAAAAGGCGGGAAAACTTGAAAATTCGCGGGGCTGAATTTAATTCCCCCCCGCCCTTGCTAGACGCGGAGAGGCGGCCAAACGTAACCCGCTCTTCCTGCTCTTCGCTCACGCGGACCGCGGGAATTAATAAAAATTCGGCTCTAATTACCAGCCTGAATGCACTGCCGGCCGCGGGCGAATAATGCTAAAATACCGAAAAATAATTACCATGCGTGCGTCTCTTCCTCGCACGTGTAAATGCGACGCGCGCATAATTTTTTTGAATTGAGCCCGTCGTACACCGGACACTCGACTGCTCTCCAATTAAAAACTGCATCTACTTCTTTAGAGGCTCTCGCTGCACCGGGAGGCTGCGCGTCGTCGGGGCATAATCGGCGACGAAAGGCGAGAGACTCGTCTGTGTGTGTGTATGCAGATATTCAAGCTCTGAAAAGTCAATTAGATTCGGTAGAACAGCAGCGAAGTGAAGCCTGGCCGGCGGGGCTTAATGACGATGATTAAAATAAATAACTTGTTGCAGCGAGCTGAAAGCTGCTGACGATCAATTTGCTGAAAGCCGTCAATATTTTAACGAGTTGCGCGCGATTGTTGTAACGCGCGCCGAGTTCATTAATTAATCGCGACAAATGACCGGCATAGTCATTGGAACGCGACAGGCTGTCCGTGCTGCGCGGCACGCAGTTAAAGCTGCGTATAATTATTCAGCGGCAGATTTATTCGATGCGCTCGAAAGCGCGCGCGTGTTCCCACGACAACGACGACGGATATCGCTGGCGATATTACGGCCGGCTTTTCTTCGACACTTCGGCGCGAGATAAAAGCGCGATCAATGGTCATTTGTCGCGCGCCGGCTCCAGCGACTGTCAACTTGGCCGCGCGCGACTGCAGACCTGAGTGGATCGCTCGGCGAAAACGAATCGGCGCTGCAAAATCAATCTCCCTCTCTCTCTCTCTCTCTCTTTCTCTCTCTCTCTCTCTCTCTCTCTCTCTCTCTCTCTCTCTCTCTATCTCACACAGGCGCAGGCGTTTTCAGCGCATTACGAGCTTATCTCGACCACGGCGGCGGCGTGCATATTTTCTAGAAATCTCTCTTTGGAAAACAGAGCTCAATTATCTGTCAGTTTTCTGCGCCAGATATCCGGGGGTTATCGTTATCTTGCGAAATACCTTCTTTCCTGCCGAAGTCAGTCGATTATTTACCCAACGGCGCCGACTATGCTCTTGTTGTTCGAGCGATTTCCTGGAAAAAAGAGCAGCCGCCTTTTTCTTCTTTGTCTGCGGAGCGACTGCAGCGATTTCGCCCTCCCGTTCGAGCGTTGAGAAAACATCGATGGAAAAATTAATCATCGATATCGCTGTGTTAACTCTTGTACTTCGTAGCGAATCGAATTTGTGTCTCTGCTCGCGGGGACGCGATTGCTTAACCTTCGCTACCCCCGTCAGGTGATTAAGTTGTTCAAAGCATCGAAACTTCCGAACAATTAACCTCGACGACAAATATTCATGTACATGTATTGCATGCTACTGTCCGCTTTCAAATATTTATTTGACACGTCGCCAGCCCTTTTCCGCGAAACAATGCATCGTTACGGAAGACTCGACTCCAATTTTAGATGTATCGATTTCGAAAATTAAACCTCCTCCATACCAGTCTCAGCTATTTCTATATGGAACGTGTGTTCATTGCCAATAAGAAATCAATAGCAACGCGGCCACGTATAAGTGCACAACTTTTTTCCCCTTTCTAGCTGGTTTCTCTTTTGATCCTATAGGAAACTGCTGTATTTTTGTCGAGCAATAAAAGACATTTATCGACTTGAATATAGACTCCTCATACACGACTTTCGTTTCAATAATGAAAGATAAAGCAATGCCACTTATTGAGTAAAGAGTAAATTTATCTTCGAACGCACGACGTCCTTTTTCATTTCTGCTCGACTAGCTCCGAACAGAAATTTTTCAATGAAGCTTCAAGTAGTTTGATTCGGAAGTGACGTAAATCATTCGATTGATTCGACGTGCGATCCAATTATCCTTATTAACGGAGCACTTCTGGTTAAATTCGACGTACATTTTGAGTGAGAATATACACTATTTGGCAATATAAAATTTGTGATCTAAATGTGGTTTTTAATCAACTCGCGTGGTCATCGGTATTTTCATCGCGAGTCGTTATTTCTTACGAAGCTGAGTCGATATCAAAATAAAATAACTTATTTAAAAACTTGCAAATCTTTAATAATAGTGCTCTAGTATCATTACTCGATTGCTGTCGAAAATAAGCTGGTTGCTATAGACTCGCTGATCGGTTTAATCGGTGCATCAAGTAAAAATAATAAACCGAATCATCGCTAAAAGCTATGTCAAACTTTCGGTGCTATAAATTTGGTTCTTAACTTGGATTTCGGTGGCGTGTTGACCGTTTGACCTACTTCTGCGGTTTCGCATTTAATCGTCGTTCGAAAAATTAGCCGAAACGAATGATAAGCATGAAAATCGTTAAAAAGTTCCGTTCGGCTGGATAGTTTGCGCAAACAGTTCGAAGTATTCGAAAAAACGCGCAGCCCCTTCGACGCGTGTAATAATATTCTCGAGAATATTCTATTCATGCAGCGGCACAGTTTTGCGCGCTTTACGCAAACCTCGAACGACCAGTGCGGATTTTTCACGCCTTCGTCGATTTCGTCAGTGTTATGCTATCGTTTACTTTTTCGGCCTCATCGAAGCCACGCTTGTGTCGCTTTTCATCGCATCGCAGACATTTTTCAGGCTGGCAGATTCGAGCGCATGAAATATGAAATTTCGCCGAGCGAAACGTGACGATTTCGGCTGAAGGAAAATCCGGAGCAGGCGAGCGAGCGCCGACCGATGCAAACTACGGATTATTTATTCTTCGGACGAGAGCTATATGATAAAGAGAGATATATATTCGATTTAAAGGATCCTCTCGGGGGATTCTCATCAGCTCTTTCTCTAATACATCGAGAGCCGTGTACATTGGAGTGCAGAAACGTCGAGTGCTTGAGCAAGCTCACACGTTCAAAGAGTTGAGCTATCGCGTTATAGATGTCATAACTTTTTGCAACGTTCGAAAATATTTCGTCATCAAATGTTTATCATGAAAATATTCAAATCCGCGATCTGAAAGTCTCGTGCGTAGCGAAGGACATAAAAACTCTATATGCACTTTAATCAAGCAGCGGTCTGATTTATAATATTGTTTTACGAGTATCAATTTCAATAATGGTGTATCGAAGTAATTTCAGATAAAAGAAAGTTTTACCAGCGCGCGGGCAGGCGAGACTATTTTCTAGAGAGAAGTCTGGGGGTACAATCTCGGGTATGGAATTTTTCCGGTTAACCCGATCGAAACGCCGATGTTTGGATTTTTTATCCGCAGAGCGTGTATATCGAAAATTAAATAAACGTTCTCGTCTCTCGATAACTTTACCCGTGGCGGGCAACGCGAAGAGAGTCGATAATCCGCCTGAAGTAAAAATTGGAAGGAAGCTTTTTGCATTGGGGCTATCCACTCGATAAGCGGAAAATATAATTACTCTACATCGGGACAGATATGAAATTCTCTTAACAAATCCTGGCATTCGTAGAATGCTAGATTAATTTTTGAATGCGATTTCAGCTCTGGTATCGGGCATTTATAAGGCATAATTCGATGAAGAGCGGTAATGTAGCGATAAATTTTAGCGGATTATTATCGGACTGACAGGGCGAGAATCGCCGCAGCTAAAGTGGATTTCTTATTCGATTTGACATATAAAATGAGAAATTAAAAACGATAAAACTTTTTGTATGGACTCGTCCCTTTTAGAGCGCAGTCATTTTTAAAAGCGCATTAACTCCACGGTCACGCGCAACACAGAAAGTGCATCGCGAGCGAAAAAAAGCTCTGCGTTTCTTCTCGCTCGCGCGACCGGAGACGCATTGTTGCCTCGGTTCTACGTCCCGCTAAAAAGGCGTCGATGGAAAAATCGCGCCGTGTACTCATTCGTTCCCACACGATTAATCCAGGCGCAAAAACGCGCAGCTCTCCCTCCGCGGAATCAAAAGCCGAACCGCAAAAACTAATGTATTCGCGCGTAACAAGCTACGCAAAGCTCGTGCGTCGGCGGCGTTGATTAAAAAATTCCCGCAACGGTGCCTGTTTACGGGATGCGCGTAGTGTGCGGTTAGCGTTGGCGGAAAACTGGAAAAAGCGCCGTGAAAAGAAAAAACGAACGAGCGACAGAGGATCAGGCAGCGAGGACGAGCAGCTGATATAGTGTACTTGTTATACGCGCGTGTAGCGCAAACAGTTCTCACACGCGTGTGCTCGGGAGGCAAAATCAATCCAGGCGTATGGAGATAGCGCGAGTGTGCAGTGGCTGCAGCTGCAGAGAGAGTCTAATGATATAATTTACCGGCGGCAATTACGAGTTTCCCCACCGCCATTGCGTGCTGTGCCTTCCATTAATCCGCGCCGGAGCCTTTTTCTCATCGCCGGCTCTCCGCGGGCTGCTGCATATGCGTACTTGCGGGGGTGGGGGGGGGGGGGGGGGGGGGAGCGCGTACATACGTACGCGCAAAAAGCGTAAATTCTAACGAGTGCGGCTGCGGCTCTCGCTTCCGGCCCTGCGATCCGGCCCTTTTTCCTCCGAGGAGCGCACGCGTGTGTGCGTTGTACGCGCCGGCTCGGGAAGAACAATGACGAGAGCCGGAAGTGCCGGTGATTCTTGTCTCCTCTCTCTCTCTCTCTCTCTCTCTCTCTCTCTCTCTCTTGCTCTCCACTTGTGCGCGCCTGCTCGTCGTCTATAGACTGCATGTGTTCCTCGGAGCGACATGGCTGCCTCTGCATGTACACGTTCGCACAGCGAGAGCCTATACATTATATTGGATTCGCGTTATGTGCACACGGCGCCTACCTGCGTGCAAACTTTTTCGCTCGATATATGTTTATACGCACGCGCATTATTAATGGGACACATTAGCGATGTATGCGCCTGTGCGTGTACCTGCGCTTCGCCTCGTATCGCGACGCGGCAGAATAAGGGAAAACTTTTAGTGGTATACCTATACCATGGCAATTCGTCGCCTGATGTTGAAGAAAAGTTTGCTTGGGAATTTTCGAAATATTGGCTTCGAGTGATACACCCGCGCGCCAGTGCGTTTCGCCGAACACTCTCGGGTCTTATTCCATTGCGTTTTTGCTTGAAACTTGCGAAATATTGATTCTACTTCTCAAACATATTGTTTTTGAATTGTTTGTTTATGAACGCAAATACGAAGATTCATTTTAACTACTGTGCGAATTCAACTTTTTAGGAATGTTGAGATGTTATTGAGATATTATAGATCAGGTTATAAGATGAAATTCTTGAACAATCTTCTATTGGTCTTAAAAATTCTGAACACTTGGAAACAAGTTATAAAAAATTAAGTACTCGAATTAATCAAAAAATATTTAGTTTGAAATCAGTAGAATATATTTTTTAACGAAGTTGGTTTGTTAAGCTTTTTAATACGAATAAGGATTCGTTGAAAATTCCCATTCCTCTAAAACTTTATGAGCATATTGAAAGCGTCGTTAAATTAATCGAAAATGCATTAAACGCAGAGTTTTCATGAAGAATTTGTAAAATCAACTTTTGAGATATTTGCGGCGAACTAAATCGAGCAACCATTTTAATTCTAGCCAATAAAGCTAATGTAGGAGCGAAAATATGTTCCAAACTCGTTGATATTTCACGGAATCAATTAATGATTCAAAGAAATTCCCATTCATCATATTTTTACACTCAAAAGGTACTACGAGAGTGCGCAAAAAATCTTTAAAGTTGTAATAGCTTTTACCTGTAGAATTTGTACTTCACGACGCGCTTTAACGAATCGTTCGTTATTAAATTTATAGTCTCGGCGTATTACTTGTTGTTGGAAATGCTATAGCTTGTATTGCAAAGACAAATCTTGAACAGATGTAGAAAACGGAGACTAGGAAAGAAAGGCCCTTTTTAGTTTTATGATTTTAGTTCTATAGCTCGAGTTCGTGACGCTGCGCGCTGTGACACATCGCTCGTCCCCGATTTCATGGAGAGCTTAGCCATCTGATGGAGTCTACATGTATATATTAAAAAAGGACCATTGTTGTAAGCTTAAGCAGGCGACTTACTCGCTCTTGACCTTATGCGTCCTCGGCTGCTTTTCCTTTAGGGACCTCAGAGTAAACTCTAAAGTTATTAATGTCGAATAATCTGAGTTGTGTATTTTAAAATAAAAATTATTTTGAGTAATTAATAAAGATTTGGATCTCTCAACACTTTTAGTCTCATATGAATTTATAATATTCAAGGCGATATGAAGAAGAAACTAAATATGCACATACACGAGTTTTGCACATAATATATAGCAGTTTAGATAAAATAGAATATCGAAATTCAAGAGTAAAAATATTTTAGAATTTTTTACAGACCTAGCAGCAGAGAAAACGAAATAAATCTTATATATAACTGCTATAATCTAAAGAATAACTTGTAAAGCTGAGCTAATTTCATTAGCTCGGCTCAGCATGATTCGAAAGCTGCAACAAAATCGAGAAAGCTTAGATTTGTGCAGATTCATGCACAGTGATCGTATACTATTCTCTCGAGGCTCGTGGGAGCTCCAGGTCTCTCTCACTCACTTGCTTTCCATCTTTTTCCTCGAGCAGAGAGGCTTTTATCTCTGAAAAAAGTAGCAGCGATGTTCCCGCGACTCTCTGCCCTCCGTCGCAGCCGCTTGCCTTAAGCTCCTCTTATATTCTCCGCTTCTACGTTCTATCCTCGTATAACCCCTTCCGTTGTCGTAGTCGTCGCTACTCTCGCTACTCGGGCTGAATAATCTTCGTTCGGATTGTTTTTACTCGAAAAAGAAAGAGAGAGAAGATAGAGAGCTTTCTTCGCGCGCGCGCTCGTGGAATCATATCCTTGTTAAATGTGATTATATAGATGCTGCGTTGGATAACCGCAAGGAAAAAATGACAATCGCTTTGGTTATGAGATATTATAAAATTCAAATTGGAATACCGTATAATAATTACGAGGTCTTGTTCGACAATCCACATTTGCGATAGACGTTCTGCTTTGAATTTAAATTTCTTCGTAGCTTATTGTTAGTTTTTTTATGACCCAACTATATATCCTTGTTCCCTATATGAAGACTAGTACAACTCGATTTTTCGCCGATTTTCTTACGAGAATGGACTTTGCTAAAAGTAAAAAGCAAAAAATTCGATTTGTGCTAGTCTTTGTTGAACATCTCAGTTCTGCTAGTTCTTGTAGTGAGCGACGATATTATTATCATCGAGTATATGCAGTGTTTTTTAGTTACAACACTTCGGGAAACTCGCTCTTATATTTTGTGCAAAAAGCAGTAGACTATCATTTTAAAACATTCTTTGTGTATTTACCATCAAAGTTTCAATGTCAAGCTTTCAAGTTACAGAATATATTAGTTATTTTTTACTGTCGACAATTTACAGTAAATTTTAAATGGCTTAAATTTCATTGATCAACTTTCTCTTTACAGGCCTTTTGATGGACTTAGGAGGAAATGAGGCTTTTCTTTCACCAGATGTACGTCAATAGGGATATTGTGCAGATACAGTAAGAATCAGTTTTATATTTACTATACAAATTTATATAATTTTGATTTACGCACACGTGTCAGTATTACTACATTGTCTTCAAATAATCTAATAAGCTTTATAATTTACTTTTTAATATATCCACAAGATAATTTCACAACATCCACAATAAATATATTACAATTTTAATAAATCACTGCTTCAGTAGTCTAGTTAGTTTTATAACACTTTATATATTCGAATATTCTAAATAAACAGCTTGTTATGCAAACGATCTCATACATGTACACTTAACCTTTACTGTTAAATTAATCATACCAGTAGGCTCTATTAATAATCCCAAGTAGAAACCCCCAACTGCGACATAGTTCTCCATGAAGTATATACTCGCGAGTTCCCCGCAAGTTCAAATATTAAAGTGTACTTTTGAATTAAAATTCCGTTTCAACAAATAGCATTAGTTAAGTTTACCGTTATACGTTCAAGGTTTACAAACAAGATAAATATGCCTACTCACGTTAACACGTCGAAATCTTTATCGTCATGCCACTTTTCAATTTCCACGTGTAATTTAGATTTTTTTCTGACTAAAAAAGTCTTATCGCGCTCGGATGACTCTGCGAATTTCCGTTTATTATATTTTTTCTGACGTATAATGTTCGTGATCGCAAAAAAGTAACAAAGCAACCAACTGTTGTTGCAAAATTTGACGAAATTCAAACGTAATGACGGTTCTCTATTTTTTACAGTTGCTATTTTTTGTTTTTAAAAAGATTATTAGTATGTATTGTTTGACGCCTAATTTATACTAAGCTCTTTATTGTGAAACCGAAAAATAACGTGAATTTCACTTCTAATCAAGATCAAAATCAATCCGATTGATCATTCATCTAATTTACGCCCAACGTTATTAAATATTCGTCCTTTAATTCAATTTAAGCATCAGTTTACTAAATTAGCTCATTATTACTCTATTTATTTGAATAAATTTTATTGAAAACGTTGAGACAATAATAAATAGTCTTAAATCAAATTCAAAATGTTGCGCGTGCAAAAAACGGCGCACATCTTTATGTAAAAAGCTGTCATGAAATCGGTGTACCCGCAAAAACTTGATGACGCAAAGAATCGCGCAATCTATCATTTATAGATCTCGAAAAAATAATAAGAAACATGCATAAAACCGGACCGGACATCGATGTTCGTAATATATTCGTCCTGATGAGCTCGATCGGAATCCAAGCGAGTTCAGTGGCTTTGGCGCGTTTCAAAGTACGCGTGAAAGAGGAAACGAGGCGTGTGAGCGAGGAAGGACGGTTCATTTCCTATTCGCGCTCTCGCACAATTTCAACGACTTTGCGAAACTCGCTGTACATGCATCAGCTTTGTATAATATAATGCAGTTTTTGAAGACCAAACGCGCAGCAAGACCTCGAGCAAGACCAATGTTGCAGCAAATAATTGAAAATCGATTAGTTATTTCTTTTAATTTCATTAAGCTTTGATCCGTTTTGTCAGAATTTATCGTACACAGTATTTTATACGTTAAATTACAAGAAGAGACCTGTCTTAGCAGTGAGTTATTACAGTCAGTGATTTTCATAGTGCCAAACGCAGCAAGCGCGAAATAGCTATAAAGAAGCTAGAGCACATTGCGAGATTCGATTAAAATGTTGCATTCATATACGTGCACGCGTTGATACATATCTGATCGTTTAGCGGACGCAAGAGCCAAGGTGCGAAACGCGCTCACGATTTCTTTTTATACGTGTAGTTCGCGCAAACAGCAGCCGACGAAGGAAAACGACTGACAGGTTTTTTCGCGTGTATAAGGCCTTCTTTGCTCGTAGAAGTTCTCAGTATTTTCATTTTCTTATTTTTATCTATCACCATAAAGTGCCGGTGGTGTCAGATTCGATAATCGCCAATCGAATTGTTGTAAAAATCAATTTTAAGATAGATAAGTCGAACGTATATTTTCTCATATAGTTTTGATAGATCAAAATTAATGTAGACGGAGTATTATAAAATCAACGTGCAATAATTGATAAATGTGGACATGAGACTCAATTTTAGCCTGCAATATTTATTCGAGTGTTTGATTGATTATAACTCGACAAATTGCATGTAATATTTATAATTATAATGCACAACTGTAAGAACATCTGAAAAATTCACGACTTGAATCTAACATCACTAAATTCTGATTAATTTTAAAGCAGTCAAGTGGAGAGTATATTCAGTATAGATAATCAATAATTCTTTTTCTGAGAATAGATGTATGTGCTATATCATAATTCGATTTTTCACATTTTTATCTTAGCTATTGACGTCAAAATAGACGTGTAAAAATAGATTTTTTTTAAAGCTGTATCATCGCGAGAAAGTTTATTTTATTTCAAGCCATATAAACATAATGCAATAAAATTTACATTTATCATTTAAATACGAAAGAAAATTTATTTTTAATTCAGGTTACTTGGTATATTTTTGCTTTATTTTCTTCGTCGAATTTTTGGAAAATAGTATAGTATAGAATAGAATTGTAGTTATCTTGATGAAAACGAGGTTAAATTGATGAAGACGATTTCGCGAAACTACTGTTTGTTTTTCGGGATAAACAATGAATCTAGTATTTCCATGACACGTGTTACTCGACAATATTAAAAAAAAATTACAATTTTGTTCAACATTTGTACAGATTCGAGAAAAACAACTTGTTTCCCATTGCAATTGGTAATATTACCTGTAGTAGGTATCTATCCATCGGAAAATCAAATTACGAATTCAATGTTTATTTTCGTGCGTTACATAACTCAACGTTTGTACGTAAACCGGATCTAGAAAAAAGCAAGCTCAAAATGTGTTCGCATTTGGCAGACAGTTTTTTTTTTTAACTTTGGATTAATAATCTGTATTAACTAATACGTCGAACGATTTGCCTAAATGTTTCGAACATCAAAGCAAAGTAAAGCAGAGTAATTGGCATGAATCATCTACTTCTACACTTAATGAATAAAAAATGTAACACGCATTTTTCACGATCAATTTGATCAACTTTCATATGACTTCGACACTACTAAAGTATCGGAAATAGAACAAATTTTCTCAAGATAGAAACAAGGTTCTTAATCGATTTTGCCTGTGTACACTAAATGCAAAAGACTTACATACGGTATGGTTTCATATAATATGTAACTGATCGTGGCGCACAACACTGTAGAAAAGTAAAGTATATAAGCTCATTGCTCTGATGCCATGGGTCAAGGATCGCATTGAAGTCAGATACTAAACCATCGCTTTTATATTACATTGCAACAAACTGCGGCGGAGTTTTTCTTTTTCTTTTATTTAATATCCCTCTTGTTTCTCACGTTGTCATAAACTAGCTTACGCGACAAAAAATCGTTGTAAACCTTTTAAAATAATTGATTCACTACAGCTTTTCTAAAAAGGATTGAATCGTTACGTGATGCAAATTAGGCTAAACAAAAGATTATTTTCTGTAACCAACATAATTTATAACATGAGATAGTGACTTCATAGAGATGAATAATATGTAATGAAAGAACTATTGATTTAAATTTTTATTCAGACAATCATAATTTAAAAGATCATGCGAAAATATGATGGAAGGTTTGTCATCATGTCACATTACCTCGATTTTTGTCGTCAAGGTTTACTTTTTAGATACGTGGGAACCCTTATGCACATATCCCCTGAATGTGCTAAATAAAGAACACTTTTATAAAACAAGTTTCTAATGTAATTTCTACAAATAGATCAAAGGTTGTACCATGGTAAAATAACCTTCCTCTTAACGCAAGACATGTCAATTCAATCGGAAATTAAAAAACAATTTCAGTGGCAATTCAAATTATATCACAAGTTAATTAGCACAACAGTCGAGCGTAACCTACTTTTGTACCCATTTATTAATGCATTTCTGGCAGTGCTGAATCGAACTCAAAGACTCGACGACGTTTCTTCCGAGCGCGCGCGCGCACTCAAAGAATCATAATTAACGTCAATCTCGCGCAAAGTTCCACATTGGCGCTCGTAAAAAGCTGCAGCCAATTACAAAAGCGTCATACATTTAATTAAAATCGGCTTTGCCGCAGCCTCGCGTATGAGGGAAATAGACTTTTATCATCCAGCGAGCGGATGATAATAAAACGCGCCGCGTCCGAACTCGAAGACTTTTGTCGACGGTGTCACGTCGCTCCTCGGTAATTCCGATCGCAAAAGTAGCCTTGGCTCGCATAATTCAAAGGAAAGCCGGCCGATCCCGGCATAAAAACAAGAAAGCCTGATTAAATCGAATCTCGCGTTGTGCTCGGAGAGCACGTTATTCAGGGGAAACAGTAATTAAGATTAATGTGCAACGAGCAAAAGCTGCGTCAGAAGCAGATTTCGCGAGAACGGCTAGTGCGGAAAAAAGGTGAATAGCCCGAGGCGGTGCCCGGACCGTATACTCGTATTAGAACCGATCTGGTTATTGCGTGCGTCATGCGCTTGGAATAAGTTATCTGCCGCGCATATAAGAGGGCAAATCGAGGAAAGGAATTATCGACTTTTAATCAGCCCCTTATATTTCTCGAATCGGGAGGTGCCGCTGCGCCGATTCTCCGCCCCGCGCGAATTAGCCGCCTCGACTTCTCCCCCGTAGCTATATGCATGGAAGCAGAGCAACCTCTCGAGTCGTGAGTCGAGTGAAGGCAAAAAAATCGCGAGCCGGTGAGTGCAGGGGGTGGCGCCGGTTGGCTGGAGATCGATGAGCCTCTTTTCCATATTTCTTCTCTTTTTGCAGCGACGATGTGTGCGCCGTTGCGTGTAACGAGATACACAGCCCGGCCGAAGATCCTCCTGAGCAGTGGGCTGCCGATATATATCGAGGGAAATTTATACAGCGCGTGAAATTTCTGGCGTGGAAGGCGCGAGAGCGCTTGATAATCGAAATTAATTAATTGGCCGCCGACGCCGACGCCGACGCCGACGCCCCCCTTTGCGTCTCCTCCCTCTTCGTCTTCTCCTCCTTCCGTCTGGCGGCACAGTTCACCGCCCCCCTGTCATCCTCAATTTTTTGCACACCCTCTCGAATATCATTCTTTTTCAGCGTTTTCTCCATGCACGCGCCGTGCGCGAAAATCTACGCCCGCAGACTACCTTCCCCAGCCGAGTCCGGCCTCCCCCGCCTCGAGTATATCGTTATTAATACGTATGCGGATAAGAGCCTCACGTCGTTCGTCGGCGAATTTAATCATCGGGTCGGGCGGCGCCTGCTAGGATGACACGGATGGAGAAAAAGCTGCCTGCAGAGGGCGAGAGAGAGAGAGAGAGAGAGAGAGAGAGCCTGACAGTTGGCTGCGCCCACCGCTCGAGCCAAGAACTCGGAGCTAATCCCCCTATCGTGCGTTTTTTCTATAGCCGTTTTTTCTGCTTCGAGGATGCGTGAATATAATTAATCCGTTATTACTCGTAGGGATGCGGGGCGACTTTTGTTTTCTTTTTGCTTGCGGATCCTCCACTGATATCAGATACGGTTTTATTCCGGAGGAGCTAGCTTCAGTATTTTAACCGCGAAAAAGTGCCTGTGCTGATGTATATCATTATGCTCGTGTTAATAAAGTCAACGCGCGGTAGAGCAGCAAAAAAAAACATATCAACTACGTTACTGTTACTTCGAAGAGCCCCCTGAAACGCGAAACTAATATTCATCATGTTTCTGTTGAAATCAAAGTTGACAATGAAAATAAAGTTACCGTCGTTTCGTTAAGTATTTCTGTTCAGCGCTTAATATTTATAAAATTCATTTTATACCAAGCTTATTTAAATGTAAATGAAAAGTGCTTTTAGAGCATTTTAAATACAACCCTGCATTGAAAATGGAAAAAAGCTATTCGCATTTTAAAGACCTCTTTAAAATGCATTCATTTTAAATAAGCCCCCTCCAGTCCTATACAATCGATATCTCGAAAATTGAAGCCAAAAATGAGGGGGAACGCTGATTCCTGCCAGGTTCAATATGTTATAGTTGTGTACTCTTTCCCTCTCTTCGCCTGTTCTAATATTCACGTGCTTCCGTCATTGTCCCTCTTTTTATCTAATGATACGCGGCAAAACGAAAATGTACGAAAAGTAAAATTAAGCGGCGTTAGAGAAGCTTACAACTTTTGAGGTTTGCAGCCGTCGTTCTAATTAAAAACGTAAAAATAGCAGCGACGGCAACTACAGTAAAAAAGAAATTAAAACAAGAACAGAAAAAAACAATTATCCTAATAATAAATATCATTGCGATAAGATCAGAGAAGGGAATTCTCCTAACAAGAGACTGCAGGGGCAATTAGCATCGTCTTTCTCTCTCCCTCCCTCTCTCTCTCGCTCTCTCTCTCTCTCTCTCTCTCTCTCTCTCTCTCTCTCTCTCTCTCTCTCTCTCTCTCTCTCTCTCTCACTCTCTCTCTTGCTCCCGCGCACTTTTATCGAAGTCATCTCTCGCGGAACGCACGACTCGTACACACAAACACACAAGGAGTTTCTTTGCGATTGGAACAAGTGCATTTTTCGAAACGCTATTAAGGCCCGCCACGCGGATACACAGCGAGAGCGTGCGCCGCAAAGAAAGAAAGAAGGAAAGACAGAGACGGAGAGTCGTCGTTATAATGCCCCCACGAGCCTCGCGCTGCACTTACATATTTCCGTTTCGTTCCGTTTCGGTTCTTCGGTTTAGGTCGGCTATGTCGAGTTGAATTAAAGCTACCAGTGTTGTTTCTTCGGCGTCTCCACTCACTCTTGTTATTGTTCCCAGCGAACTGGGAAGACCCGACACGCAGTAGAAGGGTGAGGAGGAATAAAGGGTAAAATACATCAGGTAAGGCACTGACACGGGAAAAACTACTCGTTCTTGAATGAGCGAATTTTTATTGCATTATTGTTTAAAAGACAAATCGAGAAAGTTTTGAACCAGCGAAGTCATGCTCGTAGAGCGCGAATGCGTCAATTGCTCATAATGCAAAAGAAAAATATAGTATGAGTATATGCAAAATAAAAGTCGCAAATGTCGATACTGATGCTTGAAAAAATGTCCTATAATCCACATAACCGAGAATTTATCGTTTCAATCGAACTGGAAACGATGAGAATTTCCAGTTTCGCACTGTGACTCAAACAAGAGAGATATATGGGGAAATCTACAGAAAATATACAGTTAGAATGCTCGAAAATACGAAAAAAAAAAATTCGATGCTACATCGCCGCTACCACACTTTTCTTATCCTTTGAGGTATATAGAACACTGAAAAGGCGATGATCCTGAGATATCGACCTCGGCACAATGATTTCTGGGCGATTTAAATTTTTTTTCGTGAAATTTTCGTCGTAAAAATTCATGAAAAGTAGCCATTGTTCAGCGGGATGTACTCAAGCTCTGGGGGTGCAAACGGTAAATGCGTATTTATAGGATCAAAGTATGATATAAAATCTTCAATTTTAGCCCTGGCGAGTTAAAAATAGTTGCTTATATTCAAAATTGTCTTCTTGGTCTGGAAATGGCGAAAAATCGAAATTTTTCATAAAAAACACAAGGTAATTTTTTTATTTTAAAATCCTAATAACTTTTTACTCGGGCGGTTGTCGTCACCCATCCGGGGCTTAAATTGAAGCTCTTTTCTTGTACTTTGATTTTACCAAATTAGATTAACATTTTATCAATTTCTTATGGAAATATGCTTATGGCCATCAGAGGCCCTTTTTCGACCTTTTTGATTGTCATATATATATATATATATATATATATATATATATATATATATATATATATATATATATATATAGCTATTCAACAAAGAGGGGTTTAATCTAAATTTTCAAAACCAAAGAACAAGATAAGATCTTCAATTTAAGCCGTGGACGATTAACAATGACAGCCCGAGTCCAAAGTTATCAGAATTCTAAAAATCGCAAAATCGCCGGTTTTCGTGAAAAATCAAAATATTTTTGATTTTTCGCATTTTTTAAACGTAGACAACTTTTTATCCAAGCAACCACTTTTAACCCACCAAGGCTAAAATTAAAGATCTTTTTCATCACTTTGATCCTGGTGGAGGCATTTTCAGTTTGCGCCTCCAAGACATAGAGTACATGCCGTCGAACTGTGGCTATAATGGCGTCAAAGTAGGGTTTTAATTTAAAAAAAAAATTCGTTAAAATTTGAATGAACAGAGAAAAAGTTGTCGGCGTTTGTACTAACTCATTATTAAACGCATCCTGTAATAGTCTATAGATTAATTCAAAACTATAATGATCTAAATGAGCATATTTTATTTCACTAACGTAATCATAATACATTTTAGACATTGTACATAATACAATTTTCAGACATGAGCGTGATTTCATTATACTCTTTATCGTTGATACTGAATTTGTTCTTCCCGATAGTATTTTTTAACGGAGCAGGTAACTCGGTAGTTACCATTGGTGCGGACGTAACTCCAACGAATAAAAGCGCGGAAAAATTCAAACTCGCTGTCCCTTTTTTGTTGGTAAATTTTTATATCGTCGTTTCTACTCATTTGATTTTGCATAAATTCACTGTTGTAATTTTTAATTACATATTTCAAACATTAATTATTACAATGAAACGATTTTATTTAAAAAAAAGCTTTCTGATACGGTACCTGGAGCAATTAGTAAAATGCAAAATTCGACGGCATGTACTCGATGTCTAAGAGGCGCAAACTGAAAATGCCTCTACCAGGATCAAAGTACTGAAAAAGATCTTTAATTTTAGCCTTGGTGGGTTAAAAATGGTTGATTGGATAAAAAGTTGTCTACGTTTAAAAAATGCGAAAAATCAAAAATATTTTGATTTTTCACGAAAACCGGCGATGTTGCGATTTTTAGAATTCTGATAACTTTGGACTCGGGCTGTCATTGTTAATCGTCCACGGCTTAAATTGAAGATCTTATCTTGTTCTTTGGTTTTGAAAATTTAGATTAAACCCCTCTTTGTCGAATAGCTATATATATGACAATCGAAAAGGTCGAAAAAGGGCCTCTGATGGCCATAAGCATATTTCCATAAGAAATTGATAAGCATACATATAGCTAATCAACAAATAAAGTGTTAATCTAATTAGGTAAAATCAAAGCACAAGAAAGGAGCTTCAATTTAAGCCCAGGATGGGTGACGACAACCGCCCGAGTAAAAAGTTATTAGGATTTTAAAATAAAAAAATTACCTTGTGTTTTTTATGAAAAATTTCGATTTTTCGCCATTTCCAGACCAAGAAGACAACTTTGAATATAAGCAACTATTTTTAACTCGCCAGGGCTAAAATTGAAGATTTTATATCATACTTTGATCCTATAAATACGCATTTACCGTTTGCACTCCCTGAGCTTGAGTACATGCCGTTGAACAATGGCTACTTTTCATGAATTTTTACGAAGAAAATTTCACGAAAAAAAATTTTAATCGCCCAGAAATCATTGTGCCGAGGTCGATATCGCAGGATCATCGCCTTTTCAGTGTTCTATAGACCTCAAAGGATAAGAAAAGTATGGTAGCGGCGATGTAGCATCGAATTTTTTTTTTCAGATTTTCGAGCACTCTAACTGCATATTTTCTGTAGATTTCCCCATATATGAGTCGGCAGCGGCTATTCGTGGAAATTTGACAAAGTCGCGGCTGCGGGAAGGCCTGGAAGTAGCAGCCAGTAAGGGGGTTTCCCTTGTACAAAAGCCGCCTCGCACATAAACGCTGTGTAGACCATTGAGCGTGGCAAGTTTTTAGGTTTTAAATAGAACCTTCTTCTCGCAGGCCGGCGCGCCAGTCAGCGGAATTCTCTCGCGAATTGCTTTTTGGGAATGCCGCCTTACTAAGAAAATTCTCTCGCTTAAGTGAATCGCATTATCGGTGTTTAACGCGGTAATCATAATGATACAGAAATAATGCGTTCACTGATTGGAGATTGAATCGGCCCAGCGATTACAGCCGAGCTGCGCCAGCATCAGAATGTGATTTCACAGTTGCACGAGCAATGATAAAATTACGAGGATATCTGCTTAAAATATACCCAGAAAAGCCGGGGGGCGCACATCCCTCCCAGAAGTAATTAGCGCAGCGCCATCCTCTTGTTTCGATACGTCCATGCACGCGACAGACGGCGACGTGCTTATATAGCCGAGACTGTGCGCGCGTTCGGAAATTCGCCCGCCGATGTTCATCGATCCCCGACGCGGGCTGCTGCTGCCGTTGCTCCCTCTTTTTGCGCCCCGTCATCTCTCCGGCTCGCCCCCTTTTAAAAATGCGCGCGCAAAAAAGAAGCGAGAACTTTAAAACGGCAAGGGGAAACAAAGGGAAGTCGCAGCCCTCCCTCTTCCAAAGGCCGAGCTTGGTCAGAAAAAAAGTTTTTTTCTCTCCACGGCGCAGCTGCGCGACTTGGGCCGTAATCCGCAGCGGCGGCGAGGCCGCCCTTGTTCCTTGGCCCGGCATCACGCAATGAGTTATAGCGCTCGCGCGTCTAATGAGATATAGGTATATATGGGGAGCCGAGCGCGTGGTTTTCGCGAATCACCGCGCGCTGCGTCGCCTGTTGGAAAAAGCGAGCGCAGTTTTTTCGGGCTCTCTTTGTCAACGGTTGGCTGCTCGCTTTCGAGTTTTGCATTATCGCTTTGTCAATTCCTTTCTTTCTGTGTTGTCTCGTTGCAGGCGGCGGCGGCGGCCACTTTTTTGCCAGTCGCCCGCGCGATATCGATGCGAGAGAGGCGCGTGCCGTTTTTTCCTTTCGTTTTCCCAGCGTTTTTATTTGCCATCGAGGTACCTGGCACACGCGTGCGCGGCCCGCACGCACGTGCAGCCTGTGTGACTGCTCTTTTTCGGTCTCACCTGGCCCGAGTAAACGGCAAACAACGCGAATTCAGCAGCGGGCTTCGCGTGTTTGCGCGACAAATATGTGCTCACTCGGTGGCACGCGCCCTTGCTCTGTACTGCGCGTTGCAGTCGGAGATTTTCCCTTTCGCTCTTGCTGCAGCCGACGAGAGAGCCTAGTGGGCCGTTACGAATTGTTTGACTACTGCGAATCGCGGATCGATCGCGATGACTCTTTTTTGCGACGACGTATATAGCGAGGGGTTGTAATTCAAGATGCGCACTTGTGTGGGCATTGGCTGTTCGCATCGGCGCTATCTCCATTATTGTAAGCGTTTTTTGCTTTTGATGCGCGTCGTCGAGTACGTGCATTTTATTATCGCTCATCGTGTACACTATTTGCGATTGTCTGATGCAGTCGGTATTGGATTTCGACAACGGGCTGAAGGTTTTTTTTCAAAAAATGATCCCGAAAAAGAGAATACGCGGAATGCAAATCGGATACCCCCGTCTGGTGGGGACTATTGTTTGGCGCTTTGCGTATTCCAAAGCACTTCAAAGCGTTTTCAGGCGATTTATGCGCTTGTTTGCACCGCGTCGCCCTGCGAACAGCATGCTCTTTGTAATTTTTTTTTTTTTTTTTGCTCACAAGGTGTACGAGATAAAACATTTATTTCGATGCTAAACTCAAAAATATAAACCTATTGCCGCTTATAAAGTGCGCGTTCGAGTTGATTTGTTCTGTCTTCGATCGGTCTGGTTTCATTGCACGTGATTACGATACACGCCGACGAATCAGGACGGCTTCCCCGAATAGTAGAAATAACGATTAATTGTAATCAAAGGTAATATAAGTGCACTGGCAAAACTATCGAATTCAAATTGGATTCTCTGTAAAAACATCCGAACAAATCAACATCGCACTATGATGTAATACATTCGCGTGTTATTGCGAAGGGGAAAATAAATAAAAAAAACTCGTTGCCCGTACATGTTTTGATTGGGTGTGCAAAAAGTGATGGAAAACGTAAAAGCTGTTTGTACGCAACAATTTTTTTGTTGCCGAAATTTCGCCACTCCCTGATGTTGTGTGTACGAAATCGCCGCGTTATCAACGAACGTTCTGTCAAATACATACACGTGTAGGCGCGGGCTTTCGAGGGGAGAGACTCGTTCCTTGCAAAAAACGCCAAGCCCGCAGAACTGCTCTTAACTGCGCCCCCGCCGGAAAATTCTCAAAATCCGATGACGCATCGTCGGGCCCGAGCTCTCACTCAGTCCTTCGCTTTCGCGAGCACTCGATGTATCGCTCACGGCTGAAAGAGAAAAAGACGCGGCGCTGAAACACGGAAGAGAGCAAGAAGCAGGAGCCTATAGGAAATCTCACGGAAATGAAATTCGCCCGAGACAGACGCGGCATCGATCTGCACCTTTTTTACCCGCCGCGCTGCTCACCTCGCTCTGGCTCGCTCTGCGCGCATTTTTTTACTCTCCTCGGCTCTCTATCCCCCCCCCTCCCCCTCTCTTATAGGTACTGGCGGCCAGCGCCGGTGAAATTGGTAGTAGGAGAAAATAGCGAGCGGAGAAGACGGAGAAGAAACAGGCGGCGAAGCAAAAAACTTGAGACTGAAAAAAGTTTGGCTCTCCCTCGCTTTTTCTACGTCGTCTGGTTTTGCCGGCGCTTTTTTATTATTGTTTCCTTTTTTCAACAAAGAAGGAAGAGAGAAAGATGGATTTTGTCCGAGGAGTGGTACGCGAACCTCAAAATGTCCATCAAGAGGCTGGAAGCATTGGGGCACTAGATGTTTCCTTTAGTTGTGCGCAAAACTCAAAACTCTCTTCATCTTAAGAACTTTAACTACAGATTTTGCCTAATTCTTTAGAACGAATTTTATTACATCATCGCAATACGTCTTTTTTAAAACAAGTTCTGTGGGCTCTGTTTATAGGAATTCAAAACCTCTGTACAAATTGTATGGGAAATTCTACCAAAGTTTTCGACGAATTCAACGAAAGTTTACGTTGACAGAGAAATAGACCTTTGATCAATCAAAAGACCATCAGATATACAGGTGGATACGCCGAAAAGATTTTGAAGCCGGCTTTTCATGTATCAAGCAAAACATTGGTTTGAACGTGTGCATTTCCAAGAAACTATAATTTCCGATTTATTTGATGAAGATCTTCACATCCGTTGTTTTTTAGAAGTTTTTCACGCGGTACAAAAAACAGTTTTAAAAATTTACGCGTTTATCGTCAAACGTGCGTAAAATGCCAGATTTTTCAAATCCGCGAATTTTATTTCGACGAATTTCAACCTCCAATGTATACCCGTGGGTTTGGTGGAAGTGATAATTTTCCAGGAATTTCAGTCGGATCCAAGATTAATTTAATGCAATAACGTCACGTTCTTCCAGGTACTAAATCACTTACCGACCGGTAAAACTTGTTTTTAGAAAAATAGGCCCATTCTAAATTGATGATGTGCTTTGTCTCCAATGTGAATGGCCCAATCACCAAAACATATCTATAAAAAAGGTCCATTTTCTGGCCACAAAGTGCCAAATTCCCAGCCGAGTTTTTTCATTAAAGGCGAAGCCAATAGCCGCGCAGAAGACGGGAAGGTAAAAGCGATGGACCGTGCGGGGCGAAGACGGAGGGCCAGTTTTTCTTCGGTCCGCGCGCAGCCTCGCCGGATAGAAAATGAAAATGCGTCTGGGACACGAGACTGCGGAGAGGGGCTTCGTTTGTGCCGCCGGTGCGCGGCCACAAGGACTGCAGGCGCGTCCAGCTCGCGACTACAGCGCGCATGACAAAGTGCCCCGGCGGATGGCGGGGGCCGAAAAGGTAGGCGCGCACCCGCGGCAAAACAAAGGGCCCAGCGCGTGCTCTCCCCTATCTCTCCGCGCAAGACTATGGACTAGGCGGGATATACGAAAAATGCCCGCATCAATCCTCCGCGTGCCCGCGTGCACTGCACGTCCTCGAATCCGCTTCGATTTTGTCCCCTCGCACTCTTCCACCTTCCTCCCGCGGCGGCGGCCTCGGGCCATCAATCTTCGTTCGCCGGCTCCTCTTTTTGCCGAACTTCGCGCCCCGGCGAAGTTCTCTTCCTCCTTCCGCTCGCCGAGTTGCGGGGAAGAGAGAGATCGAGAGAGAGAGAGAGAGAGAGAGAGAGAGAGCGAGTCGGGCTTCGCGCCGGCGCCTATACCCCGTCATCCCCTCCGCGGACGTTTCTTTCGAGCCTAGGTATACACTCGCTGTCTTTTTTGCCCCGCGCTCTTCTTCCTCCCTTTTTTCCTCGTCGCGCGCGCGCGCGCGATTTTGGCATCGCTCGGCTGTATCGAGTCTTCCGCCCCTCCGTCGGACTGCAGCGCCCGATTCCTCCCCCGGGCGTAGTGCTAAATACACGAGCGGCGATGTTTTCTTCCCATGCTGACGAGACAAACGGGGCTATCGCACTTCTGCGCTGATTGATTGTGGCGCTTGTATTTTTAGACCGCGAGCACGAGTTCGTTAGCTCCGGACTCACGCATCGGCGGCAGTCCGTGCAGGGGCTCAACTCTCCGTTTGTATTCTCCGGTTAATTATATACATATATATGTACAGGCGAATCTATAAATAGGCTTATCGACCCGCTGTCGCGTCCGGCGCGCGGTTGACCAGCAGATGAAATTCAGCGTCGTCGCGCGGTTATATTCGCGCATCAAACTTTGACGAGCGTCGTGCACAACTTTTCGCTCGCGAAACGCATCGTGTTATATTTATTCTCTGTCGCCGCGCCGGGCTGTTCGTCAATCCTTCTCCCTCGCATAGCCCCTAATTTTCTTTGTTTCTCTTTTCTCATATTTATAGCCGATAGCGGGAGCGCAAGCTCGCCTCACCCCGCGTTTCTCTTTCTCTCCGTCATTACCCCCCGTTTGGCTCGGCTCCCTCCGTCCGAGTATAGCGCAGAGCGAGGCGCAGAGCTCGCCGCCCTCCCTCCGTCGCTTCGCATCTCCGTCGTTTTTCGCGATTCCTCTCTCGCTCTCCCACTGCGGGCGTCTAATTTTTCTTCGCCTCTTTTTCGCCGATCGTCTGTCTGCCCCTTCCTCGGCTCGCGCCGAGTCTCGATACATACCCTCCTCTCTCCTCTGTCTCTCTGCGCTTTCGGCCTCTATACCTACCTTCGTCCCTCTCTTCGCAGCCGGCTTATCCACCGCCGCGGCCGGCGCTTGCAACAACCCCATTCGTCGGAGAGCGCGCGCGCGCGCGCGCCACTTTAATGCAACATTAATAAAAAGCAACAATCAATATCTTGTAAAAAAATTTAATCTATAACAGAGCGAATTCTCGAAGAGAAGCGGCGGGAATGGAGAATGGAGAGGCGGCAGTAGGAGAAGCAGAATAAGAGGGATGGTGCTATCGAATGGATTCGCGAGGGGCCCCTTCCACGATTACTCTGCAATACGTATACTCGCGCAAGAGTTCGACAAATCGATGCTTATGCAAATGTCAAATCGGTCCTCGCGCGCTTTGTTTATCATTTTCCAGCATATTCTCAACGTATTGTCAGTCCATTGGCTTTCGGCAAATTTCTCGAAACGGGCGGCATGCAAATGAGCTGCCTAAGATTCCGACGCGGCGCAAAAGAGCCGAATAACTTGATCGCCGGACGAACCGACTGATCCATAGCCAGTTTTCTCTGTCTCGTCAAATTGGCTCACTCGATACGCAGTCGAGCTGCGGCAAACGAGCACTCGACGAGCGCCCTCTCTCTCTCTCTCTGCCTCCTCGTAATACGCGCCTGAGCGAGCGCGAGAGGAGTGGATAAAAGCCGCAGCTGTGTGTATACGTACGAAGCCGGCGGCGGAAAGGAAGAGAGACGTCCTTGTTTGTGTTGCCGTCTTCCTCGCACCCGAGCTGGGTCACACGTGAATTTCGCCGCCGACATTGCGCGCTCGCGAGGTTCAAGGTAGCGATGTAACCTCGGATGTAACCTCGTTTCCTCGATTCCTTATTTCGTCTCGCGACTGTCGACCTTTTTTCTTTTCAATTTGCGTCGCAAATACCGAGTAGGTCGATGGAATTTTTCGGAAAAAACTTGACCTCGCTTTTTCACGCTCTTGCCCAATTTGGCCCTTCGACACATTTGCTTCCTTCATAAGGAAACTTAAAATGGAAGAATTTCATAATGAATTATACATTATAATACACGCACTTTTTCCAATGACTTAGTTAAGATCATTTTTTTCAATCTTGAAATGAAAAGTGAGTTATAGATCCTAAACATTTACATTTATTTCCACTGTACCCTGGTAGAAAATTCAGCATATTATGGCGATATTTGTACAAAAAGTATTTCCAGCATTTCTAGATATACGTCATTTTAACATGCGTCGACGATTAAATCACTGCCATAATATATGCTTAATTGTCTACGAGGGTATATTTTAATTAAAGATTTATCTTATAGCGGTGTCTCGTGTAATAATTTGATTGATTAAAATTAATCTCGATAAATAATGATTAAGGGATGATAAATCATCATATTATTATACCAACTAATCTCTGATTGGTCGCATGACACTCCACCAATTTTAGTGACACCAGTCCAGTGAAACCCCACTCATGAAACTATAATATGGTGGTGTATTCAATTCGGTTTTAGTCTACAAGGTAGCAGCATCAGCAATTGCGATCGTATTTGACACTACAACTCTCACCTCAGAACTATTGCAACATCAAGGCTACAAAAAAATTAGCCTGACAGAACGCCGATCACGCGTTTTCAAAATAACTAATTCACAAAATTATTTAGCAGCCCTATCCGAAACCGACATTATGGACCTATGCACTCGCGTGGGATTTTTAAGATTAGAATAATAAAATTTTAAATAATTGTGTTTGTTGACGTAGACTTTATAATTATAGTCTGAAACGTTTTAGGTAAGCAAATACCTACTTTCACCTTCTCTCAGTAGTCGCTGAACTAAAAATTACTACTTTTGTTAATCTTTATAACTCGCTAACTGAAGTTCAGAATGTTTTGAGAAAATTCATGATTTTATGAGGTTATGAGGACAATATATTATTTAAAATATTGAGATTTATATTTGTTTATGAAAATTATAGGATAACAGCGCTCGTCTAACCACCCCTCGAAGTGTTACGCTTCCCCTATTTTGAAGATTTTGATCAAATCATTCCGAATACCATAGCCTCTTGTTAAAAAAATTTGCTCCAGTGAAATAATAAAGATTGCAAATTTTCAAGAACCTCGAGATTTTTCGGGATTCTCGATAAAGTTCAAGATTTTCGGGCGAGACGAGATCTCGCCTCGTCTCGAAAAAAAGATTCGTCTCGATCCTGCTCTCGGTATTAATACGATCAAAGTATCTGGAGAAAGCTTTAATTTGAGGGCTGGCAGGTTAAAAATTGTTGCCTGGGTAAAAAGTTGTCTAGGCTTGAAAATAGCGAAAAATCATCAAAACTTTTTTTGCGATTTTTCCCATTTCTAAAATTCTTACAACTTTTGATCCGAGCGGTCAATTTTAACCATCCGGCCCTCAAATTAAAGTCCCTTTCTTCTACTTTCGTTTTCAAAATTTAGATCAACGTTTTAATTGTTCGATCAGCTATATATACATGTCCATTAATTATGGCTGTTTTTTATCTTTTTCATTGCCATATTCATGGCCATACATGTAGCTTATGAAACCAGTAAAATGTTCAAATCTGATTCTTGAATAAGAAATGAGAAGAAGAAATCTTTACATTGAGGGCCGTATGGTTAAAATTGACCGCTCGATCGGATCAAAAGTTGTTAAAAAATGGGAAAAAATCGCAGTTTTCATGATTTTTCGCTATTTTCAAGCCTAGACAACTTTTTACTCTAGCAACCATTTTTAACCCATCAGCCCTCAAATTAAAGCTTTCTTCGGATACTTCGATCGTATTAGTACACATTTTTGGAATTCGTTTTCGTTAATCTGTCCCATGCTAATTTCCTATAACTGATCCTAATCCAGCTGAAAGAAGCGAAACACATATTTTGCATTTCGAGTTACTCATTCGTTATATACAAACCGTGTAGAGCGTGGAAATTATCTATTTTACGCCAGCGCGACCGTGAAGAGCAAATATGGAAAATCGATTCGGAAAAAACGGCGCGTGTTTCATTACTTTCCAAAGTGCAGCTTTGAATTTAAAAAAGAAACATTTTCAACTTTCATGACTGTAACTATATACGTAATGTGCTAGGCGAGTTATTGAACATCGCGTGCGACTAGGCTTCTGCGTACAATTTCCATGCCGGCGCGCAGTTTTTATGCAATTTTTTATTTTTGTAAAATCGAAAATTTTACACCGCCGCGTACGTTAATTTTCTTGTAAATATTCCATCAGCTGTCTCTGTTGTTGGCAATGCGGTTCAGCCTGGAAATGGTGCGCGCAGTGTCTCTTCGAAACCCCGTGGGAACTGAGCCTACAGTCTTTTTCAATTTTCGATATAACTTCACCGGAAGAAAATTTCCCATCGCGCAGAGATCATCTCTTTTGAACAAAAATTAACGACCCACCCTTGTGTCCCGTCCGCAGTATCCTCCGGCTATCTGGCCGAAAGCTCGGCGCGGCGGGGAGCCGCTGTGGCATCGGCATCAGGTACGTCTCAGGCTCCCGTTTCATTATCATCGCGTGGATCCAGTGCGCGTATAGTCAATGCGCGTACGCGCGCTACTATCCTCGCTTCCTCGTCCTTATCGCGATCGTCCCAGCGCGCAACGACCACTTATACGCCTACACCGCAGGGCTCTGCACAGCGAGTTTGCCAAGATCAAGGATTTGCGAGACTCGTTCGCTCCGCTCTTGCGTGACTGATCGGCGTGCACTGGCACCGGTCTCAGGCCCAATGTTTGCCACCTATTACTATTCTCGCCTCTCAATAGCCCTTTTCGGTATTCTTCGGAGCTTCGCTGGCAAAAAAGCCTCGGAACCAATCATTATAATGCACCTATAACTCACGCTGGAAATTTACATTCGTTCCAGGGTCGACGTTGTGAGGAGCGGCGTTGAGGATTGTCCACTGGAATGACCCATCGGTAAGATCAATATCTAGCCACGCTCTGTGTAATGCCCAGCAAAAGAGCAGGGACACATTCTTGCGTAATGCGCGACTCCCTGCGAAAATAGAACAGGGGGAATGATATTCCGGATATTGGTAAGCAGGCTTTTTTCGCCCAGCACCAGTGGCGCGGATCGGAGCGAGATGTGTGTATTGTAAAAGTCGAATTGTCAATAAAGCAGAACTTGGAGTTTCGCTCAGAAACGTATCTATTATCGAATTTCGGTGGTGAGCTTTTCAATTTCGAAATAGCGTGCTGATAGAACTCTTTGTGCCACGACAATGCGGCGGCATAGGTACCCGGCGAGAGCCGTGTGTATAACCAAGCACAAAAGTCCCCGTGTATTAAATTACAAGATTGCTTAAAAAAATAAAGAACTACGCCGGTATTGTGCAATCGATAAAACGTACAGCGAGAGATATTCGATGCTCGATAGTAGCGAAATATGTCGGCGGGCGTTAGGTTCGGCTTAAATACCATTGTGTATCAATAACAATGCCGCGCTTTCTTATTTATGTGTATGGGAAACGCAGGTTTCAATCAATTTACAAGTCGCGATTTCGAATCGAACTACGTTCTTTTTCATTTCTGACGAATTGCATAGCGTAAGATGCAAAGCGGCGCTATCGGGTTTTAGAATCATATTTGCTCAAACGGTTTCGAAAACAATTGAGCTCCGTGCTCAGCCAGCATGAAATTATGTTGCGACTGGCAAAAGTATATAGCATTAGTGCTCCGATCTAAAGTATATATATATATATATATATATATATATATATATATATTTTAGAAAGTCCGAGCCTCCATAGCGAGCGCCATACCGCTGCTATTTCGTCGAATTCAATAAAAAGTCGTTTTGTAGAACAGAAAAGGTATGCGGAAATCTAGACTTCTTATCTTCGATTGTTCTTTTCTTGCCGCTTTGTTCCACATTTCACGTTTTCTTTTGTGCCTCCCGTGTACGTATAACGCGAGTGATCACTTACAGACTTCTTTTTGCAACGCCTTTATCGACGCTCGAGAGCCGCGCATCGTCGGTAATACGGAATCAAGGAAAAAACGCGGCGCCCTCGCTCTCCCGGACGCGTGCGGATCAAACTCTCGGAACAATGGACTTTTGACGTTTGACTCTTGTATATTTTCATCGAAACTATACCCTCGAAAAACAATTAAAGTGACAAGCGCACATCTACGTCGGCTCGGCCGGGTACCTCCGCCGGGGGCCTGCAATCGACAAAAGCGCGAAAAAAGGAAAAGCCGCTCTCTACGTCCCTCTCGAAAGTACGTACCCAATTCGCCGGACACACAAAACAATAACGAGCGCATAGTGGTGCCTCTGGTGCGATAGTCAAGTAAGGGATACTTTTTTTAAGGTTTACACACACAAAAACGAGTCACGATATGCAACATCTCGGCGCGCGTTTTCGGCCGGGAGTCTGTCCCTGACAGCTCGGTGATTTAGTTTTCGTGAGTGTGCGTGTCATTCGCCCGTACGTGTGCACGCGGGCCAAAGAGAGCCGGAGAGAAGAAGAGAAAACGAGTCCATACGCACACCGCGGCTGCCGTGTGGCACGTGTCATTGGCATGCCTCGCTGCGGGGCTGCCGCCGCGGCACAACCGATACCATCCGTGCGCTGGAAATTACACGCGTTTTCGCCGAAATTTCCGCGATTTTATTTTTTATTTCTGTCCCATATTGCGCTCTCGGTATCTTTTCGTTCGTGTATGAGGAGCCCGCCTGCCCTTCTGCTCGTTGCACTATAGCGTCCGATCGTCGGCGATTAATTCGAGATGACTGTACCGCTGCATGCAATTTTTCCGGGTCTCGCAGCGTTACACATAATTGTGACTCATCCCGTTTTTCGATAGCAGCACTTTTTTGCCCGACTTATTTTTGCATGTGCAGCGAAGGAAAAAAAATGTCATTGCAGGCGGCGCGTGATTCATGGCGCAGCTATCGTGTCGTCGGCTTTCACTTTTGTTTGCGTTTCTCCGCGCGACGCTACGTAGAAAGAGCTGCAGGCGCCATATTATAACGAGATTAATATTGAGCATAGAGAGTGCGGTAAAGAAGCGACATGTACAACCGCGACGAATCAACGCTGGCGCGCAGTGCACACAAGCTCTCGCGATGTATTTATTAATACGTTTTTCCGCGAGAGCGGATGCGAAGAAACGCATCGAGCGCCGACAGCGAAGCCAGACAATTTTATTAGACATTATTTTCCCCGGCATCAAGTTTATATACGGCAGGGCAAAAATATTCGCCGCGGTTGGTGCGTCGAATCGGAAAAGAAACTTGGACGCAATTTTTTCCTCCTCCGCGCGACGACGCGCGAGTAGGCGGCCTCTCTCGCGATGTTTTTCCTCTCCGCCTTTCTCGCTTCCTTTCTTTTGCGCGGATCGATCGCGCGGAGAAAAGCGAGCGACTCTTTGGAATTCCTCCACAGCTATTCGAAGGAGGGGAGGGAGAGAGAGAGAGAGAGAGAGAGAGAGAGAGAGAGAGGCTTCACGAAAAGCAGCCTTGTGAGGAACGAAGCCGAGTTGAGAATTGAATAATGTCTACACTGTTGCATTGCGGCTGCATAGTTCTTTGCTCGACGACTCGACTATCAAAGTTCAACCGTTGATCGTTGCAGTGTATGCGCGAAATAAATCCGAGAGCGCCTTAATAAAGCCAGGGCTTATCCCGCAGCGCGGATTAAAAAGAGAGTAAACCGGAGGCCGCGCACGAGGGGGTGTATAAAGATTGCGCAAAGATCTTGCAAATTTTGTTAGCGCGACTCGATTTCGCCAAAGTTTTTTGCGCCCCTATACACCCACTCGGAAAGCACGCGGCCTCGTCGGTGCTTTTATACGAAACTTTTAACAAGTATTTTTCATTAAAATGGCGCTGCAACCCCTCGCCATAGATAGATACAGAGCGGGTGGGCCGGGGGAGGGGAAAAAGGCAAAAGCTGCGCTGCTGGCGCTAACGATTCGCGACCTAATTAATCCGCGGGTCATTAGTTTTTATTTAATAAGCCCCCGTAGCCGCACAGCAGACGCGCACGCGAAAGAGAAAGGGAGAGGGCAGGTTTGCGGACCTGCCGCACCTGTGTGTGTGTGTGTGTGTGTGTGTGTGCGTGGGTACGTGTACGCTAACCCGTCGCCGCCGCCTCCTCCTTTTCTCCAGCGACGAGAGAGGGAGCTGATAATTGGAAAACTCATTAACTGTTGTTTTGAGCCGCGGGAGGGGGGGGGGGGAGCGTCGGGCGCCGGAAAAATTTTAATTAGAAATTGTTCGCGGGAAGAAAGGAAGTGATTTTTCACTCGCGGCCGGCAGTCAAAATACAATTATCTTCGCCTTCGCGGAACTTTTCAAGCTCTGTCTCTCTCTCTCTCTCTCTCTCTCTCTCTCTCTCTCTCTCTTTCTCTCACGGCTGCGGGAGCTTTCTCAAGATTTTTCCTTTTGATTGCGGAATCGCCCTCGGTCATCGCCATCGATCCAACGAAATTCCGAACAAGCCCCCATTTTTCTAGCGAAGCAAGCGCGGGCGATGATACGCTGCTATCTGAACAGAAGCGACGCCAGATTTTTTTCTTTTCGTCCGGCCAGGGATTCTCAAAGCAAGAGTCAGTCTGAATTTCATCATTTCGGCCGAGACGGCACTTGCGCCACCGGTCGTTTCGTAAGCGGAACGTCCGCGGCGTTTGTGATTTCGATTCGATAAATGCCGTGAGACACAATAAATCCGGCCGGCTGGAACTTATAAATAGTCCCGGCTAGAATTTAATGACGAGCTCGTTGGCGTTTGGAAACGTATACGCGCGGCAGCATTATCCATTTTTACGCGCGCTATCGGGAGTTGACGCGCCGCGCTATGACTCATTTTGTGCTTTTACATATTCCCGAAATAGTATAAACATTTGTTAGAGGATCCATGGACTTACTTCGCCGCGTTGTGCCTCGCGCGTGACGCACAAAAATCTCAGGCAAAAGTTTAACGCTGGAACCCAAAACGCGACTCTCGAAACATTGTTATGTTTCGACGTTTATATTTTTATCTCGGCTACGCGTTTTTATCTTTTTCGAATGGTCTATTTGCCATCGGCGATGAGAATCAATATTTGTGGAACGAAATTGACGCTCGCGCGCACACGCCCTGGCACCTTGCATTTCGAAAACATTCGGCTGGAATTTGATAAATTTTTATCGGTCAAACGAATATTAAAAATTTTCCTTCTCTTCAGCGCAGCGCGCGCCGAAAGCGACTCATCGTTCGGGAAGGGAAAAAGAGAACACCGTGACGGTTCCGATAACGGCCGGTCAACGAAGCTTATCTCGGCGGTTCAAAATTCTTACGTTTCGAGAGACTGAAAACATTTCCGAGAAGGTTGTTATATGACACGTCCACGGTGAACTTTTGTGTCGGGCTCTCGATTTTGGTACCTCTGAGAAATCTGTCTGAGAGAGGAGAAGCGGAATTTTTGATTTTACAAAAAAGAAAAAAAGAGGCCAATGTGAAGGGGCGAGTGTCAACAACTCCCGAGTCGGTATTTGCTTGTTCAACGCAGTCCCGAATGTTTTCACGTCACAGCTCTGGTCTCATTAAACGCTGGGAGGAAAAATCATCGCAAATTGCGCGAAAGCTTGATCCGACTCCGCTTCGGTAAATAATTCATGGCTGTAAGTGCCTAGACCACTTTCTCGAAATTTTACGATTCATTTATAACGCGCGCTTTCAATTAACGGGCCGCGTCGTCTCTTTAGTATTTTTTTCGACGCCGAGTGGTATAGGAAAATTTTCCAAAATATCAGCCGTACGCACCGGATTACGCAAACAGATAAAGTTCGTGGCTCTCCTATGCGCGTCAGATTTTTATCGTGCGACGTGTGTAGGTTTTTTTCTACTCGAAGATAAAAATATACTAATTCGCGCCAGTCGCGCGTTGGTTTATTTAAAAACTGATGTACTGCAATCTTATCGATAGAATTTTATTACTACGAACATATATTCCTGTGAATTACTTCATGTAATCTATATTCGTAACGCTCGAGGAAAAATTCGATTTAGCTCTGGCCGCGCGCGTGACATCATTTTTCAGGACTGCAGAGAGGCCATTGGTGTAGCAAGCGGGTTGTCTCATAACAAGAATTTAATTTTAAAATTGCGCGAGCGAAAGAGCTTGGCTCTGTGTCGTCTCTGCAATTTGAAACATCATTTAGATTGTCTTCGTGCGCGGTTCAAGTTTCGTACTCGGAAGCGAGTATTTTTCTTTCGCATATCAGCCGAGCAGATCGAATTTTTCGAGTATGACGTACCAGACTATCTCTGCGGAGCTATAACGCCGATTTTGAAAGACAAAACAAGAAGCGATCGCCTCGGGTTCTCGTCGATTATCCCCGTCGAACGCAATTGCGCAACGCGTTCGAACTCGCGCGATAAGGAAAGTTTTAAACATTTTCAGACGTCTTTCCACAGACGCCGAAGTTCTGTCTCGAGATAGCCCGTTGGAAGGAAAAACAGTGCACGCTCTTGTCAGCCGGGGTGATAGAGAGAGAGAGAGAGAGAGAGAGAGAGAGAGAGAGAGAGAGAGAATAAAAAGAACGATGTTGTCGGGAAAAAATTCCAAAAGACGCGCGCGTCATGAATCTCGTTAAAATTAAAGGCATAACCCGTTTGCGGAGCGAGCCTCCTCACGTCCATGGCGGATCGTCGGTGGGAAAGTAACGGAAGCGAATAATGTTATGCTACAGTCCCACCGACCTCGCAGATCTCCGCCGAAAAATGTAGGCGTCACGTCGGGCAGATTCCGATAAAAATACCCTGAGGCGTATTAGTAGCCGCTCGTTCATTCATTCCTGCGAAACACTCTCTTCCCGGCGGATCGACGATCGATCTCGTCCAGCCCGCGAACTTCTCCGGCTGCACATCGCAGCGAGAAGCAGAGATGCTGCGGCCAATGGGCTAACAGTACATAGCCCCAGCTACACTGGCTCGCTGGCGGCGTGCTTCTCTCGCGCGGTAGGTCAGGTTAGTAACCTGCTGCGTGCGTGCGTAATGTATGTACACACATTGAGCGTCGCATGTCTGCCGGTGCGGCTGCATATGGGTATATAGTTGGTGCGTGGCGTTGTAGCGGCTCGCGCGGGCGGTCGAAGCCTGAATGGAGAGCGGAGCTGCTGCGAGGTGGGGGTCGCGCGTCGCGTATAGTAAAAAAAGACGCGGAGCTGCAGCTCTCGCTCAAAGAGTAATATATAAAGGAGACGTAGATTCGTGTGCGCGAGTGTGCGCGGACAGTGTCTGTTTGTTGCATCTGGAAGCTGATGCCGTTCAGTGTGATCGAGGCAGGCCGGCTCGAATAATCACGGAATGAAGCAATTAACTCTATCGTATTATTATTCGAGCTTTCATAAGGCGATGGAGCGAATTATGTGTAAGTGCAGGTACGCAAGAGCAGATAAGGCCGCGCTGCGATAATACATATATATAGATAAAGTGTGCGCGAGAGAGAAAGAGAGAAACGCCGGTGAATGAGCGAGCGAGAGGGAGGGACGTGAGAATGAGTCTGCTCTCCCTCAGCGAAGATACGTGCACAGGCGCTGCGGCGTTCCTTGCTCGGAGCCGAGTGGAACGAGTTGCGAGCGCGTCTTCGCTGCAGCCCGAGGCTGTACGCTTCGCTGTGCATACTTGTGTGGTCGCGACACACTCGCACACGCTCGCACACGCTCGCCGGCTCTCTATTATAGGCAGGCTCGCTCTGCAACGCGACGGTCGAGTGTTGCTTTAGCCGGGTCTGCGCGTCGCTCGAAATCTGGCCACAGTTGCCTCTCGACTCTGCGTGCAACCGTAGCAATCAACGCCGTAATGGAGCCTATTATTTAGCCCCGAAACAATTTCGGCATAAACATCGACCGCGGACAAGCAGCCGAGCATCGCATTAGTGCGCGCGCCACAAAGGAGCGATCGAGTTTCTCGGTGCTGCATGCGCGCGCGCGCGATCGTGCCGCGTGCACGCTGAGACGAGGGCTGTTGTTGTTGTCGCGCGCCGAGCGAGCCTGGCCGCCGATGTGTTTACGCCTGCACGTTCGAATCGCTTGCGTAAAGTGCAGCTGCCCGGCGCATCTTGCGCGCCTGTTTACGCTTAATTCGCCCGACCCGTTGTAGACGCGTTCGATGAGCTTTTTGCTCGGCTGTGCGGAATATTTGCTCCCGGTGCACACTACTTCGAATGCCTTATGCGATTAAGTTCATCTAAATATGGTTCTGGAGCGAAAGTTAAACAGGATTGTTATTGTGCGGCTGTACGCCGATCTTACGTTCCGGAGCTCGGATCGATCGTCGTTATGAATAAGCAAATCTGTTGACAATTCACGTTCAAATTTATGAATTATTTCATTGAGTGAAATTTTAGTAAAAAAAAAAAAAAAAAACGGCTATAGTAGTAAGGACTTCTTACTCTTCTATTTTAATAACCATGCGAAAGTTAACAGTATCCGATGATCACCGTAAATCTCGACTATATTATACGAGAGATTACCAAAAAAACAGTTCGCAGAGTACGTGCGATAGCTGCTTCCGCCTGGCAGTAAGTAATATAATCGCGCACACGATGTAAAAACTTGAGCAACTCAAGCGTCGAGCTCTGCAACAAGCGGTGAAGTTCCTCTCGCGGAATAGAATAAACGATGGATAAGAGAGGGGAGAAGCCGCGGCAGCTGAGGCCCTGAGGGAAAAAGGGCTGAAAGCGAAAAAGTAAAGAGGCAGAAGCGAATAAAAGCTCATGGCCCGCGGGAAATTCAATTTCGGGCCGTCGCCTTCGGAGTCGGAGCGAACGCGCAACCTCGGCGAGTTGCTCTATCGCGTTACAATCCGTTGAGCATCCAGCACTGTTTACACTGCGCTGCCACGCTTGTAGAAGCACCTTATCCGCAACTCGCCAGGCAGTCATTATATTATCGTACAAGTTATAAACTGAGTATAGGATCTAATTTGATTCATCTTCGTCTTCGGATACACGGGTTTCAATTTATTGTTCCGTTCCAGAAAATGTTCTAATATGCCATTTGAGAAAGCGCATATTCCACATATAATATGGGAACATTTTCTAATAATGCATGAGAATCCGCTCTCGGAATAGAGGAACTGCAGTACAATAGGAGCGCGAGGAAGTGCGGCGAAATCTCCCTCCGTATCAATGTTCTTTCTGCTCTGCGCGAAAGAGCGCAGTACACGTGCATAAAAAGCGTTCGCCGTCGCTGTCGCGAAATGCCCAAATTAACCGCGCTCCAGTCAATCTTCCTGCTCCAGCAATGGAAATCTCGAAGCCAGGGATCTGCTCCGCATAGGCAAAAGCGAGGCCGGTCGCAAGCTCGTCCGCCGACTCTCACGCTGACGCGCTCGCACGGAGAGCGTGTGAGACCTTTTGCAATTAGCGGCGGCGGGGGCTTTTCACGGCTGCGCTCAAATTGCGCATGGCCATGTAGGGAGAGCTGCGCGCGCGCACGAGGGGGAGAGGGAAGTGCTGCACACGGTCGAGGTTGCGACCGCGTTAGAGCACGCGAAAGCGGATGTAATGCGTCGAGGAGAGCGTTTTCCTATAATAAACACGCCGCGCTTCTGCATCGCAGCGCTGCCTGGATTTGCCTGCTGCGCGCTCGGTAGTCGCTTTGACGAGAGCCGGAGGATTATTTTCTACTGGACTCGAGTGGCCCATCAGCCCTTGCACCTGTGGAGCCTTTATTTGGCCTTTATTAGGAATCGACAAACGTCCTCGTTATTCGGGGATGCGTCGACAAGCCAACAAGAAAAGTTTTTCGACGAACAAGGAAACAGGGGAGGGAGTTCGGCGCCTCGAAAATTCTTGCGTACACGCGAAGAAAAACAGCACAGGAGGAACTAAAACTTGGCCTTTTAAACAAAGTCATTTTCCCGTTTGTCGGCTGCATTATTCATGGTGAATATTTTAATACTTAAAACGCGCTTCAAAAACTTTGACGCCGCGGCTGCGCGCGTAGTCGAAAGAGCCGGCATTGAAAAATCTCTCGGGCTTTTAAAAAATTTCTCTCCCGCGTTTCTCAGCTCCGCTGATGCGCCTCGCTTTCGCGAGAAATCCCCTCGGCTCTTTTGATGACCCGCATCGCTCTCTCTCTCTCTCTCTCTCTCTCTCTCTCTCTCTCTCTCTCTCTCTCTCTCTCTCTCTCTCTCTCTCTCTCTTTCTCTCTGCCAGCTCTCGTCTTTTTCGAGTTTCTTCTGCCGCATTTTGAATTTAAGAGCGCGCTCTCTCGAAAGCGCTCAATCAACCGGCCAGTGATTTCGAGGAACGCGTGTATTTCAGTCCGGGATTCCGTTCGATGAGCGAAGGCGAGCCTGCGCCGCGCAGTCACAGCTGTACGGCTCGCGATGCAAAAAAGGGAACGAGAGCCTGGCTTCCGTGAACCGTGAAAGAATGTCCTGCGCTCGTTCTCTCTCTCCCTCTCTACGTTTGTCTGCAGACTCTGCATTGGCCCGTCGCCTCTCGTTCCAGCGAGAACCTGTTGATTTTCAGCGCGTTTCGGAGAGCAGCACGCGTGCTCTTTTCCTCGCTCGGATCATCCTCTTCGCTGCGCTTTATGGCCAAAAAAGCGCACGCGCGTTTCCACGTACAACGCTCTGCTAATTCAGATTTGCGCGCAAAAGGGTATATTAAATGCTGGCATAAAAGCGCTTCCCTTTTAGGACCGTGAAGCCTCTTCTTCTCATGCATGGCGTGGAAAATTTTAACTGCCTGCGGGAAGGTGATTTCCTTTGGAAAAAAATTCACCATCGCGCGCGCTGCAACTGTTTTAAAATTTATTGAAACGCTAAATTATCCTCATCAGGGTGCTATAAAATTATTTTAATGCCTGCAAAAATCCTTTTTCGAAAGCAGATTTTTCTCGGCAACTTTGATGTATCGTAAGATTGAAAATTACTTATAGTTTTTTGCGAGGTATTTTGCTCGTTTTTCAAGAGTAATTATCGGCCGTACGCCGTTGCCGGTGTACTCAAAATGTTATTTTTTAATAGCTTTTCGAAGTTATTAAAGTTTTAAGTCGGTATAGGTGGTCGAAGAGATTGAGAAAAAGTTTTGGAGAACTGGTTGCATTGCAGGAGGAAAACAAAAGAAAAAAGCACTCGAAGCGATTGACGTCACGGCGATCCCATTAAACCAGACCTGCATTTTGCCTCGTGCATCCACTCTCTCTCTCTCTCTCTCTCTCTCTCTCTCTCTCTCACACACACACACACACACTCGAAGGAGTAAAAAGACAGGTTTAACGGCCAATAACGATCTCACTCGAAATTGTACTGAATTTACCAAAACGTTAAGTGTTATGAGGTCTTTGAAAAAAACGCTGCCTGCCAATTCACTGGCATTCATAGCTTGCTAACGCTTCGAAAAATGTCCAAGAGGAAGCAAAAAGCAAAATACTCCATTCAAAGCGTCAAAATTGCCTCCAAATTGTAGGAACTAGCTGATTTCTACTTTTAAACTTTAACGCACGAATTTTCTACTCCAGAAAAGTAGAAAACATCTCCACAAAGTCAAAAAATAGAGATAATTCAATTTCCACTCCGATAAAAAATAAAAAAAATGCAAAATTTTCACTTTTAAAAGACGGAAAATTTCACTCGAGAGTTGAAAAGTAGAAATTTGAAGTTATGGGGTATTTTTATTTTGTCCGCCTGTGCGACAAGGAAGAAAATATGCATTGTACACGTGGTACGATTCTTTCCTTGTCAGCAGGCAAAATAAATCTCAACACTCCACGACCTTCTATATCCATACTTTTTCAAGTACAAATTTTATTATTTCCATAATTTTCGAGGCGACATTTTCTTATATTCATCCGAGGAGTTTATAGGAATCAACGAGTTCGATCCAGTGCAGACAGTCGAAAGCCTTCGTACGTCCGAAGCGGCGATCGAGGCGACGCGCCGCGAGCCTGGGATGCGCGAGCAGCTGCGCCGGCATGTAAAGCACGCGGTGAGTTTGTTTTGATGCTGGAGCAGCAGCAAACGCGAAGCGAACGAAAGGAGAAACAAGTCCGCCAGAGTATAGCAGTGCTAGTCTCAGGCGCCTCCGCTCGATCATTAACTCGAACCACGTCTTAACGGGCTCAGCAACGTGGTACGACAGAAGCCCCCGATCCCTCTCTCTCTCTCTCTCTCTCTCTCTCTCTCTCTCTCTCTCTCTCTCTCT